>CM040243.1:70528503-70847043 GCA_022545495.1 Chrysanthemum lavandulifolium
ACAACAAATGAAAGTTGAAGCATTATGATCATATGAGATGAGGGTGGTTTACCTATTTCCTAATGATCTAAATATGCTAGAAATGGTGGAGCGAAACTATGTGCATAGGTGTGAAAATATGGTGAGAAGTGGCTTGCTATTTATAGGCAAAAAGACCAAACTATGTTTCTGTCCCAAGGATCCCTTCTGGAGGGATCCGGCCCTTGTAATTCCAAGGGATATGTGGGCAATTTGAGGGATCCGTGGGACGCTCCTCATTATCCATGGGTTATGGGTCATGGGTCATGGGTCACGGGTCATGGGTATAAGCCTTAAGTGACCTCCAAGGTACAATGTATCTAGACATTGGGTCATGGGTCTTGGATCATGGTATTTACCCAACACTTTTACTTTTGTTTATGTATGTAAGTACTTAAGTGTTTTATATAAACTATTTAACTAAACATGTTTAATGGTTTGTTAGGGGTTTGATCATAACGCAACATAACAAACATGTATGAACCTGTGTTGTAGCATACAAGGACTTGAGTCGTCAAGAGGTGTTGATAGTATGTTGAGACAAAATATAATTACAAGTAACTTATACATTTTACGTTATGTATTACAAGCTACATGTTTGTCATCAACAAAACAAACGAGACTGTATAGATTAAGTATCGTAATATTTGCACTAACACAAATACTAATCAGATAGGCATGAAACTACTAGCTAAACGAAGTCCTATGCTATCAGCATGTTGATTAATCTTTTCACCATGTAAAGCCTTCGTTAAAGGGTCAACTAGATTATCATTTGTGTGAACTTTGAGTAGCTCGATTTCACCTATCTCGACTTGTTCTCAAACACAGTGATATCGCATAACTTTCATGACTCCAGGTTCATTGGCGAATGTAATTCCAGCAGAATTGTCGCAATACATTTTAATAGGATTTTCAATTGCAGGCATAACTCGAAGCCTTGAAATGAACTTCCTAATCCAAACAGCTTCCATGGCAGCTTCTGAAGCAGTTATGTACTCAGCTTCTGTAGCAGAAATCGCAATTGCACTATGCTTCTTGCTCTTCCAATCCACAGCTCCTCCATTAATGACAAAGACATAACCCGTCTGAGACTTTGTATCATCTTTATCACATAACCGGGACGCATTGTAGTAACTCGTAATATCAAATTATGCTTCCGATTCCCTATACACTAAAACATTTCTCTTATAGCCCTTAAGTACTTGAGAATATGTTTAACAAATGATCGATGGAGTTCACCGGATTCATTGATATCGATCGTCATATTTTGAGCAAACGCCACATCGTGTCTTGTGCATCTCATCGCATAGATAATAGATCCCACAACAAAGCATAAGGGACTCTTTCATGTGTGCCACCTCTGCGGTGTTGAAGTACATGATTTGCTACTTAAGCCATGATCTACTTGCATTGGAAAATATCCCTTTTGAAATTTTGCATATTGAATCTCTTCAATATTTTATCAATATAATCACTTTGGCTTAATCTAATCAACCGCTTAGATCTCTATAGATCTTGATTTAAAGGATGGTGTCGCCCCCTAAATCTTTCATAGAAAACATTTACCAAGATATGACTTTTACCTCATTTAAACTTGGTATATTATTTCATGGATCAATATGTCATCACATATAGGATAAGGAAAGCAAGATTACTCCCATTAGCTTTATGGTATACACATGGCTCATCAAGACTCGGTAAACCCAAACCTTTTGATTTCTTCTCACAAATATTTTATTCCATTGCCTTTATGTTGCTTCAATCCATAAATGGATCTTTGAAGCTTGAATACTCGTCAGAAATTGTGGATTCACAAACCCTCAAAGGTTTTGCCATATAGATGTCTTCATCTAGAGACCATTTAAGAATGCGGTTTTGATATCCATTTTCCAAATCTCATAATCATAGTATGTCGCTATGGATATGAGAATACTTTAACAACTCTTATGTCACATGCACAGAGAAAAGGTCTCCTCGTAGTCAATCCCGTAGAGGTTCGAGTGTAGCCTTTAGCCAACCGATGAGACTTATAGGTGTGTACATTGCCATCCATGTCATTTATCTTCAAGTGCCACTTGCTTCCAATGACTTTAGTGTTGGGAGGAAGGTCTACTTCAATCCACACTTCATTATCTTTAAAGGATTGCATTTCTCATTCATTGCAACTCGCCATTTTTCCATTTCGTGATCACCATGGCGCCTTAATAGTTAGCAAGTTCACTAAGATCCCCAATATATTTTCCTCACCTTCTACGTAATAATAGACGCTAGGTGCACGATAGTCCTTTCAAACCTATGAATGGAATAACTTGTGTGGAGCACATAGACTTTCGTGTGTGGCCAGGTTAGAGAGTGTTTCTTGAAGGTGATGTATTTTCATGTTCATCTTACGCATCACCATCTCTCCCATCAATTCTTGAGATACGAGACTCCTTTCAAGGAAATCTCCATACCTAGCTACAATGACTTTATTCTCGTGTGAGAAGTAAAAGTAGTAACCCATCGCTTCCTTTGGGTATCCTAAGACAAGATACACTTAACAGATCTTTGTTGGAGTTTATCCGGTGAGTCACGCTTAACAAACGCTTCGTGACCCCGCAGACTTTTAAGTAAGAAAAGCTTGGAGCTTTTCTAGTCCATATTTCATATGGAGTCTTATCAACCTTCTTTGTTGGAACCATATTCAAAATGCGAACATCGCTTTCAAGGAATAATCCCAAAAGGTGGAAGAGTTGTAAGATTAAACATTGATCGCACTCATATCAAATAATGTACGATATCCTTTCACATACACGATTTTGTTCAGGAGTATATGGAGATGCGAAAGGTCGGACAATACCACACTCATCAAGATAATCTTTAAACTCTTGGCTAATATATTCACCACCTCTATCGGATCGAAGTGCCTTAATATTCTTTCAAGTTGTAACTCTACTTCATTTTTGAAAACCTTGAATGTTTCAAAGACTTCATGTTTATGTTTAAGTAAACAAACATAACCATAACGACCGAAATTTTCCGTAAAGGTTAAGTAGCTAGCACATTTCTTAACACGTCTAAGTGGTCCACACACATGCATATGAATTAAACTAATTAGATCTCAAGCCCTTTCCACTTGATGTGAAAAAGGTTTTGTCATCTTCCTGCTTATGCAATTTCGCATCCATCAAATGATTCCTCATTGATATTTTGCAAAGCCCATCATGTTGCAGTTTTTTCATGTGTTTCTTCACACGGCAAGCAAGATGAAAGGCAATAAATAAGTATAATCCAAGACGACTTTACTCTATTCTTACTTATACTACTACACGTAATTATTTCCATCAGAACCATGACTATTGATAACATCAAATAGTCCCGAATATTAAGTGTCAATTTCCCGATAATGCTCATATTTTATATCATTTATATGGATTTACGCTTTGTTTTCCTCTCATATTTCAAAATTACTGTAATACATGGCACGAGCTAATGTGACGCCGGCTTGACGGAGTTTATTAAAGATATATGATAGTATGCCCACTATGAAGTAATTACTACGTAACTTTCCCTCACATTACTACCGTGAACAAAAGTGTGTGACATGTAAGACCAACTCAATAATAGACGACAGAACTCCATCTTAGGATTACGCTGCAACCAATTAGGGTCAATGATGTTCCACGCCGCTGTAAGCTACGCCAGAATTCTTTTCCACGACATCGCGTAAGAATGATTTTGTAACGATATTGAGGAGATACCGCAACTCATTCCATGTGTTACGCCTGCAGAACTTTTCCAGCAGCATTTATTTAAGATATTGATGTTACGGCGAATCTCCTCAACTTAAGTTACGCCAGAACCAGATCCGCCTATAAATACCAAAATTCAAATTCTCAGATTTCACATCATTCACTCCACACACAAAGCAGAGAACGTGGTAGGAGACTCAAGGCAGATCTGAGGAGCATACGGAGCCATCTCCAAGTGGAGAAATCACTCCCTAACGATAAGCATTAGCGATCTATCATTTCTTTTTACCTTCAATTCATGTATTTCATTATGTCAAACATTGAATCGATTATTTAATTATGATCGCTAAGAACCTCCGGTTCTAGCCTAGTTATGATTCCTTAATTGTTATGTTTATGTTTACATTGCTCCGATAATTGTTTCTAGTGTATGCATGCATAGTTTGTTGGTAGCTACCCTTGTTTCGTAGTTTTGAATGGCGTGTAGTGTCTAGTTGCTTAGAGAATTGACCAACCGACCCTAAGTAGGTAGATCGAGGGAAGGGTAAGAATCGACCAACCGACACCCTTCTTCTTCATGTGTGAACCCACCAAATGATCACCGCCGCTGATGAACTTGAGAAGTTAGGGATGAGTGTCTAAGATGCTAGCATCCGAACTCATTATTATGAATCTTGCATGTAGCGGTACTTAATGACTTGGCTTAGGGACTAAAACAACCGGACTTTCAAAGGTAGTAGCTTGATCTCCGGTGGAAACCTTTGTCGATAGGTTAGGACGAATCTGACCAAATGTCGCCCTAGCGACCTAAACCCCACTTGAAGCAATTGAAAGTAATTAGACGTGAACATAACTTGATAGGATGAGTAACTAGGTTAGCACACTTTCCTCTATTGATCACAACCTCCGCTCTTATTTGCTTTATTTTATTTTATTATCTTTAGTAGTTAATTAATCATTTTCATCTTAAAACCAAAGGACATTAGACTTAATTAGAATTCACTCACATAGCTCTTGGGACGACCTCGTTTTACCGACACTACACCACACACGATCGGGTACACCGCCTGCTAGTACATAGTATAGCCACAGGTAAACGAGACACTTATAAATACTAAACCTCGGTCAAGAAACCCTGCATCAATTATCCATGTCAATTCCAAACACACCATTTACAAGAATTGCTTTAAAGTAAAACATATTATTTAAGGAAACAGAAATTACATTACTAGTAAATGTGAACAACACCAATATCCAATAACAAAGAAAATGAAATGACACCTCTAATAATAAGGTTCATAATGACAATTATTCAATAATAGTACTAAACCCAAGGTAAACTAATTCGAATGTCCATATGGCTTCAACAAATGCACGTATGCCATTCCCTCACGCACAAGTATTTCTCCATAGGCGCCTCGATGATCCTCTAAGTCCTCGCGATGTGTTACAAATATGAGTACCACATCCCGCTTCATATACCCGTGAGTTATGCTTACGAGAGAGAGAGAAATAATTCAATCATAAAATACCTAAAGTGCTTGTGACATTCTCACTTCTTATTTTTATTCGTACGCAACTCATCAAGAAACAATGGACAGCCACGCCCAATGTCCTCGGTGTGTTGTAAAGTGACGATAAGCGCCCAAATCCTTCCGAGGATTCTCCTTCTTCTTAGGATGATTCTCGCTTTTAGGCATTGGTTGGTTGGTCACAACTTGTTTGCCCTTTCCTTCGCTTTACCCTTCTTGTTCGCTTGTTGCGGTTTGTTAGGCTTAGTAATCCTACCACCTTGTATTGCTAGTACCTAGCGTAGGTGCCTCGGGTAATACTTTTCAAAATCAATGAGCATTGCATGTAACCTCATGATTGTATTCCCCGCAATGCATGTTATAGTCACAGCAAAACCACCAAAAATCCTCGGTTATGGACCGATTGATAAGGCCAACATATACATCCTCGGAATTACCATAGCCGAGTCGCTCCAGTTGGTCCAAGTAACTTTTGATTTCAAGGACATGAGAAGTCACGGATTTACCAGCATCCTACTTATAGCTGTGTAGAGAATCAATCAGATTATATAACTCCACAGTAGCTGGTTTCTCAAACATACGTCTGAGTTCATTGAGCATGCATGTCCATGGGACCAAAGTTCTAAAATTGCTTTTGCAATTGAGAGTTCATCGCAGAAAGCATGAGACAAGCCACAACATTTTGCTTATCATAGTCAAATGAATAAGCTTCATGGTTTGGCAGAGGTGCAAGACTAGTGAGCAACAGAAGAGGCTTACTAATATATTCAAGTCTTTTGGCCATACATAGGACAATCCTCAATGAACGGTACCAATCATTGAAATTTTTGCCATTTAACTTTTCTCTATCAAGCATTTACTTGAAAGCGTAACTCATGTTGTTCATATTAGTGTTTTCGGCAGAGCCATTCTACAAAAAAAGTTTAAAAGTTAGTACTTTCGATAATTTAACATTTCAAGAAAATTAAATACCCATGGTAAATAAACATATAACCATTTAATTTTCAAGGAAAACTAGATCTAATTGACATACTTTCATCACATCGCTTGATCCGCTAGTAATGAAAGTATTCAACAAGGTACGAGTCGAACCTCAATTGCCAATCTAACAAATTGCAATTCCTAGAACATTATGGGATTTAAATATTTTCCAACTCTAGTCGATGGTAAGCATGTTTTATCCCCATCTTATGCATCGAGCTACTAGTTTCCACTATCAACTCAATTAAGTTATCCAACTTAAGAAACCGCAAATACATCAATTCCTCGCTCACGACAAGTGGATATTTACCTTTGATTACAATCTAGCCACGCCTCAAGGTAACTAAATGGTAACCTCAAGTGTTCCCGCTTCATTGGATGGCATATAACTTAAATTCAAAAGGTATAATTTTGATTTTGGTGTCAAATCAAATATGTACAAAAATATCATGCATTTATCTTTGTATCATAGGTTTCAATAAAAAACTTTACCGATTAGTTATCTTAACTAATATTAAATCAACAAAGTTTCAATTGAGGTATTGGTAAACCAATCAAATAATTACCTTTAGTTATCATCTACTATACCGCATCACCGCATGAGTCATAAGACCCAAGTTATTCGGATAATTACCACAAAAGTGACGCTGCGGAATTAAGGTCAATTCACCCTTAAGATGTTTTTGTACATGTAAATAGTCGAGGTAGCTCCAATTTGATGCACAAAGAAGGTAGAAGGGTCAACGCGAAGCATTTAAAAACCTTCTTCTTTCGGGTCACAATTTAATGCGTATGCCTCCTTATACCTCTCTTATAATTTGTCAAATGGGTGAGCCTTTCTAACTATTTGGTACAAGAACCATCAATAGACTAAAAGGTTAAGATTTAATTTTAAAATCAATTCATATTGCACCACTTTAGTTCGCTTTATTTTTCGATTCAGAATTACCTTTGTTTACAACTTGTCAATACAAAATAAACAAATAAGTAAAATAAAAACAAACAACTAAAATAATACTCACATAGATTAACAATTATTATGTGTAAACAAATAGCCACATGCAAGCTTATTTGTCGATATGAAAGTGTCAAGAATGATAAATTATCGAAAAAGTCAAAGAGTCAAAGTATCGCTAAAGAGGAAGTCAAAGCATCATCAAGAAGTCAACGATCGCAAGACTAAAAGAACTGTTATATTCATTTATAGAAAGTCTTGTAATTCTAGAATATTCTTTATTAGATTACTTGTCGACAAGGATACAAATTGTAAACCGACTAGTGGATATCCTTGAGCCTATAAAAGGACCCCAAGATTGGCATTAGAGGGACGAATTCACAAGTTTAGAATACGCGATATTATTAGAGTTTTAGAGAGAAGTTCGATATTATTAGAGTTGTTAAAGATCCGATAATAAGCAGAGTTAGAGTTATTAATTAAATCGCTCAAAGTTAAAGTTATTCTTCTTAGCTTTGTTAAGTAAATTCCATACTTAATAGAGTTTTCTCTGTTTCTCTCGTTAATAACTTAGGATTTATCCGAGGTTATTAAACCCAACAAGCTATTTAAGTTAGTTTGGTTAGAGTACATCGATCCAACAAGTGGTATCGTGAGCTCAGGTGAAAACTATGACTAAGAAGAAACCCTAAAATCCCACTTCAACAAAACCTAAAGATGTCGATCATTCTGCTCCACCACCTTCCATCACCTCAATGAGGATTCCCGTCATCAAGAAGGGCTAATATGACCTATGGTGTATGAAGATGAGACAAGACATTGCCATTACCGACCATGCTTTATGGAATGTAATTGTCAATGGTAATGAAGAAGTTCCAAACTATTGATGTTCCCGGACAACCCAAAGCACCTAAGGCGCCTTACCAAGAAAGAACATTAAGGAATCAAGAGAAGGCACTCAACATTCTTTGTCTCGCCATTCCGTATGGTCATCTTCTCAAGTTCCATGATGCTAAAGATGCTAAGCACTCTGGGTCGACTCAAGACAAGATTTGAGGAATGAAGCTTCTAAAAAGATGCACGAACTGAAGCAACAGCTTGAAACTTTCATCGTTGGTAAAAGAGAGAGTCTTGATGTCGCATATGATAGATTTCAAAATCTCCTTAACATGTTGGAATTATACAAAGCACAAGTTTCAGCTTGAAGATGCTAATCTCAAGTTCTTATGAGTCCGCCATCATCATGGCATGTGATAGCTACAATGATCGAGGACAAACTGTGCTTGATGTTATGGACTTTGATGATCTCTACAATCATCCGAAGGTGTATGAGCATGAGATGAATGGACAAACCAGCCCAAATCTCACAAGATTGCTTTTCTATCATCTCGAAAGAAAGGGCGATTTCACCAAAAGTAATCGCTTCTCCTTCTCAAAGTACCGCTGCTCAAAGTAATCGTTGTTCACAACCTCCCACTTATGCTCAACAAGCCCCACCAACTACTACCATGCACTCGGATGAAGTTGTATGCTCTTTCTTGCACAACAAGCTTCTTTACCGTCACTTATGAAGACGATCTCTGCTGATTGAAGAGGATGCTTTAGAAGAAATTGATATCGTGGCAAGTTGCAATGATCACGCAAGGATCAAGAAGTACATGAAAAAGACAGAAAAGCATCGACTTCAAACCAAAATGTGGAATCACTTTTGACAAATCCAAAATTGAATGCTTCAATTGTCAAAAGATCGGACACTTTGCAAGTGGAGTACAGATTGCTAAGTATCAAGCAAACAGATGACCGAGAAACCAAAGCCGAACTAAAAGAAATTCCTATTATCAAACAAAGGCTTTGGTTGCTCAAGAGAATTTATCAAAGGTTGACTGAGTGAAGAGTTTGATGATGAACCAAATGACCCATCAGTATGGTAAAGAAGGAAGAAGCAGCTGAAGATTCAAGGAAGAATTAGACCGAGCACCGCTTTGATGAGGAAGTCGATCATGCCGCTTTGGAACCGGAGATGGTTTTGGAGGATTTGATTGGAGCATGGAGAGTGAAGATGATCCTGTTTCTACTTGCAATGGTGGCTACTTCACCAAGTTCAGCCCCTATCTCTCGAGGTATGCTCAAATTGTCATGATTTTTATCAAAAATTACTTGGCGCTTATGTGATTGAAAGAGATAATTGTGTTAGGGCTAGGTCTCGAGGTAACCGGTTATCAAATAACCTTAGAGTCAATGGAAGCCAAAATATTAACACATGAAAATAATGAAATGGTTCAATGAAAAGTATGAACAACAGATTACCAGCTAAAACTAAGTGAATGGAAACTCAATTGTAAAATTGTCGAAATAGAGAAATTAACTAAGGAAAGAGATGATTTGTTAGCAAAGTTTGATGTCCGAAAGAATCTGTCTATCACATGTTACTTATGTTCAAAACAGAGAAGAGCTTATATTAGAATGTGCTTAGGTTTTGGTATGGACTTTGATAACATAGAAGAGAATCAACTGGTGATGACCTAGAGGATATAACCACTAGTGATGATGAACTCATTAATTATGTAGACACATCTAGTAATGAGGATTCAATTTGTGAACCACCTCCGTAATATAAGAAAGACAAGGGCTATCATGTTGTCCCACATCCCACCGGTAGTCATCAACCCATAAGACCCGATGTTTCACGTTTGGTGTAGACAATCTAGAGTTTAGGAAAAGCTTATTGGTCAATCTAGGTCCGAAACCCCAAAAGAAACTGTTGATAACAATGTTCAAAGTCAAGCAGACCTTCAACTCAAAGTATCGCTCCACAAGCAGATCTTCGTAAAAACCTTTTCAAAACAAGATCGCTAAACCTTTTTAGATAACTTTGGTCAAAACAAGTTTAATCATTCACCTAGAAGGAATAATAGTTTTGGTCATAGACATAGAAGAAGTCACTTTGGGAGTATGGGTCAAAACTGTTTTGTGGTTTTAGTCCTACTCATTTAATCAAGGATTGTGAACATCACCGTAATACCTTAGAAATTTTCCAAAGAACATGTCCGCCAACCAAAACCTAGAGAGACTAAACCAATTTGGAATAATTCAAATAGGGTCAATCACAGCAATTTCTCACCGCATCATAGGTACCCTCACCGTAGAAGACCTTTTCTAGATCACCAAGACTTCACACGCAAGCATTTCTCAAAGCACGCTCCCACAAAACAAGGTACCGCTAACACTTCTTAATGTATCCTAGGATATCTCATTACTATCAACCTAAAAGGTATTACAATTCACATAGGGGATCTAGATCACAGGAACCAAGTGTTAAAACAGAATGGGTAAAGAGAGAAAGTACTGTTGAGGGACAAACAATAATTTCAACAAAAAGTGAATCAGATGTTTTTGTAATACAAGAAAATGAGAATGAACTTGTAAAAGAGAGTTGTGTTGAAAATCCGTAAAGTTTTGAAAATCCACATGCTAAAAATCAAAAGATAATTTCGATCATGTTTTGAAAAATAAAGGAAATTACATACTCAAAGAATTTGAGTTTGTAACTCCACAGCGGGAACACAAGTCAAGAATGGCTTGGGTTCCTAAAAATCACTAACTCTTTTATCTTTGTGCAGTGGCCCTGTAAGAGGAGCTTAAAGATCATCCGATTGTGGATAGTGTTTGCTCGAAGTATGACAGAGACAAAGAGATTCTCATTCGATTTTAGATCTATTAGTGGAGGAAGAGTTGCATTTGGGAATGATCCCAATGGAGGAAGAATTACCGCAAAGGAACCATCAAAGCAGGACGATAGATTTTGAGAATGTTAGATATGTGAAGGAGCTCAAGTTCAACTTATTGTCGGCCTCTCAAATCGTGATAAACAAAGATCCTGTGTTATTCATCGACATAGAATGTCTCATCCTCTCTCCCGAATTCAAGCTCGTTGATGATAACTGGTAGTGCTTAGAGTACCAAGAACTAATGATGTGTACAGCTTTAGATATGAAGAGTCTACATTCTTATGGAAGAGCCACATGTTTGGTGGCAAAAGCAACATCTCAAGAAGCACATCGCTGGCATAGAAGATCGGGTCATGTAAATTTCAAGAATATCAACAAACCGGTCAAAGGAATTTAGTTAGAGGTTTACCTTCAAAGACTTACAAGAATGATCACCCCTGCTTGGCGCAAGAAGGGTAACAACACAAAGCTTCATGCAAGAAGCTTGAGGAGAGGACTATTAGAGAACCTTCGAGATGTTACATATGGATTTGTTTGGACCTGTTTCGTGGCAAGTTTAAACAAGAAAAAGCATCGCTTAGTTGTAATGTATGATCATGAGATTCGCTTGGGTATTTTTCTTCGGATTTAAAGATGATACTTTGATGCTATTCAGACTCATAATAGCACTTGAAACCAATTGAGACTCAAGGTTAGAGGTATTAGATGTGAAAATGGAACCGATTCAAGAACAAGCTTATGGATGAATTTTGTGCAAACAAAGGAATCAAGAGGAGTTCAAGATTGCAAGAACACCATGCAGTAATGGTGTTGCGTAAAGGAAGAATAGGACTTTGATTGAAGCAAAATGTAACAATGTTAGCGATTCACAACTACCTATTTAATTCGGGTCAAGTCGTAAGCACGCTTGCTATGTACTTAATGTAGTTTCACCACCAAGCCACGATGAAGACACCCTATGAGTTGTCGATGGGCAACAAACCCAATATTCGTTTTATGAAGCCTTTGGATGCCCTCTACTATTTTGAATACAATTGATAATCGGGTAAGTTTGATGGCAAGTCGAAGAAGGTTATTTATCGGGTTATCGCACCAACAAGTAGGGATTTAGAGTGTACAATGTAGTCACTAAGAAGGTTCAAGATTGTCTTCATGTTGAGTTTTAGAAGATCAAGCCAATGAGAAAGGGAAAGGTCCCGATTGATGTTTGATCTTGAAATCTTAACTCCTTCCATGAACTATGTACCGTTAGAGAAGAAAATCAACCTGCAAAATGGAGAAGATTTACATGATGTTGTTCATGGAGTGCATCTTAAATATGATGTTGTTCCCGATGAAGAACCCTCCCTGCTTCACCAAAGCAAAGTAATCGATGCACCGTAGAAAAGTAATGATGAGCTAAAATCCTCATTGTCTCACGAGGATCAATCTATTCAAGAAGAACTTAATTAGATGCTTCTTCAAGATGTTTTAGCACATTCTTTCACCGATGATCAAAGAAGAGCTTATGAAGAGGCAAAGAAAAGAACAAACCTCGCAGAGTCCTATCACAAGATTTTGAACAAAGTACCGCCGCACCGCCATCAAAGATTTTGATGATTTGGATGATCCTACCATGCCCGGATTAGAGGAAACCGATGATGAGTTTGAAGATGAAGGTATTTTCTTAGATTCCAATGAAGATGTCGATTTTACTAATTGGATGATACTTATGGAGTTCCACGCCTCCAAACTTAAGAATTCATAAGAATCATCCCACCGATCAAATCATTGGTCCTTTTACTCGGAGTGATGACTAGACACGAGCTAAGACTTTACTACACCTCACAATGCTTTACTTAGCTTTTGTATAAACAAAACAGTCGAATCATAAGGACCATCAAACCCGCTCTGCTTACTTGTTTTATCTCTCAAGAGGAACCCAAGAATATTGCTCAAGCATTGACTAAAGAAAGTTGGTTGAAGCTATGCAAGAAGAATCATACAATTTAAACTTCAAGAAGTTTAGGTATTATGTGATCTTCTAGACGGGAAGAGAGTTATTGGAACCGATGGGTTTTCGAGTCAAGAGAGATGAAAGAGGTAATGTTATAAAAAATAAGGCAAGGTTAGTTGCACAAGGCCATGCATAATAAGTTAAGGAGTAGATTATCATGAAGTGTTTGCTCCTCGTAAAAGGATAGAAGCTATTAGAATATTTCTTGCTTTTGCTTCTTATATGGGATTTCGTGTTTATCAAATGGATGTCAAGAGTGCCTTTCTATGGCACTATTACAGGAAGTATATGTCAAGCAACCTCCGGTTTTGAAGATCCTAAACATCCTAACAAAGTCTACAAAGTTGTTAAAGCTCTTATGGCTTACATCAGCACCAAGAGCCCGGTATGAAAGGCTCTCTCATTTTTACCGCAACATGGTTATGTGGAGAGGAGCTATTGATAAGACTTTGTTTATTAAGAGAGACAAGAAGGATATCATGTTAGTACAAGTTTATGTTGATGATATCATATTTGGAGCTACTAAACACCCATGGTTAAGGAGTTTGAGCAACGATGCGTAAAGAATTTCAAATGAGTTCAATGGGCGAGTTAACTTTTTTTGGGACTTCAAGTTAAGCTACCAAAGGAAGGAATTTTCATAAGTCAAGACAAGTATGTAACTCGATATACTTAAGAAGTTCAATTTTGATGACATGAAGCCTCTGAATTACACCTATTAAATCAATCAACTCATTGGGCAAGGATGAAGATGGTCAACCAAATGAAGTCAAGTTATACAGATCTATGATTGGTCGTCTTATGTATCTTATCGCATCAAGGCCCGATATCATGTTTGCGCTTGTTTATGTGCAAGATATCAAGTCTCACCAAAGATTTCTCACATGAAAGTAAAGAGAATTTTCATATTTGAAACAACAACCTGTTAGGGTTGTGGTATCCAAGGGATTCACCTTTCACTTGGAAGCTTTTTCGATAGTGATTATGCAGTGACAACTATGATGTAAGATCAACCACGTGTGGATGCCAATATCTTGAAGAAGATTAGTTTCATGGCAAAGGTAAAAGCAAACAATTGCAAAGAACATCCCCATCAAGTCAATATGTGGTCATCAGAAGTCAAGTGACAAGTTTTGTGGATGCAAAATCAACTCTTGGATTATGGGTTTAATTTCAAAATACTCCCATCAATATTGATAATGAGAGTACTATTTGTATTGTGAAGAATCCGCTTTATCATTCCAAGACCAAGCATATTCAGAGATTGTTATGAGCATAGGCTCATTAATGTTGTCAAGGTGCATACAAATGATAATGTAGTTGATTTACTCACCAAAGGATTTGATGTTTCTAGATTTACTCACTTGGTGGTGAGTATTGGCATGATCAACCATCGAGCTACATTTATGGGGAGGACTATTTAGTGTACATATAGTCCTATGCATTATTCGAGGGAGGATGTTCGTGTCTATGCTATTGTAAGGAAGAGAATGGAAAAGTAATCGCTTTTGCTTTATGAAAGTATTGCTTGGGAAAGCACCGCACACGTGGAAGCACTGCTTGTCTTATTAAAAGTAATCGCTTTCTCACTTTCACCTATATTATTCGTCAGATTCTTATTGTGATAACATAATCATCAATGGCGAATCGTAATACAGCTTTCAAAGCACAATATGGTGGCTAATTTAGACAAGATCAAGCTAATGTGCTCTTTCATAATATTATTGATTTTCATCGATCGCCAATTAGTTATGCGCTATTAGTAGAACCGATGTTATCGAGCCCTGGATTCAACAATTTTGGGAAACCGCTAGGTTCATATGGAGAATGATGAAGAGTATATTCATGCTATGGTTGTCGGAAGAAATATCAAGGTTAGTGAAGCTCTATTCGAGAAGATTTATTGTTTAATGATGAAGATAATGTTTCGCTTTGATAAGCAACTAATTTGGGATACTTTTGGACACATTGGTTATGAAGGGTCTTTAATGTAACAAACATTCGTGAAACAACTCTTTGTCCTCAATGGAAATTTTTAGTGCATGTGTTGCTTCATTGTATTAGTGCTAAAAGTACTTCACGGAGCATTTGATCTAACATAGCATCCGCTATGGTGGATTGGCTACGATCGTGTTTTCAATTTTTCAAGGCTAATTTAGATGGAATGCTTTCACACATTACTCATTGGTCAAAATGGTTGATGTATCCAAGGTTTGTCCAAGTATTTCTCAATAAACAACTTTCGGATGTACCGAACCTACAAGTCTTTTACTGTTGTGGTACAACAAGCCAAGATTTTCACCTTTATGGCTAGGAAGAGTGATTTATTCACCGGAAGGGATACTCCTTAACTACTTCTATGATGAAAGTAGTTCGTCGTTAGAGTCGATGTCGCAGAAGATGAAGATAGTGAAGGTATCAGATCCGCAAGTACCGCATCCGCAAGCATCGCTTCTCAAAGCGCCGATCTCAAGAAGGTACCGCATCTCAAGGTACCGCTTCCCAAGTATCAAGTTCAAGAAGATGTTGCGCTTCACCTTCTCCATCTCCACAACGATCCGCTCCTTCTTTTCAACCGAGGAACATTCACCCATTCAAGGAGATGATTCACATACTATCTCCCAAAGGTTTTACATTGATAATTATGTTTTGACAAGGAGTTAGTCAAGTTAAAGAAGACTCATCGAGGCTCAAGCTAAACAGATTAAGAAGTTAAAGCTCAAGTTTAGACGACTCAAGAATTTTGTCTAGCCATTAGTTCAACATCATCGTATATGGGTCAAATCTAAAAAGAAGGAGCAAAGGCAGTCTAGGAAGGCCAAACGCCAAAAGGTTCACAAACAATCTTCTGTTTAAATGGGGAGGAATTTAGAAGAAAAGAATTTGAAAGAAGATGTTCATAAAGAGAATGAACCTCAAGATACTGAAGAACATGAAAGGATTGAAGTTCAAGGAACAAATATTCATCAAGATACCGAGAATAAGTTATTGATGTTCAAGTTCAAAGCATCGATGATCAAGGTACCGATCAAAGTATCGCTTTCACGGAACTTACAGATAAGAATTGGTTACACCAAGGGTGTTAGACTTCAAGAGGAAGTCGGTCCTTCAACTACTATATTAGAAGAAGAAGTCGGTCCTTCAACAACTGCTATATCGAGGAAGTCGATACACCTCAAAGAATACACATCGAAGTGATGATGATACAATTGTTTGAGATTTTGCAAGATTTATCTAAACCAAGAGGTGTTACCATTCCAGAGTGCAAGAAGAGGAACAACCAAGAGTTTCTCAAGTCATATTGATCCAAAAGATAAAGGAAAGGGCAAGTTAATAGAGACAAAGAAGAAAAGAAACCTACTTTAGCACAAATAAGAGTCAAGTTGCTATGAATGAGGAAGCAACTAGAAAGATTCAAGAGGAATTAAATGCTAAAGATAGAGAAGCTAAGGAAGTCAAGCTCGTAATAGAGAAGCAAATGAGAAATTACAAGAGAAATTGAATGTCAAGCTATCAAACATTAGAATCTCCTATTCCTTCTTTTCTACCAAGAAGACCAAATCGAGCTAAGGATGTAAATGCAATGATGGCTTATCTAAAGAAACAAGGATATAAAGGATTGCGTAAGTTTAATTATTTTGAGATGAAGAATTTATATGAAGCTATTAGGAAGCTTATAAGAAGGATGTTGCAAGTATCAAAGATTATAAAGAAGATGCTACTTGGATGTAAGCATAAAGAAAGAAAAGTTTAAAAAGAAAAGAAAAACAAGTTGAAGATGTACAGCCTCAAAGAAAGAGAAAGTTGAGCTAATATCTCGAGACTAGAGATGAGCTAAAGAATTATCTTAGAATAGTAGATTTTGAGTATTCTATAGATGATGCCGAGATGAAATGAACAAATCTCAAATTATTGCTTTTGAAGTTGTGGAATCCAAAGATGGAAGTTATCCGATGTTTCATAGAGAAGATGAAAGCTTCGACTGCTCAACAAAGCTATGGGATTTATTGCACATCATAGATAGAGTGGATTTGTTTTATTTATATCATGTGGTGAGAGCTTATTTTAAACATAATCCATCGAAGGAATTGGTTTAGTATTGCTTGAGATCTCACAACCGTATGGAAATCAAGAACAAAGCACTACCGAGATTTGGAAAATCAAGAAAATTGGGAGATTGTTATCGGAGATTCTTTGAAGAACTGGAGTTCATGTTCTAGAGCGGAAAATGGGACAATGATTCACATGTTTGCAGATGTAAGATATCCTCTTACAGCAGATCTTATGAGGAGAATGCTAGAGCATGGAATGGAAGTTGAAGAAGACAATGAAACAATTTTGTATGGTCATCAATTTGTTTATCAATTGACTACTATTGTCACGATGATGAATAACTGTATGAATCTTAATTGAATAAATTCTTTTGAAATATCAAGATTTTATTCAGTATCACGATCAAACAAGATTTCATCAAAGTATCGCTTGCAGCCTTTTAACCGCTAATTAATTTTGAAAGAAACCTTTGTTAAGTAACAAATATTTTGAAACAAAGGTTGAATAAAATAGATGGTTTTGAGATGGTAACAACAATAGGTTATCAATCCACCATGGTTACAAAAGGATTGGCTAATCCATGAGCAAACGACTGTAAAGATATCTCAAACTGCTTTTAGTTAACAACTTGCTAATAAGTTGTATGGTCATCAACTCACCATATCAAGAATGTGAAGAGTTGGCTAGCCCACAAGAAAATGGCTTGTGGTAAAGGTCGTGGAAAACCATTATATGGTAATTAGTTCACCACCCGAAAGAACTAACTAGTCCGTGGCGGTACAACTTTTGGTAAAGACAACTCAAATCATTGATAGTCGATGATTTGCTAAAATCATATGGTTATCAATGTACCATGGTCTTACACACCAAAACATTTGGCTACTCCGAGTTAATGGCTTTGGTAAAGAGAACTCAAAACCAATAAATTTTCAATGATTCACCTCTCATGAAGTTAACACATCCGGAAGTGATGAGAATAGATCAGAATTTAAACTCAATTAATGTACAAATTATCAATTGTTGCCGTGTTGTCAAAAGATGGAGCTTGGTCGGATGATGTCAGAAAAGAATAATTCTAAAGATACTTTGATACAAGCACATAAATTACGTAGATACAATCCAAAGACTAAGACATAATCTTTCCTTAAAGATTGAGTCGTTAAAGATAATTACAAAGGAACTTGAAGTCAAGCTAGTAGAATTCAAGTTGGGGAGGATTGTTGGGATATGAAAGTGTCAAGAATGATAAATTACCGAAAAGTCAAAGAGTCAAAGCATCGCTAAAGAGGAAGTCAAAGCATCAAGAAGTCAACGATCGCAAGACTAAAAGAACTGTTATATTCGCTTATAGAAAGTCTTGTAATTCTAGAATATTATTTATTAGATTACTTGTCGCATAAGGATACAAATTGTAAACCGACTAGGATATCCTCGAGCCTATAAAAGGACCCCTAGATTGGCATTGTGAGGGACGAATTCACAAGTTTTGAATACGCGATATTATTAGAGTTTTAGAGAGAAGTTCGATATTATTAGAGTTGTTAAAGATCCGCATAATAAGCGAGTTAGAGTTATTAATTAAATTGTTCAAAGTTAAAGTTATTCTTCTTAGCTTTGTTAAGTAAATTCCGATACTTAATAGAGTTTTCTCTGTTTCTCTGTTAATAACTTAGGATTTATCCGAGGTTATTAAACCTTAACAAGATATTTAAGTTAGTTTGTTAGAGTACATCGATCCAACATTATTTGATAAAACCTATTAATAATCAACTCTAGGTTTTAATTAATGCGATATTTAACTATGGCTTTCACTTGTTTTCATCTATGTACAAAGTAAGCCACATACATAGATCGAATCGATTGTGTAATTCATAGCTAAACATATACCATATTGCATATAATTGATTCCATAATGTATTATTCTCGATCTTCCCAATTTAAGATTTATCAAAACTACATGTGTATACACTTAACAGCTTAATGCATAATAAAGAATAATCCATGACAAAACATGCATGTTTTATCATAGATGTTCACATAACAATTATTGAAGCCCCAAAAATACATACTCAATTTATTACATAACATATACTCATTAATTTTAAACACATAAATATAGCATGCAAACATAGGGTTTCTAATCCAATTAATGACAAAACAAACCATAGGGTCACGGCCATAATTAAAAAAAAAATTTAAAAATAATAAGGTTTCAAGTGTTTAAACCTTAAAATCGATAAGCATCCAAACCACAATACAATATTTGATTTTTACGTGTTTCGATAATTAATTACACATTATAACGACTCATGATGCCACTGTTGGAGTTATTAAACATGTCATACATATAATAAAAGACATAAACATCAAAGAACACGCAACAGAAGACTTAACATATAATTGTAAATTAATTAACTGAATTTAAATAGTATGCATACCTTTTAGCAATTCTAAGCAATCACGAACAAGAACCCTAATTAGGGTTTATTATGTTTAACGAATTAACCCTTACCATTTTTCAATTCAAGCCAATAGATGTAAACAATAGTGTGTTTACACCACGCCTCGCATACACGCATTAATACCGATTTAACGTGAATGCTAGTTTTAAACACAATAAACCGAAACGATTTTGTTTTTGAAAAACCAAAGTCGAAACCCTAAAGGGTGTTTGTTCGACCGGTTATTCAAGAAAACAAAAGGAGAGAACAATGAACCCTAAGCCTAGTATTTATACTAGAGAAAACTTTATGTCGAGGTTAGGTTATAACCGATCAGTTTAAAACCCACAAGAGGTTCTAGAACTTTCTGGACCTCTAATTTTCATTCTAGTTCTTCTCTTTAAAACTTAACGACCATTAGTCAATTATCGTTAGTCACATAACGGTCGTTGGTCGTTATTTGTGCATTCAGTAATTAACTGTAACATTATACATTAATTATTCGAATTTTAAATCTCATACGTAAAGTGTGCAATCTCGTAGTTTCGAGTTTGAATCCGGAAATACACGTATTAAGTTTTGTCTATGAAACTAACAGTATAAGATGGCTATCATCTAAGTTGTCGATGTAGTATCACCCTAAAATCTTAACTTAAACATAGACTATGTACAACATTTTTCTTAAAAGAAATGATGAGCTTTTTTATATTTCCTAGAGACAGTTTCAAAATAGGTATTCTTAAAATTATTGGTTTGTGGTTTTGGGAATTATGGTTTTACCATTATAAATAATGGTTATCAATAAAGTTATACCTACGAGGAATTATGTAGTCCAACATGGTATCGGAGTGGGTCTGATCCTCAGACCTAGGTAGCTAACTTGAGCCGCCTCTCCCTAAGCTCTCACCCTTCAAACCCTAGCCATAAAAAAAAAGAGACGCCACACTTTTATTTTTTTATGCCCACACTTTTGGGTTGCTTGTTGCTATACTATTTGCTTTCTTCATTATCCATGGTTGCTATCACATGCTGCTTGCCAAGAAAAAAAAGCATAATATTACTTTCGCTCCTAGGCGATTGTGCCAAACCTTAATTGTTAGTATTATGTATTTGTATAGAAATATGTATAGGCCTGTTAAATGATGTTCGGACTAAAGCCCATGATATTCTAGGGTTTCTCATGTATATGTATGATCCTGTTTTGGATCCCTAATTAATCAAGTACGATATTCTACATGGTATCAGTAGTCTTCTTCCACCTCTAAACAAACCCTAAAATCCGCTGCATACTCTTTTTGTCGGTCGTTGGCTACTCTAAAAAGCCAGTCGACTTTCACAATTTCTGGAGATTGTTGGTGTAATTAACCAGTCGGCCACTGTTTCACAAAGGCCCTCCTCCCCATCTTCTCATCTATCCTCGAAACCATCTCAATCACGACCGCCATCGATGCTCCCTCACAGCCCGCTATCCTTCTCTCCGATAAACTAATGGCCATCACTAATCTTAACAACATCATCCCCGTTAAACTCGATGTGGATGAAATGAATTACTCATCATGGGTGTACTTCTTCACCCACTTTTGTCGCAGAAACATGCTCTTGGATCATCTGGAAACCAAGACTGGCCGGGAGGCAACCACGAGCAACTCTCCACCCCATGATTCCGAGTGGTTAAAGGTTGATTCAATTCTCCTTTCTTGGATATTTGTTAGGGACGCTTTGCACGATCAATCATAAAGAATGGAAATGCATTGAGAATGGAATAGCATAGAAAGAGAATGAGTCTGATATAAGAGAATGGATTCTAGTGTTTGGCAAAAATAGAGAATAGAGTGTCAGAATCGATTAAAGAATCAATTCCTTTGTTTGGTACATAAAAGAATGAATATATATATTTTCAGGTTTTTTAGTTACGTTGATTATTTGACGCTATCAGGTCACATAATTACAATTATGCAAACATAATTCAAGTTTTTTGTCATATAAAAATATATTATATCATCTCTATGATGAAACAAAAACGACAAAAAAAACATATTTCTACAACTTACACATTGCACTAAACACAACTAATAAAAAGATGGATATCAGATAATATTCATGATCGAACTAGTATATACACGTAGAGGATAAGCAATTAAAACCCGATTTACAAACACTAGTATATACACATCAATATTTGTATAATTTTCTCGCTATAGGGTTTTTACATGTTACTAAGTAGAGAAAATTTAAATGCTTACTCTTATTTTGATGCTTACTAAGGAAAAATCCTCACCATCCATCTAGTTTGATTTAATGGTGAGATTAATCTAAAATTTAATAGATAAACCTAAGTCCATGTTTTTTTCTTGTCTTTTGTCTTTCTTTTTATTCACATTTTTATGAAAGCGTAAAACACGCCCCGAAAATGGACGAAACGATGAAAACGGATGTAAATGAAAGAAAACTAATGAAAACGGACGAAACGTATGAAACGAACGAAAACGGACGAAAACGGACGAAAACGTATGAAAACAGATGAGAACATATGAAAACGGGCGAAGACGTATGAAAACGGACGAAAACGAACGAAGATGATGAAAACGATTAAAATGCACGAAACGAATGAAGCTAAGAAAAACGCTAATTAAAAAAAAACGTTAATTAAAAAACGCGAACTAAAAAAAAAAAAAAAAAAAAAAAAAAAAAAAACGTGAATAAAATAAAAATGTGAATTTTGTCCGTGATTTTTTCATTCGCTTGAGAATGGATAAAGAGAAAGAGTCTTTAAAATTCTCATTCTCCACCTTTCTCCTCTTTTTTAAAGAAACAAAATTGGGGAATGAGAATGGTAATTTAATTACCTGCTTCCACTCTTATGTCAAACAAACATGAGAATCAACCTCTTTTCCCTTTCTCAGCTTTCCATTCATGCGTAACAAACATCCCCTACGTCTCTAAAACCCTTCAAAGAACACTTAGTTGTTGAAACTCTATAATGGCTAAAGATGCATGGGATACTTTAGCCGCGATTTTTTCTGACAACAAACGAACCCGCTCCATCACTTTGAAAGCGGAGTTAAGGTCTTTGAAACTTGGTGATATGGGTATTGATGCATATTTTCGAAAAATCGAATCCATTGCAACAATATTGAATAGCCTTGGGTCGAGTTTGGAAAATGGCGATGTGGTAACATTTGCTTTAGAAGGTTTGCCTGCAAGGTACGATAACGTGACGACTATAATCGCTCATCGGGATACCTTTCCCGATCTCAAAGCGGTTAGGTCCATGCTTACTATGAAGAAATGCGCCAAAAGGCTCGCTCACGATAGCTTGTCCGATTCTACACCATCCTCTCCAATGGTGCTATTGGCCAACACCGGGTCTAACACTTGACGCCATCCTCCTCAACGGAAAAGGTTCATAAGCCCTGTGAATTTCCACAAAGGGTTTTGTCGCTTGAGCATCATGCAAATTTTTGCACAATGGTGTGCATGGCGTAGTACTCGCCCACCCTCAACTTCAACAAATACCCTATCTCCTAATGACTTGCAAACATTGCAACATCTATTAGCCAAGATGGGATGTAACAGACCAAGATATTCCTCGCCATGCTATTACTCCTTCTACCTCGTTGTTTTTATACCAGCCCACCGTGCTTTGAAGCCCATCCATGCACTCGCCCGTCTGCTACAACTCGCCATGAACCCAACCATGTATGGCCTAACAGCCAATACTCGACAAATCCATCACCCGGTCACCCACAGTGATTCGTTCAACTTCAGCAGACCCAAAGCGGTTCAAGAACCCCATGTCATCTACCCAGTCACCCACAACCACGGTTCATCCAGCAGATCAGTCCAACTTAACGCACTGTATACTTGGACCCGCATCATCCAATTTGGGTTGACAGTCGGTTTCTACACATGTTCAAGAGGGCTCTCGTGGACTTTAGGGCATCTTTGGGTCAAGAAACTATTTTGCCCCACGATTTGCTACTCCCACCCTTCATGAGCCCGCCCCGGCAATTGGAACATGGATATGTGTGTCATCTCATCTAAATGACTCGGTTAATAATCTTAGTGATGTATTTAATTCAGATATTTATTCGTTTCAGGCTGCAGCTTGGTGACGAGCACACTATTCCCGCCACCAACTCGCCATAGAACTTTGCCGACCTTTTCGACCACTTCACCTAAACAATGTTCTAATCACTCCTAATATTGCTAAAACTTGATTTCTATGCGCCTACTTGTATGTGAAAATTATTGCACCGTTGAATTTGACCTTTTGGTTTTTCTCACGGACTTTCAAACTCGCTCATGTGTCGCTCATTGTGATAGCACCGCAACCTCAACATCTTGGACATCTAGGAAGTGAAGTGTTGCGTCATGTTATTTCCAATAATTCTATTTCTTGTAATAAAGAGAAATCTCCGTGCTTTGTCATGCTTGTGATACACGACAAGGAACTTCCTTTTCATCGAGCAAGTTTTTCAACACCCTAGGCAATGAACCTAATCATTGTAGTGTAGTATTAGGTAAGCCTCTAGAATTGATATCGTTCTCTGGGGAATAGGAATGCTAGTGAGAAGTTACTACGCTAAGGTTGTGGTTGAGGAAGATTATTTTTATCTTTTATGTTTTTAGAAATTGAAAGGTATGAATCTCGGGTATTGGATTTGGGGTTGGTATTTCACCGATTACTCTACTTATCTAATTATCTAATCTAAGGTGAGTGTAGTCTATGTCTATTGTTGTGTGCTCTTATGATGATTAAAAATGTGTTTACTTAGATGTTATTACTCCCTAGTTATCTCCTATTGATGGTTGAATTGTCACGCCCTTATTCTTAACGTGTTGTTTTTCTAAAGTCGTAGGTATGCGCTTATCCCTAACTCTTTGAATCTACCAAAGGTTAATGACTACGAAATCTCTAGGATTCATAAACTTAACACTAAGGTTATCTTTGGATATTTAGCCTACAATTCCACTAGTAACTATAAGCTAAGGTTCAACAAAGATTAATCAAGCATTAATAACACAACGGATGACCTATCGTAATACTAGGTCAATCACAATTAAGATAAGAGACAACCAATCAATATTCAATACCTAGGTTTCATAGATCTAAGCAAACACACAAGTAAATTAGCCGGACATGGAAAACATGCAAGCATACACACAAACAATTGAAGACATGATTGTATTAATGAAGTAAAACACTTATCTTGTTGTAAAACATGGTATGGAACCCTAAGATACTGCCCAAGACCGCCTTGGTTCGGTTTAGGTTTTTACTCCAAAAAAACTACCTCCCTAAAACCGAAAAATTCAGATTCTATATAGTGTTACAATATGCGACGCGGCCACTTTAATTGTGACGCCGCGGTCTCCGTCATTAGGGTTTCGCTTGGCCACGCCAACTCGCGACGGCGCCACCTTATGCTCGCGACGCCGCCGGCTTCAACCTCTCGACGCCGTCAGATCAAATCTAGGTCGCCCGAGTTGTGACGCCTACTCTTTTAAAACCCGATGCCGCCACTTGTAAAATAGCAATTTCTCTCGAGTCATCTCAGGTGGTCGCGACGCGCCGCACTAAGCCGTGACGCCGCCCCTTCAATTTCAAAGCACTTGAGTGTCTCGATTCTTGACTTTGGCCATTTTCTTCAGATATTCGCCTTTTCGTCCGAATAAGTGTCATTCCGCAATTTGTCTTCAAGAGACCTAAAAGTGAAAAGAACGAAATTAAGTAGTAACGGATACAAAAGTGATCAATTAAGGGCTTAAATGACCCCTGTGTACCTTTTAAATCCTTATCAAATATCCCTACACTTGGTATTTGCTTGTCCTCAAGCAAATGTGCTTTTAGTCAATTAATTTATAAGTTGGGGTCATGAAGCATTAGTTTAGAACGATTCACAATACATATAAGCCCGAAAAAGTCATAACAAGCACGAAAATTACATACTAGCACCCACAAGTGGTGTTTGGATATTCTCATCTCTCGGTGTATATGAAATATATCAAGTTGGAAATGGAAGATAAACATTGATTAACCGGTCCTAGTACATAGATTACCATAGGCTTGAGACTAAATCAAACCTCCATCACTTTGGAGTAAGCACCTAGTATAAACTATCCAAGAGGTCTTTTAAAGGGTTGTAATGTTAGCTTACGGTTGGGAAACAAAGGGTTTGGTGGGATAGGTGGTTTAGTGGTGGCAAGTCAAAATCTTTATGTTACAAGCATGAGAAGAATGGCGTTGCTAAGCAAAGACTCGACACTCTAAACTCTAGATAACTTGAAACAAATAAACATAAATAGAAAGATAGATGTAGGATGGTAGCCAAGATATTTTTTTCATTTTTTTCATACACTTTACTCTACCATCCTCTACGATAACATCAAAATAATAGGATTTATAGGCACATCCCTACACTTGATTTTTATTACTCTAACACTAATTTGACCCGAATTGAAAAGATCAAAACACTTGGAGTACATTATTACGTAAATAAAGGGAATTTGAATTTAACGCTCATTCCGCTATTTCATAAAATTTAACTTTTCCCATGAGTCCCATGAGTCCCAAAACTGTGTACAAAGGATATGACTCGACTTAGCAACTTATGCAAGCAACTAGATAATTGAACTAAGGGTTTAGTATGATAACAATAATGCACTAAAAGTGAGTGCATACAAGGTAGGCTAAGGCGATTTGGGTGTACATTTGGGGGTGGATTGTAAACAATGCTTTTCATTGATATTCGAAAACCGAAACATCACGAGAACCGCGAAAAGGATAGGCTCGAGGGGTTAACTAGGGTATCGTGTACTAAAGATGAGTACAATGTAAGGGTGTGGGGAATTACTCAACCGATGTGGAAGAAGTAATTATAATACGGATATCAAACAAGGGTTATCCTAATGCCTCTTATCATTTAGTTATTCCTAACTACAAGTGTAGTCTCACTAGCGATCTCGGAATGCATCACAAAACAAGTTCTAGAATCTATTATACTACCGGTACACTCTCAAAGCATTAAAGTGGAATGCTTTAATTCCTACAAATCTAAGGGCGATCCTCACATTTTTGGTGGAATTTAAGTGGTAAAGGGTTTTTGTGCTAGTCATATAACTTCTTATCCATGAGACGCTTTATTAAGACTAATGGCCCACTCTTACATGTCATGAAAATTTTTAAATTTGGTGCCAAAATTACCCTAACCGATATTTCTCATGGTTTATTAAACAAATGAAATTGGACAAGGCAAATAGTCAAGGATAAGCATAGTTTCAAAGTTCCCGTTTTATTTTCCCTCCCTACACTTAAACCGAACATTGTCCCCAATGTTTCCAAAGTATCAAAGTTATGATAATGGAAGGTAATTAAAACGAAGAAACTAGTACTCCCTTGATTAGCTCGGTAGGATCAAGTGAAGTAGTGGTTAAATCTTTCTTCAAGAAGAGTGTTTGCATGAAAAGCTCCTTCCAATCTTATGTATCTTCTTCTTGATAAATTAAACCCGCACACTTGAAGAAAACAAACGAAACCTTCGTAAAATCGGCGGTAACAATATATATATATGACTCTACTAAACTAGGATATAATGCTTGTGGAATGGATGTTTACTGATTTTCCGAAAATTAAGACTTTGAAAATTCCAAAATTTATAAGTAGCTCGAAAACGAGAAAAAGTAGTAAGGCTTTAATCCTCCCGACGACGTCAGTTATGACCGATGTCACAAAGTTATCCCGACAGTAAACCGGTCTCGCATTTTGAAAAAATTCGAAAATTTATATCTTTAGAATCAAAAATTTCGCAAAACATCCATTATGACTCGATACAAGCATTTGACTTGAACAAACACACATATATATCTTTTAAATAATCGTAATTCTCATGTTCACGTTCTTTTTGAAAACGCGTGTAATCCTCCCTACACTTATCCATTATGTAAAATACCTTTATATGTAATTAAGACGGTTAAAGACAAAATAAAGCATTCTTACAAATTTAAACATGAGAGTAAACAATTAATAAAGATATACGACACACAAACAAGCAAACAATTAAGCATGATTTGCCACCCACGAAGCGCTTTTCTTTATTTATGTGTCTTGTAGCTAGACTCAAGTCGTGCCTCACGTGACTTCATTATCGCCACCTTCTACCTTTACCAATCCTCTATCAAAAGGGCGTAGACGTTGTATGCTTACCGTGGATTCCTTCCCAACTTCGTCAATTATGATAACGGTTTTATTCTTTAGATTAGTTTCTTTCACCGTATAAGGCCCAAACCATCTTGGCTTGTTTCTACCTCTTAATGCTCTTATTCGTGACTTGTACAAAAGTACTTTCTCTCCCTTTAAAAATTCCTTAGGGTTCCTTTGTGTTTGTGGTATTGAGGTAGGATTATTTCTTAACTTTTATCGCGCCCACACAGCTTGCATGTAGTCCTTGAACCATGAAATCTCTAAGCCATTTTTCCCAATAGTCAATTTTCTTCCTAACCATATTGTTAGGGACTTTTTTATTCTCATCCGTAATCTTCTCCTTAATCGTAAGAGGATACCTTGGAACAATAGGTATCCCAGCGTATCCCTTGCCGCTTTTGAGTATCATGATGCCCTCACCGCATTTGATGGTTGCTTTGGTAGTGGCCAGAAAGGGTGTTCCAAGAATGAGTGGCATGTTTCTATCTTCCTCAATTTCTATAATCACGAAGTCCACCGGATAGACAATATTAGCCACCTCTACTAAGACATCCACTGCTATTCCTATGGGGTAGACATACGTGTGATTTGCTAAGGAAAGTCTAAGATTGGTCTTGGCTGGCTTCTCCCTAGTCAACTTATTATAAACTGATGATGGAATTATGTTCACATCAGATCCTTGATCAGCTAAGGCATTTATATTATCAA
Organism: Chrysanthemum lavandulifolium; assembly: GCA_022545495.1. Lineage (NCBI taxonomy): Eukaryota > Viridiplantae > Streptophyta > Magnoliopsida > Asterales > Asteraceae > Chrysanthemum > Chrysanthemum lavandulifolium. The sequence goes on from CM040243.1 coordinate 70,556,853, forward strand.
TGTCACCTACGCTACATGGTATCACGAAGTTCCCCGTGGTTTCTCGTTTTTTAGTTACTGGTTATTTTAGAACGAGTTCATACATAGGTCCCATAGGCATGGTGTCATACTCTTTTTCTGTTATTTTTTCTTCTAGGGCTTTCCTAAGAACCTCATTGTACCTAAAGTTGTTCAATTGTTTAACAATGGTTTTTTTATTAATCTCGTGCTTAAGGTAGTACTCAATGGTCTCGGCTCATCATTAGTTTCACCTCCTTCCTTTGTTTTTCTCAAGATCCTTCTCCTCATCCTGCTCCATCTTCATCGTGCATAATGGAAATGGCATTAACAAACGAAGTGGAGGGTGATCATTGCTTTTACTAGTACCTTTTCGAGAACTTTTCTCTTGGTATACTCTTTACCAAGTTCATCATCTCCGCTATCTTTGCCTCGCATATCCTCCTCCGCCTATAAACCTCCTCTTCAAATTTTGCTAATCTCTCCGAATGGGCTGCCATGTACTCCTCATTTGTTCCTTAAAGCTCCGTGAGAGTGGTATTGGAGAAGTAGAATGGAAGCGCCTGCTCGAATTGAGATTTTGCTCACGACTGGGATTCGGAGAAAGGTTTTGGGTGGTTGGTGGCGAATTAACCATTTCGAGGATTTGTTCAGTGGGCTCTTTGCCTTTCAATTAGATAATCGATCCTTCTCAAGAGCACTCATTTGCTCTTCGCTGATGGGAGATTCTTTAGGAATCGATATGGCATTGATCACCTGACGGGGTTTCATGGGACTCACCCAATTTTCGTAGCTTTGATTGGCAAGCTCTTCAATAATATCCCATGATTCTTCCGCTGAATTGCTAAGTCTTCCACCGGCGGCTCGATCAATGGATTGCCTTGTGATGAAGTCGGTATGGTCATAGAAGACTTGGATTTGAAGCCAAAGATCGATGCCATGATGAGGACTCTATGGAGTAAGTCCTGAATCGAGTCCATGCTTCGAGAGATTTACCTTGACGTTGTTGAACGCCAAGATGTCTCGCCTAAGCTTAGTAGTTCTCCCGTGGGAAAAATTGAGCAAGAAAACGAGAGGTGAGATCATCCCAACTTGAGATGGAGCCATGGGAAGTCGCTCAAGCCAATTGCTAGCTTGGTACCGTAGAGAGAATTGGAAGAGACGCAGACGCGTGGTCTCCCGAGTAGTAGCATCGAGGTCGATGGAATCGACGATTTTAAGGAAATCCTTAAGATGTCGATTTGGATCTTCGTAACTAAGTCCATGGAATGCACATCCGCTTTGCACCAACCGGATGGTGTCGGATCGGGGTCGTAGTTCGAGCTTGGTCGAAGCTCAATGGTGTTTTTATAGCCTGGTGGCTTGGTCTTCGAGTATTCACCAATAGTATGGCCTCTTGGTGGGTCATTTGGTGGTGGGTTTATGAGTGGTGGTTGATTATCACCTTCCATGATGAAAAGTGATGAAGTTACTAACAAAGGTCACGAAGAAGGGGATAGACTACGAGGAAGCTAAAAATGGGAAAAAGCTTACTTGATAGGAATGAAGCAAGGAAACCTAAACGAGGTGAAAATCTAACTAGCTATTCTATTCCCGGCAGCGCGCCAAAACTTGATACACGACAACGCGCTCGGGGTCAAAGGAACTTCCTTTCGTCGAGCAATTTTTTCAACACCCCAGCAAGTGAACCTAATCGTTGTAGTGTAGTATTAGGGTAAGCCTCGGAATTGATATCATTCTCTAGGGAATAGGAATGCTAGTGAGAAGTTACTACGCTAAGGTTGTGGTTGAGGAAGATTATTTTTATCTTTTATGTTTTTAGAAATTGAAAGGTACGAATCTCGTGGTATTGGATTTGGGGTTGGTATTTCACCGATTACTCTACTTATCTAATTATCTAATCTAAGGTGAGTGTAGTCTATGTCTATTGTTGTGTGCTCTTATGATGATTAAAATGTGTTTACTTAGATGTTATTACCCTAGTTATCTCCTATTGATGGTTGAATTGTCACGCCCTTATTCTTAACGCGTTGTGTTTTCTAAAGTCGTAGGGTATGCTAATCCCTAACTCTTTGAATCTACCTAAGGTCAATGACTACGCAATCTATAGGATTCATAAACTTAACACTAAGGTTATCTTTGGATATTTAGCCTACAATTCCACTAGTAACTATAAGCTAAGGTTCAACAAAGATTAATCAAGCAATTAATAACACAACGGATGACCTATCGCAATATTAGGTCAATCACAATTAAGATAAGAGACAACCAATCAATATTCAATACCTAGGTTTCATAGATCTAAGCAAACACACAAGTAAATTAGCCGGACATGGAAAACATGCAAGCATACACACAAACAATTGAAGACATGATTGTATTAATGAAGTAAAACACGATCTTGTTGTAAAACAGGTACGGAACCCTAAGATATCGCCTAAGATGCCTTGGTTCGGTTTAGGTTTTACCCAAAAACTACCTCCTAAACCGAAAAATTCGGATTCTATATATAGTGTTGCAATATGCGACGGCCACTTTAATTGTGATACCGCCGGTCGCCGCCATTAGGGTTTTATCTTGGCCACGCCAACTCGCGGACAACGCCACCTTATGCTCGTGACGCCGCCGGCTTCAACCTCGACGCCGCCGGGATCAAATCTAGGTCGTCTCGAGTTGTGACGCCCTACTCTTTAAAATAGCAATTTGCTCTCCGAGTCGTCTCTCAGGTGTGTCGCGACGGCGCCGCAATTAAGCCGTGACGCCGCCCCTTCAATTCCAAAGACTTGAGTGTCTCGATTCTTGACTTTGGCCATTTTCTTCAGATATTTGCGTCTTTTCGTCCGAATAAGTGTCATTCCAAAGAATTTGCCTTCAAGAGACCTAAAAGTGAAAAGGAACGAATTAAGTAGTAACGGATACAAAAGTGATCAATTAAGGGCTTAAATGACCCCTCAAAAGTGTACCTTTAAATCCTTATCGCCTTGTCACCTTAAACACATGCGACTTCCATTTGTCGGCTCATCTACTTTAGTTCAAACTTGTTTCGATATTGTTCACTCGGATTTATGGGCTTCCCAATCCCGAGTCTGTCTAGTTTTAAATATTATGTTATTTTTTGGATTATCATTCTCGCTTGTATGGTTTATCCGTTAATGCATAAATATGATGTTTTGTCCAAATTTACATTATTTCGCAACTTTTTAAAACTCAATTTAACCGTGAAATAAAGTCTTTTCAAGTGACCATGGTGGTGAATTTGATAACCATGCTTTTCATAAATTATTTAACAACAATGGATTCAATTTCGCTTTTCTTGTCCTCGCACCTCTCAATGTAATGGTAAATCTTAACGGATGATTCACACCATTAACAACCTTATCCGCATTCTTGCTATTTCAGCCCACCTACCCCAAACTATTGGGTCAAGCCCTCAACATGGCCGCTTACCTATTAAATATTTTACCTCCCGTGCCATAGACAATGAAGTTCCATTTACACGAATGTTTGGCACTACACCGATTACAATATTTTACGTGTTTTAGGTGTCTTTGTTACCCTCACATTGATGTCGATCACAAACTGGGGCCCGAGCCACACCATCCATATTTTGGGCATGCCACTAATCATCGCTACCGCTGCTTAGATCTAAACACTAAAAATTATTATATCTCGACATGTAACCTTTGATGAGACAGCTTTTCCTATTTGGATCCACATCGCCCATCGTGAAACCATCTTACGACTTTTTGGATGATTCCTCCAATATCATTTCCAACATCATAAAGCTCACCCCAACATCAAATACATCCTGACAACCATCTGTCCCTGAACCACCCACTTCTCCCCGACCAGAACCACCCACTTCACCCATACCAGAATCACCACCTTCTCCCACTGTGGCATCCCCAAATATAATTCCCTCCCCCCAAATCGACCACCCTCCTATAGACCATACTGCCCCCGTTTCCGTTTCCCAAACTTCCCCTATCGCTAACCCTAACCGACCACGGCTTCGGTTCATCCCATGGTTACACGCTCTCGTGTTGGGACTACCCGTCCTAATCCTCGTTACGCTTGTCATGTGTCTTTGGTTTCCCCCTTACCCAAATCCTATAACGTTGCTTTACACGATCCAAATTGGCATAATGCAATGTATGATGAATTTAATGTTTTATTAAAAACAACACTGGATTCTTGTACCGTGTCCCACGATACCAATATTGTTCGTGTATGTGGTTGTTTCGTCACAAGTATTTGGCGGATGATACCTCGCCGCTACAAGGCTCGCCTTGGCGAATGGCAGCACTTAGATAGAGGGTGTTGATGTTAATGACCTTTAGCCTGGTTGTTAAACCTCGAACTATACGGACGGTTCTCAGTTTGGTTGCTTCTAGACATTGGCCGGTTCATCAACTTGATGTTAAGAATGCTTTTTCGCATGGGATTTAGCCGAGATCGCTCACATGCACCAGCCTCCTGGTTTTCGAGATATACTGAGCATCCGGATTATGTCTGCTTGTTACGCAAATCATCAGATAGGTTGAAACAAGCTCCTCGGGCTTGGTTTCGCCGCTTGATACCTATGTTCTTGTGATTGGATTTACACATAGTTGTTGTGACCTCCTTGTTTATCTATCACCGTGGACCGACATCGCTATCGCTTATTATATGTTGATGATGTTGTATCGATCGCTTCTTCTGATGGATTACTACAATGTATTATTGCATCTTTGCATAAGGAGTTCTCTATGACAGATTTGGGATCACTGAATTATTTTTTGGGTATATCTGTTACACGTGACTCTTTAGGGATGTTTTTGTCTAAGCCCAAGTATGCTACAGAGATTCTTGAGCGCGCTCATATGGTTGGTTTTAACTCTAGTCGGACTCCGGTTGACACTGAGTCTAAACTAGGGGATGATGGGGCTTTGGTATCTGATCCCACATTATATCGGAGTCTTGCAGGGTCACTTCAGTATCTCACATTTAATCGCCATGATATTTCTTATGTTGTACAGCAGGTGTGTCTTCATATGCATGATCCGCGAGCCTCATTTCTCCGCCTCGCCGGATTTTGCGGTATGTTCGAGGTACTTGATTACGGGTTACGCTTGTACTTTCTTCTACTACCTTATTAGTTGCATATTCGATGTCGATTTGGTCGGTTGCCCAACCACTCGGAGGTCGACTTCTGGCTATTGTGTATTTCTTGGCAACAACTTACTTTCATGGTCCTCTAAGCGGCAACCGACGCTTTCTCGTTCCAGTGCTGAGGCAGAGTATCGTGAGGTTGCCAATGCCGTTGCAGAGACTTGTTGGCCGCGGAATCTCCTTCGAGAGCTTCATACTCCGGTATCTTCGGCTATGCTAGTATATTGTGATAATGTTAATGCAGTCTACATGTCCTCCAACCCGGTTCAAAGTCAGCGAACAAAGCATATCGAAATTGACATACACTTTGTTCGGGATTTGGTGGCTGTGGGGTCAACGTTAGAGTTCTTCATGTCCCTTCTCGCTTTCAATTTGCGGATATCTTCACTATGGATTGCCTTCACTTTATTTGAGGAATTTCGCCCATTGAGTGTTCGGTGTCCTCCGCACCAACCATGGGTGTGTTAGTATTATGTATTTGTATTGGAATATGTATAGGCTCGTTAATGATGTTCTGCTAAAGCCCATGATATTCTGGGTTTCTCATGTATATGTATGATCCGGTTTTGGATCCCTAATTAACCAAGTACGATATTCTACACTAATAAATAAATAAAAGAAGAAGAAGAGTGAAGAAAGGGTATTAATTTCTAGATGATTTTTGTTGGTGTCAAGCTAGGGTTTTTATTCCCAGAAGACTTTTGTTGGTGTCAAATCTAGGGTTCTTATTCCTAGAAGACTTTTGTTGGTGTCAAATCTATGGTTCTTATTCCTAGACGACTATTTGGGATACTTTGGTTTATCCTTCGGATATTTGGTTATCTCAGAACAAAAATTAGAATGGGGATACTTTGGGTTATCCCGCTTTATTTTCGTTATTGTTTTATTTTGCTTTCTTAGTTTACTATTGTTTTATTTTGCTTTTTAGTTTACTACTCGAGTTCGAGCCGCAATTTCGCCGCCGAATCGCAGGAGAGTATTAGTAGATAATTAGGCTCAAGCCTGCTTTTGTGAGTTTTGAGAATTAGAGTTTTACCATTATAAACAATAATTATCAATAAAGTTATACCTAATGTAGTCTAACAAAATGTGTATGTTTTGATTTATACTCAGGTTTTATTGACAAATTAGGCGTGCCTCAAAAAGGTGGAAAAGTTTACCGAGAAAATCTTGTTTTCTAAACGCCAAGTTCATGACACTTTGTATAATTTTTCGCAGTTGAGACCTTCGCACACAAATACAACCCAGATATGTTTTGGTACACACAATTTTGTTTAAGTAAGATCTTGAGAGATTGATTTTTTACTCTTGGACGTTTTGGTGTTACTAAATGACAAGTTTCTTGTGGTACTTATACATTTAAAATTATGTTTCGTATTCTATAGTTTCTTCTTAATGATAAGACCAAGAAATTTTGATGTTGCCACATATAATATTGAATTTACTAGACTATACTTGTTTATTCTTGTTGTATAATATATATAAACTAAACATTTCTTTCTTGATTGCAATAATATAAACATTTATTTTTTGATTGTTATAAATAAATACAGTAATTTATTATCTAATCAATATAAGAACAATTTGTAAGTTTTGACGGTAAACTTTAGGTTTCCAAAAGAAGTTCATTTTGGTATCAAGACCTTGCCGGCTCCGATTTTGGACACATTAAAACCTTGCATATGTTAACCAAAAGGTCAAATCTCTCCACAGCCTGTTTCCTACCCGACATCGCTTTCATCGATCAAATCGAACCACTTAGAAAACCTCGTTTCAAGCTCCATAATGACGTCATGGTCGACTTGCCTACATATCTCCCCACACTTCCTTCTCTTCCAAAGTTTTGAAACATTACCAAATTTTCTCAATGAAGAGCCCTCATGTCTCCCCCGAACCCCTAAACCTGCTCCCTAATGACATATCAAATTCCACTGAAAAAGCGTCCACACATGGCTCTGCAAAAATAAGTTGGATTGTGGGTCATTTCATGAGCAAAAAAAAGCCACCTAAGTTAACTAAGGAACACCTTGAGGAATTTACATGTGTCGAAGACAAGAAATATTATACTAGTCCTTATTATAAAGGGCTTCTCAATACCGAAAGAGTTGCAAGTCCTGAAACTGATAATGATACTCCTATAGCACATGATCATTTCCAGAATATGAGCATGAATATGAACATGGGTGTGAACATGTCGAGTCCTTATTACAGAGGACTACTATTTACGGAAAGGGTTCCTGGTGCAAGTTCTGAAGTAGATAGCTTTAATCCTGTTTCACATGACTTGAACACTTCTAGCCCTTACTACAAAGGGCTCTTGAACCGGGCTATAAGCCCGGATCGTGAGAGTCAAGCAATGACTTTTGTAAGTTCGAGTTCAAAACGAGCTTTTCAAATAAGATGCAGGAATGGGGTACTGGTTGTTTGTGGTTTAAGACGAAGATGAGAAAGCTCCGACAATGATTAAGGTTTACTCTACGGAACATTCTTTGAATGAGGAGTCCTTGAGGGAGAGAGGATCAGAGCCATCATCACCAGTGTTATCACCACCTTTGCCAGCATCTTCACCACCACCTTTACAACCGCCATCATCATCACCACCACCACCGTTACCACCATCACCTGCCAAAAGGGTAGTCATAAACGCGAAAGATACAAGCGAGCCAAAGGATGAAAAGAAGTATTTATGGGCAGACAAATACCGACCAACTGCTCTTAAAGATTTCATCTGCAACAAAGACAAAGCAATGGAATTGCAAAAAACGGTAAGATAAATGATCATTTTTTTACAAAAAGATCCATACAAAAGTTTAACAGTGTCATGGATTTGATTGTGTAGATATGCGATGAGGACTGTCATCACTTCATATTTGAAGGACAAGCAGGTGTCGGAAAGCGGACAATGATTTGGGCTTTGCTTCGTGAAGCGCTTGGGCCCGACAACGTTCAGGTAACAACAAAGCAAAATTCATTAATTTAGCTTTTAGCATAAACCTTTACAGCATATAAGAATAAGAATAAAAAGTGTTTATATATAAGAACTAACAAAACTTAACTTAACCATTGTGTCCTTTCTCCCAGTTTCATGAAAATTGCAAGGTTTGCCATTTATTTTGTCAATGAGAACACGGATGCTTGAAATGTTTTTATATCCATTGAAGTTGTCATTAGGAAGATGTCACCATGACAACACAGAAACCAGTCAATTAACATGAACTTTCACATCAAATGAAATTGCTGTACCTTTATGGAAAGGATGAGATTTGTGAAAGCAGAATGTAAGCACTGTGTACTTTCTATGCCTCTTATGAAAATTATGTAATTCAGCATGATCGAACTTCCAGAAAAAATAAAATTTGTTGAACCTTTCATGGCAACATACGGTTTAAAAATGTGCATATTTAATACGACTATTTAACAATAAGAAAGGGAAACCAGCATTCGGCATAAGCTTTCTCAACAAATAAATGGGAAGAAAAGCGTGTATAAGAATTCCTTCTGAACATCACATAGTTTCTCAACTTAATATAAAGTACAACCTTTAAAATTATCTGTTTATTAGTAGAGTTTGTTAAAAGGGGATGTGACGACAAGAATACACAAATAAGTAAATTTTTAAGGAACAGAAACATTACGATTTGCAATTGATGAAAGAGAATATAAGAACACAAAAGATGCCTATACTTATTGTTTACTTACTGATGCAATGTTTAATGCAGGCACGAGATGAGTGGAAAACGTTTAACTTGAAGGTATACTCGTGATTCACATAACTACTTATGCAAATATTCTTCTGTTCTTATAGTTGATATCAGGTGAGTGTAACGGATTTAAATCTGTCCCGTTTCACTAAATATACATATAAAAACAGTGCATAGTATCAAGAATTGTAAAGTGATTATATCAAGACAAAACAAAAAAGACATGACTGTGACGCTTATATGATCATAAAGATGCAAGATTTATTAACTTTATCATTAAATTAACTGCCAAAATGCTAGATTAAAAAGTGCTCGATGTGGTTGAGAAAAAGAATCATACTCTATAAAGAAAATGGTGGCCTTGTTATAAACTTGTAATGTTAAAACATTCAAGCATATATATTCCTAAGCGGATTTCTTTGGTTTTAGAAGATAATCAAACTCTAATGTAGCCATAAGAAGCTTTGGCTCCATAATTCCTTATCTTATAATACTCTATTAAGGTATTCTATGTACACAGATATGAAGTACATGGGCTTTGTGTTTAATAACAAAAAAATATATTTAACTTGTCCATTTTTGTTATTCTTAGCCTTGTTCTTTTTTTACTATTAAAACATAAACCTTTCAAATTTCGATTATTGTGTATATTTTGTCATGTACAATGACAATTTTACCCTTCGATATTAACAAGGTGGTTAAAAAAGAAAGAGAAAATGGTCACAAAATATACACAAAAGTCGAAATTTAAAAGGTTTGTGTTTTACTAAAAAAAAAAAAAAAAAAAAAAAAAGGGGTTACACAAAATAATAAAAATGAACAAGTTAGATAATTTTTTTTTATTATCCCAATATGGCAGTCTTTGCTTCTGTTTGATTTTTTGTTATCATTATGCTTGACAATTTCTCTTTTCCCAAGTTTCATGACAATTATATAGGGTTTTATGACGGTTAGGTTCTTTCAACTTGCATGGCTTTGTTTCGCCAAGTTACCCAACTATTTTTTGTTCAATTGGGTTCTTGGAGTTTACGGTTTGACATTTAGGTTACTCGAAACCGAACGTGTTCATTCAGTGTTACCCAAAAACAGTAACCTGGAGTTTGAGTTATCATGGTGTCCACGTAAGCTTTTTGTGGGCCCCATTGTCCAACCCGATATCCACTTACCATTACTAAACAGATAGGTTACTCAACTTTGCGATTTTATTCGCCTAAGCTATCGTTCTTTTTTTTTTTTTGTTCAATTCGGTTACTAATATATATTTATTTACATGGCTACAAGACTCTCTTTGCTTGATCACAAAACTCATAGAATAGTTTAATTAGTTTAGGGTCCGTTTGGTTCCCATAAAGGGAATGAAACTATGACTTTCAAAGTCATAAAGAAGTGTTTGCTTGTTTTGTTTTGTGCCCCAGAATGATATGAAGATATCATACCATGGATTCATTACGCACCAATTTGACGCCTACGAACCATTCCCTGTGCCATCTTTTACCACTACAAAATTCAAATATTTATACACTTTTTCATACCATATTTTATCAACCAAACATAAACAATCGTAATCATACACTTTTTCATACCCATTATCATTCCATCTCATTCCAAATCCGATACCCATTGTCATTCCTAGCAACAAACCAAACGGGCCCTTAATTTATCGTTTTACTAGTTATAATTAAATCAAATCAAAACCCTTTGAAACTTGTAAAATCACAAGTTGTTGTGACGCTTTCATCCGCTTTTAAACGTTTACACATTTTAAAAGAATAAGCTTTTTTTTAAAAAAATTAATTATAATCAAATTAAAATTACCTTTTTTAGTTTTATTATAAATTTTGATTTTTATAAAATTAAAAAAAAAAAAAGTAGTTTTTTAATTTATTACAATAAAATTAAAATTTTTATTTTATTAAAAACTCAAACTCCCAAATACAAGAATATGATTATTCAAGATTCAAAGGGTTTTGTGTTTTGATTAGTTCTTCATGCTTAAAAAGAAAAAGTAGCTCATAACATCACAAGATCTCTGGATTGTTTAACTCATGGAAATTATTAAAAATAAAGGATACATGACTTATGGTTTTAGTGGTCGAATTCTCATTTTATTTATTTAAATGAATGAATACGGTTTATAGTTTATGAATGTTTAGGTTTTAATTTCATACGCTTTCGCTTTTAATTATTTATGTAACATTTTAATTTATGATGTGGCGTCGATGTGTTTAGTGAGTGAGGATGTTTTCGGTGACCGATAAAGATAACCTAAATTAACAAAGTTGCATAGTTCAAGAACCTAATTGAACAAGAAAAACTTTAGTAACTTAGGTGAACAAATCAAGAAAGTTTAGTAACTTATTTGTAAATTAATAAAATAAAAGTCACCGCCATGGCTGGCAGCAATCGGGTATCAAAGGTTAAAATAGATCGTCCCTAATTTGTCCGTAACGATAGTCCAATACCCTGTTTGCACAAAAATAAAGTTTGGTAATTTAGGCGAATAAAGTTGGAAAGTTGGGTAACTTGTCTAATATAAAACCCAATTATATATGCAAGAAACGGTGAATCAGTTTTCTTTTAGAGAAATAGCTTTTATGATTGGTGTCTTATGAGTGCGTGTGTTTGTATCTCTAGCGCAAAAAGGGATAATATCTATGGTGTCAAATATATCAAACTTTACCCATTACTCTTTGATGTGTATCAAACTTTTTATTTTCATATAGAATGTATAACTTTTGATTTATCATATTGTGCGTATCATTTACCTTCAAGTTTGATACATTTTCAAATAACTATTCATCCATATGTACCGAACTTTATCCGTAACGATACACATAATTAGATAAATTTGGAGTTCCATATCAACTTAACCTTGTGTTATATAGTTGTTCCTCTAGCTATATTTGCTTACATATTTCAGGGGGAAGATGTAAGTAGTATCATGGTAAATGTGAAGGAATCATCTCTACATGTTGAAGTTAATCTGTCTGAGCTAAAAGGATTCGAGAAGCATGTCATAGTTGAACTTATCAAAGAGACGAATAACTTAACCAACAAAACGGCAAGATGCAACAAAGAAAACTGTAGAGGTATATCACTTAAATTAAACTATCTAAGCAAGTTTCAAACAAGTAAACAAGAAAAATAAAAAATAACTAAACATTATTTACCTCAAATCAATACGTGCAGCCATCATTCTCCGTGAAGCAGACAAGCTATCCACAGATGCACTGCTTTATATAAGATGGGTTATAGAACGGTATAGAGGATGCCATAAAATCTTCTTTTGTTGCCAAGATGCTTCGAAGCTGCAACCTCTTAAGAACATCTGCAAAGTGGTCCAACTTCTTTCGCCTTCTAATAAAGAGGTGATCATTCAAAACTTTATACTCTATATGTACGCGAGCCATGTTCGGACCTACATGAAAGCTCATACCCTAGAAAAAAGAAAATCAAATGTTTTTGCAGTTTTTTGCAAGTAAAAATAAAATGCATAATGGAATACAACCCTGCAATTTTGTGTTTTGGTAGAGCATATCAATTTCATTCTTTGTTTCAGATTGTTGAAGTGCTGGAATTCATAGCAAGGAAAGAGGAAATAGAATTGCCAAGGGATTTAGCTGAAAGAATAGCTGTAAAGTCCAAGAATAACTTGCGACAAGCTATTCGTTCCTTTGAAGCTACCTGGCAACATAAGTTCTGTTTCATTCCCTATATATTAGTAAATTCACACATACACACATAATGTACATGTGAAAACATATTAATTCACTTGCACTACTGCTTTCTTTAATTTGTCGTCTTACCTGTATAAATTTATTTTCAGCCCACTCCTGGATGGAGAGCGAATAATCTTGACTGGTTGGGAAAATGATATTGCAGAGATTGCCATAAGCATAGTAGAAAAGCAAAGCCCCAAACAGTAAGCTACTCCATTATGCTCATTTACAAAAAAATGTATATTTACACGTTACACTTTTGGATATAAAATATGTTGAATCATTTATCTTGACAGGCTATACGACATACGTCGAAAACTTCAAACTCTTATAGACCACAGTGTACCTCCCGAGTTTATATTTGAAGTAAGAATGATTAAACGTATTTGTAATTCTTCCATGTGTATAAATTCTCTGACACTTTTGTATTTTCAGACTCTAAAAGTAGAACTGAAGAAAATGTGGACGAGCCGATGCAGTATAAATTGATAACATATAAAGAATATAGTGTAAGAATTTGTGGTTTACTGAACGTTATTGGAAAGGAAGCATAGGATACATGACCATTTTCATATTTTTATAGGGTAAGAGCCTTGAACGATTTGGCGATGATGAAAGGAAAAGCTTATCCATCACTTCATGAGTATCGAAGGTACATCAATAAGATCCTTATCCATGCACTTCATTATAAACATTTTGATTTTCATTTTGAAAGTGATTATGACAATATAATAACTATAATCACATATTTGATAATCACTTAATTGATGCTGCGTGACTCATGTGGATCCTACTATATTAATCTAGCTTATCGCTAATTAGTTTTAACAAAAATGACATAAAAATTCATTTATGCTACTGATAGGTATGTAATATTACCTGTATCTCAAAATTTAATAACTCCGAATCTAATTACTTCTACCTAACTCGTAGCTAATGATCATTTTACAAGCACTCCCAATCATCTAAAAGACTCATCTCTGCTTGTAGTTGAAATAATTATACGTATTCAAGTTTGTGATGTTCCAGATTAAATGCTGAACATATAACATTCTGTGTTATTTCAGAATTTATAGCGAAATTTATGAGCTGCTACAAAAATCATCTGGCTGACCGGGCACGAGATGCAATTGCATCTGAAGGAAAACCAGTTTGAAACATATCGGATCGGAAATAAACAAGTAGAAGACAGCTTACATGTTGTGATGCAAGTTCCAGCTGAAGTAGCTCAATTCAAATATAGAATAAATTGGCATCAGAAAATGCCACCACGATACTCTTTCTTTGTGAGCTTTATCCTTGCATAGCTGCAAGTAACCAGGCCCATATACCACAGAAGAAATTATTTTTATAGTCTCCGTTTTTATTTCCATGAAGTTAAGTCAGTTAAAGAAGCGCTCGCTTCTACTGTAATTACAAATAAACATGTGGACCAAAATATTGTCAATGTTGTAGTAAAATAAAGTGAAATAGAGTTGTGTATCCCATTACTTGTGAATTGGTAGATATAGTTATGTTTTTCAACAAATTAATGGTATAACGGGTAAAAATAGCGAATAACAAAATTGGTCACATGGGTCAAATTAACTAGCAAAAAGTCTCAACTCCGAATGAGTGTTCATAATGCATAAAACATATACATAGTTTTATTCAAAAAATAAATTAGGTTTGTAATTTAAATTTGACAAACAAATCAAATATAATTATATAGGTCTTGTGCCGTTAAAAAAATTATATAGGTCTTGTAAACATGGTGTAATAATAACTAGTTGTAATAAAATATAATGCTGCCACCTAATTAACGACTCCTTTAGTAGCAAATGAAAGGGGCAGTTGTGAAGAAACTAGTCGCTTCTGGCAAAGCTTCAAGATAATGATGTGGCCGTGTATGAAACCGTTTCGGGTCTAACGCATTGGAGATGCTCTAAGGAATTGAACCGTGTGAGTAAGGAGATAATTATCCCTGATTTCATACAACTCACATAATATTAGATGGATCAAAAGTTATGCCGGTTGTAAGCCTGGTCGACCCTTTTCACACCACTACTTATACATCTCGTCTGGATGTAAAAGGTCAAGTTTTTACAGGGCTATGTTGTATTAGGCATTTAGGCAAGTTGGGGGCGATATGATGGATCACAAACCCAAAATTAGGATTTTAGAAGGTGAAAGCGGTGGGGATGGGTCCAAACTCGTAAGACGGTTGGGAGTCACGAGTCCAATGAGGTAAAAGAAACAGATTCAATTGGTACATTGTATTTCCCAAAAATAAATGAAAGACATTGCTTTGGAAATTTTTTTGTTCATTTGCAATAGTTAGGTGGGTTAATTTGTTTCTTCTCGCTATTTCTTTGGTCAGTTCGTTTTGCTAATAAGAAAATGACACTTGTGGGATAAGTTTGTTACTTACGGGTTTTCAAAATAATTACTATGTATGAAAACTGAAAAACAAAAGTGAACTGCCATGAAATTTTTATTAGCCCAAACAACCAAAGCAAGTGTCGGGAGAAATTACATCAAATTAAGTATCACAAATACATTGTTAAACATTAGAAAACATAGAAAAGTAGATATGCTTGCTACAGGATCACGATGCGGAAGTCACACCATGGAAGAAACATCAGAGCCACAACACCGAATAGGTTCGTAGTTCATTTTTTAGTAATTGAAATGAAAAGATTGGTGTGTCTTGATTTTTTAATAGTAAAACGTTCAGACACACGCCTACTGAAATGTATAAATAGTTTGTCCATATTCGAATTTCCAAAATGAGACGCCAACAAGGGTTCCATAACAGCTCTCATCATTTTGGCAGTGTTTTCCCCATGGCTATGGCTAAGCTCTTTTGAAGCAAATGTGTTTGTGTAATCTTTGTCATGTGGATCCCAATTGTCTTTGATTATGTGATGCTATCAACGGAAAATGATCCCTCCTGTTGAACAACATTCCTCACTTCATCCTCACATGGATTATAATAAGGCATATTGAATGAGGTTATATCTTCTTCCCGAACCAATCCCTGTAGTATATGTCAAAGCATAACCGATTAGTAACTTAGGTTAGATATCTTAGTTAACTTGAGGTCAGATAGAAAAGAGCCTTAAAATACCTCTTTGGCCATATCTTGAAGTGATAATGCAAGTAGCTCCCAGGGAATGCAACAATCATCATTAGTTGGATCAGATAGACTCCTACCCATGAGTGTTAAAACCATGCGTCCGCCAGACACTAGTTCCTTAGAGCGCAGTTGTAAAAGTTTTGTGAAGTCAGCTGCATATTGTTTTCGATATGCTTCAAACACATTTGGTGGAGTTGTTTTCGATATGTATATATTTGACTGGTTTTCAAGACTTTCAGGTACCTATTATATCGTTTCAGTAAATAATTTAGTTATGATGAAATGATGACTGACAATTGTAGATCGAGTTGGCTTTTTTCAAACCTGAGACAGCCAATGAACACTATAAGAGGAATAAACAAGGTGCAAGCTGTCGTCTGGAAAGAGCCTGTCATAAAAGGAACCAGGAACAGCAGAAACAAAACAAGGGCCAAAATTTTCTCCCTTCTCCTTCTTAAGCTTTGCATAAAAGTCCGGTAACAATTCGAAGATGAAGTTGAAATCATTTCCTATAAGGTCATTTAAGCACACTTGGAACTGTGGTGTTTTCAGATTATTTTCTTTACACGCCTCATGGACAATATCAATGATGTTAGATACACTCAATAGAGTATTTGGGCCAGATGAGCAACCCAGATCAGCTATCTTGAAACACTGGCTGAAAAAGGATTGAGGCATACCCTTGATTGCATGCTCTAGAACGGCAGCGTTTTATGATCACAATTTCCTGGAAAGAAAATATAAACACACCAATTGAGACATCTTTACGTATATATTAAACTTGTGCTTGATTATTATCTTGTTAGTAAACCATGATAAAACTGAAGCACCAATATATGTAAGAAAGATTACCTGAACTAGCGAGTTATTGGCGTAGCTTGATTCCCCATCGCCACTAGCCATATGTAGGATGTTTACGGCTTCCATGGTTTGTTTGGTTTGTCTTGCTTCTGCTCCTGCTTCTATGGGCTTTAATTTATACTGCTTTAAAAGTCAATCCAAAAGTAAACAAGTCATCTAAAGTCTATTTCACATTTTATTCCTGGATCTGCCACATATAACATATTCTGATTTTCAATATAGTTTCGTATGTTTGTTACAATATAACATAGATATATTAAAAACGATTGGGTCGTTTAAATTAAATAAAGTGTTCGTTTATGCTAATTAGCGACAAACATAACATAATACTCCGTATTTACTTA
This sequence comes from Chrysanthemum lavandulifolium, assembly GCA_022545495.1. Classification (NCBI taxonomy): domain Eukaryota; kingdom Viridiplantae; phylum Streptophyta; class Magnoliopsida; order Asterales; family Asteraceae; genus Chrysanthemum; species Chrysanthemum lavandulifolium. Next base: position 70,573,744 of record CM040243.1, read on the forward strand.
AATATAGTTGTGGTTAAGAGTTTGATTTTTATTACATAAAAGCTCGTGAATGATTCTTATCATATGAAATTTTCAAAAAAAGTGGATAATCCTTAAAAATATACATAACAAATACTTGATTTTAATCGGATGAATTGGTTTCTTACAACTATTTGTAATATATATAATTTTTATAATCACAACCTTTTTATAAATGAATACAAAATTTATCGTTCTAGACTTCTAGAACACGTACACAAAAATGGCGTCATGCTTATAGCCAAAGTTTAATACCAATCTTACTTGAAGAAATTTTTGGTCAAGAAAGAAACCATTCGGAGTGTCTTTACTTTAAATGTATGCTCAGTCAACTTTGAACCACGAGAAAACATAGGTAAATATTATGATTTCCACAATATCGATTAATTTATTAAAAGTTTGAGTCAACTTTAGTTTAACGAGAAAAAGTATAAATTATTACTCGAATTTTTTATGGTATGCTATATTCTCTATTTTCTCTCACATGAATCGAATAAATGTTTTTTTTTTTAAATAAGCAAAATAAAAGGGTTTTTACTAATAGGAGCCCTAAGAGTTGTTAAGAATTTGATTTAATTACATAGAACAAATGAATGAATCTTATTGATGATATTTCGATAAAAGTAGATAAAATCCAAAAAATGACTGGATACACAACAAATACTTCATTCTCATGGATGAATTAGTTTCTTACAACAAATTGTAATAAATGATTATATTAATGACAAATTTCTTAGAGTTGTCATTAGCAACACCCAAAATAAAAAGCTACAAAAGAAACCTTTAACTTTAACAAACATATATAATTCACTCATCCATAGTCCATACACCACTTTCGTTTGTTGTTGCACCCGACATACATGTAGCAAACAACACCTATCATTTTCACCTTTTTAACAACAAATTATTAATAAAAATCTAACAAAACTAGAAAATAAAATCACACCATATTACAACAAGCTTTTGGATCAATAATCCAATATGACTATTAGAATATAGTGTGTAATAGTTAGAATACAATTTAAGAAAGCTAGTTGTAGTTTAACTCAAACTTGAAGAGATTAGTCATGTATTAGAAAATCTCCTAACCTCCTCAACTATAGATTCCTTGTACACAAAAGATTAGGTTTCTCCCCTCCTCATTCTCTATAAATAGAGATGGGGGTGTGACGTTTATTTGTACCTTATTTTCTTGCTCATGTTTAATAACGTTTGAGTATAAATATATCGTGTGTGAGTGGCCTCTCAGCATTAACGGATCATAACCCTTTGTCGAGTTTTGGAGTTGTTCTTGATTCTTGGTGCCGCTTTAAAAACCGGTTTGTTGGATTTCTACCAATAACCGATATCAGAGCCTTGTTCAAGAAGATCCAATCAGACAACGTGGAGAGAGCCAAAACAAGAGAAATGAGTGAATCGGGTTTAGTTCGTCGGTTACTGCGCAGTTGTGGTAGAATTAAAGTTGCGGGTTCGTTAACTGCTCTACGAAGTCGAATCATAGGTTGAATACACATAGATCTAGGATCTCATTGGAGGGATCTTGCATCGGAGTTTCAAAGAAGGAGATATTCGCTGTCGAATTTTTTGATCTGGTGGTTGTGTTCTTTGTCATTTTCGATTATTGTTTAGCTATGGTTGTGTAGATTACAAGGTTCAAGGTTTCAAGGTTTACGAGTCAACATTACTTGTGCAATAAGGTTCTTGAAGTTTTCTTCCAAGGTGGTGGATCGATTCTTCCAGAGGTTATATGGGTTCACTTTATTTTGTCACATGGTTCTTGGAGTTCCGGTTTAGAGCTTCAAACGTGACAAGGTTTTGAAAGAAGTTTCAACTTCAAGGTTTCTGTTTAAAGAAACTTACTTGGTGAGGTAACTTCCAAGTGGATGGTTGTAATGAAAGAAAATATGGATACTCGGTTTGGTATGTGTATGCTCAGGAACGGTTTCAGGTGAGCAGTGACGACATCAACAAATATTACTAGAAGTATGCACCAGGTATGATCGTATATCTATTCCTCTATATAGATTATATGGGGCTTACTTGCGAAATCAAGGTTGAGATATGGGTTGCCAATGGTTTGGCAGATGAAGCAAAGGAAAATATACTTGGTATGGAGATCTTTAGAAATCAGAGTGGTAATACTCTGAGGGTGCTACGATTCAGATTTCATAGGGATGCCAATTTAGATATAATTGGGGACACTCCACACCGTCATCGGAAGGTGTTCGACCGTGAATCGATGACGAAAAGAAAGAAGAAGTCATGTATATATGCATTTGGAAGTCACGGTATCAAGTGGTTCACACGAGACCTAACATAGCATTTGCGGATGTTGGAATGTTGGATGGGTTTGATCATGGATTACAGGAAGACGTACATGCTTTTTGGATTCCGATCACGCTATGGGTAGATCGATCATCGCCATGGGTATATCAATCACAAGGTACGGGTTTATGATATAGGTATGCAATGAGTCGAAGCTATATTACAAAGATATGATGGCTTTGTTAACAACAAGCGGAGTATATGACACTTCATCGGATAATTAAAGAGGATACATGGCTGAGGGCTCACGCAGTAAGGATTTGAGCTAAGGTTAGTAGCGAATATTGCCACCGTTCTTGATGAGGCGGTCTCGATCCGAGGTTTCAACACGGTTGAAGCTCCCGCAGACGTAGAATACTAACTATCACCACTAAAGTGGAAATTGTTGAAATATTAGTGTGTAATAGTTAGGATATAAGTTTAGGTAGCTAGTTGTAGTTTAGCTCAAACTTAAAGAAGTTAATCATGTATTAGAAATCTCCTAACCTCCTCAACCGTAGGATCTTTGTTCACTAAGGATTAGGTTTCTCCCCTTTTTCCTCTATAAATAGAGATGGTGGAAGTGAGGTTTATTTGTACCTTATTTTCTTTCTCAAGTTTAGTAAAATTTTGAGTGTAAATATCTCATATGTATATGCTTTAATGCCACTCGACATTAAGGAATCATAACCCTTTTCCAAGTTCTTGTTGGAGTTATACTTGATTCGTGGTTCTGCTCTAGAAACCCGTTTGTTGGATTTCTACCAACACTAACCATTTTGGGTTTAAAGTTTTGTGTTTATTAACAATCCATGAATGAGAAAAAACTTGTGTATCTTCCATGAGAAAATCTTTTCTTTAAGGCTTCAGTTTAAAGCAAACCTAGTTTCTAAACCTCCAAAGAATAATCGTAGTTTGCACCATCACTTCAAAGCAAACCTTGGTGAATTTTCTACAATTTATCGCATCTGCTCAAGAGATTAGGATGAATTCAGTTAATTATAAAAAACCCCACCAATCCTTGATAAAACCCAGATAGTTGTTGCCCTTGTGTAATCCACAAAATGTGATGAATTCAAGAGCCTCGTTAAAAACCGGACATCTAGTAGAGTGGACGTCAATCCCTCTAGCATCGAGGTTACATCTAGTAGGTAACCGCTCCAAATAGACACACCAAGTATTGATTTTGGTATTTAGTGGAAGAATATGGTTGATTGGTTCAACGGCTGAAAAGAGGGTAAATATTTTAATTTTCTTTCTCATGGATCGCTTGCCGCAATGATGCTATCATCTGAAGCACGAGCCGCATGGCAACTGAGTATGACAAGTATAATGAGGTCGCTTGCATTATGCTCTGGAGTATGAACTCAAGCTTGCAAAAGCAATTTGAGAATTACTTCCTAATCTCATGCCGGAAGAATTGCAAAGGTTGTTTGAAAAGCCCGCGATCGAGAGTCGTATGACTTGATTGATGCTCTTCATAGTTGCAAGCAAGGAGAAGGAAACCGTAGTTTCTAACGCTCGGAAATGATGAGTTACATGGGCCGCTTGGGGCCTTAACTATGTCTACCCTAATGACATACAAATTGGCTCGATCAATGATCCCTTAACAAGGAATTTGATGGTTTCAAGAATTATAATATGCATTGCACGGGAAGACAACAATGAGGTACATGCAATGCTCATTGATTACGAGAAAGGTTTGCCCAAGAAGGCCTCTACACCGCGGTTTTGACCATCCGTATGGTAGAATTTCTAAGCCTAATAAGCCGCTAGCTAACAAGAAAGGGAAAGGTAAGCGGTAAAGTTGATAAGTGGAAAACAAGTTATGACTTATCAACAAGAACCCAAGAAGTACCCTCCCAAAAGCGTGAGAACCAAGAGGATCAGCTTGTCATCACCGCACCGAGGTTGGACACCGGAAGAGGAATTGTCCACTATACCTTGATGAGTTGCTAATAAGAGGTATAAAAATATCGAACTGCGGGCCAAGATTGTGTACTCTTTTGATGATAGAATTATTTGCTTTTCCTCATAAAATAAATTTCGGGTATATGATATCGATGTGGTATTCACATATGTAATACAATGCAGTGGACTTAGAGAGCAAGGAAGCTTGCCTATGGATAGCAATACCAAAGACGTAGGTAATGGTTACATGCAATCATTGAAGCTATAGGCACGCTTGATTTAGTTTACCTTCGGGTTTAGTACCGCTATTAAACGATTGTCATTACGCACCTTCCATTGTTAGGGGTGTCGCTTCGCTTCCTTGTTAAAAGATATTGGTTTCGCTCATACATTTATCGATTATGGAATTTCGCTTTTAAATGATGTTTTTACTTTAATGTTATTCCAAAGAATGGTGTGTTTGAAATCGATTTGCATGATAATGTAATTGATAAAAATAATTCGCCTTTAGCATCAATAATAAAAGAATCAAAGGTGATTTGGATTCTTCATTTCTTTGGCATTGTAGACTTGCTCATATAGGCAAGAAACGCATGCAACAAATGCAACATTTATGGGCTTTTGCAAGACATCAATGATGAATCATTTGATAAATTCGAATCTTGCATATCCGGGAAGATGACCAAGAAACCTTTACAAATAGTTTAGAAAGGGCTTCGATCTTCTTGGTGTGATACATACCGACATATGTGGACCACTAAGACATGTGTCAAGAAAGGGTGCTAGCTACTTAACCTTTACCGATGATTTCAATGTTATGGTTATGTTTATTTACTTAAACATAAACATGAAGTCTTTGAAACATTTAAGGTTTTTAAAAGTGAAGTAGAACCCAACTAGGAAAGAAGATTAAAGCTCTTCGATCCGATAGAGGTGGTGAATATTTAAGCCAAGAGTTTAAAGATTATTTAGTCGAGTGTGGTATTGTCCAAAGAACTCACATCTCCATATACTCCACAACAAAATGGTGTATCCGAGAGAAGGAATCGTATATTGCTAGACATGGTGCGATCGATGTTTAATCTTACAACTCTTCCTTATCCTTTTGGGATTATGCTTTAGAAACCGCTCGCGATATTGAATATGGTTCCAACTAAGAAGGTTGATAAGACTCCTTATGAAGTGTGGTACGGAAACCTCCCAACTTGTCTTACTTAAAGGTCCGGGTCATGAGACGCTTGTTAAACGCGATCACCGATAAGTCGCAACAAAGATCTCATATGTATCTTCGAGGATACCCAAAGGAAACCATGGGTTACTACTTACTTTCCACCAAAACAAAGTAATTGTTGCTAGGTATGGAGACTTTCTTGAAAAGGATCTCATATCTCATGAATTCAAAGGAGAGTTTATGATCCGAAGATGATCAAGAAGATACAACACCTTCTCGAAACACTAGCCAACCTCAAGTAGAACCCGAAAGTCCAGGCTCCACCCGAGATTGAAGTGGTTCCCATTCGAGATCCGCAAGGGCTACGCGGCACCTGAAAGGCCTATGTCTCAACGTGAAGCCGAGGAAAATTTGTTAGGGATCTTCGTGAACTCGCTAACTATAAAGTCGCCATGATGAGTCCCGAAAAGGAAAATGGCGAGTTGCAATGAATGGGGAAATGCAATCCATGAAAGATAACGAAGTCCGGATAGAGGTTGACTTACCTCCAAATGCTAAGGTAGTTGGAAGTAGTGGCTCTTTAAGATAAAGACTGACATGGATGGCAATGCACACACCTATAAAGCTCGCCTTGTAGCCCAAGGGTATACTCAAACCTATGGGGTGGACTACGAGGAGACATTTTCTCCGAGCGGACATTAGAGCTATTAGATTCTTATAGCCATAGTCGCATGACTATGACTACGAGATATGGCAATGGATGTCAAACCGCTTTCTTAAACGGTCGCCTAGATGAGGACATCTATATGGCGCAATCAAGGGTTTGTGAATCTAAAGTTTCGAGGCAGATGCAAACTTCAAAGATCCATTTATGGGTGAAGCAAGCATCAAGGCAATGGAACAAGAAGTTTGATGAAGAAATCAAGAAATTTGGTTTCACTCAAAATCTTGATGAGCCATGTGTATCACAAAGCTAGTGGGAGTAATGTTATTTTCCTTGTCTTATATGTCGATGACATATTGATCATGGGAAAAGACATTCCAAGTATGCAAGATGTAAAGTCTTATCTTGAGAGTGCTTTTCATAAGGACTTAGGGAAGCAAAGATTTATTCTGGGAATCAAGATCTACCGAGATAGATCAAGGCGGTTAATCGATTAAGCCAAAGTGCTTACATTGTTAAAATATTGAAGAGATTCAAGATGCAAAATTCCAAGAAGGGATATTTGTCGATGCAAGTCGAACATGGCTTAAGTAATAAACTATGCGGCCAACACCAAGAGTGGCTTACATGAAGAAAGTTCCTTATGCTTCGTCAGAGGATCTATCATGTATGTCGTGAGATGTACAAGGCCCCGATGTATGCTTGCACAAAATATCACTACCGGTATCAACAGTAACCAGTGTGAAACACTCGGCAGTCATAAGAACATTCTTAAGTATCTAAGGCTACTAAAGAAATGTTTCTAGTGTATGGAGGAAATCCGTATGTAGAACTTGATGTTGCTGTTTTTATGCGCGTCATTCCAAACCGATAAAGATGATACGAAGTCTCGACGGGTTATGTCTTTGTCCTTAATGGAGGAGCAATTGACCGAAGAGCAAGAAGCAAACAACGGCCATGATGTCTATTATGTGTTTAGTACATAAATGCCTGTCGCGATGGAAGTCGTTGATTAGGAAATTCATTTCGACTCGGAGTAATGCCCTCAATCGAATTACCTTTAAATGTGTATTGTGACAACTCTCCGCAATAACATTTGCCAATGAGCCCCGAGTCATGAAGGGCGCCAGACATTTTCCTCTTCGATATCACTATGTTCGAGAACAAGTCGACATAGGTGAAATCAATCTACTCAAAGTTCATACAGATGATAATCTAGTCGATCCCTTTACGAAGCCTTTGCCAAAAGAAAACTTATCGACCATGTCGATGGGATAGACTTCGCTTAGCTAGTAGTTTCATGCGATATGTGATTAGTATTCGATAAAGGATGTTATGAACAAATATTACTTTAATGAAATAAAATAGTTGTTTATGTTTATTTTTCATTTTCTTAATATTATATCCTATATTTGCATGTTTAATGCATGAATAACTTATGTTATTCTAAATAGTCCGTTGTTGATCAATGATGTGGGAATGTCATTGAATTAAGACAACTGAAGCTTTTGTAGAATATACTTTAAAGTATATTGATGCGCTGGACATACCAGATTCACATGATATTCAATGAATTGAATATAGGACTCATCCCAACTTTACATGATGATACTTTATGGATCTTTGTCATTAAGTATATCATGAAGTGTTTATCCTCGCACTTGAGATACCGTGATAACCGATATGAATGTAGTGCATTTGTGTAAGATAGTCTAACGCTATCCAGAATCGGTAGTTATAAGGGCTATTTTCTAAGTGTTGCAAAATTCATGAGTTATGTTTTAAGTCAAGAGAATTTGTTCCTTTGAATTTGTTTCAAAGCATAATACTATATTTGGGCCCTCGTAGGTTGACAAGATGTTTGTATGGCCATACCCAAGATCTATCTCGAATACGCTCGTAAGATTTGGTAATCTTGTTCAATCATATACAACGAGAATCAAAATGTTAACTTATGAAATGACTTGATCCATATTCATAGTTAATGTAGTATTAGTAATAAAAGGATAAGTAAAATGATGAATCATTAAATGTTTTTCCAGAGACCATACTCGATTCGATCCGGGGCGCATGCCGTGAAAGCTAGACTAACAAATGTCATTACTATATTTAGTAATATCCAAGTGGAGTCGAAAGGTTTTATGGATATTTAAATATATGTATGTCCGGATTCGAACTCAAGACTTCGGATTGCACACATTACGTATGAGAATTGATGTTAATAATTAATATGTTATTATTAATTATTAGTCACGAAATAAAACATAACGATAGTTAAATAATTAACGAGGTTTGTTAACGGTCGTTAAATATTAACTAAAAGGACTAGAGATGAAATTACAAGTCGAAAGTTCTAGAATCCCTGGGGATACTTTGCCGGTCGGTTGGGTTTCCAAACCCTAACCCACACAAACTTGGTCATCAAGTTGTTACCTATAAATACAATCCTCAGATTCATTCACAACTTAATCTTGGATCACCAATAACCTAATTTCTCCTCTCCTCTCCCCCTTGTGTGGTTTGGTCGAAACACCCAAACCCCAAGGGTTTTCGATTTTGCTTAACTCAAAGATACAAGTGTTTGGTTTTATTTGTGATTCAAGGAACTAGCTTTTCACATCAAATCGCTAATAGACGCGCAGTACAAGAATGAAGGACAAGCACGCTTGAGCTTGTGAATCTTGGTGGTCGACTTCTTGGTTGGTCGAATTGTATAAACCCTAAATTAGGGTTTTGGGTTTTTGTTCTTATTAAATCATCGCTTGATTCTCGAATCGATAAAATGACGCACTTTCTCGTTTTGCTAATTAATTACATATATTATTTCTATTTACTCACCGCACGCTTTGATGACGTTATTTGATTTATATATAATGTTATGAGTATTAAAATCCAAATGACTTCAACCGAATGATGAAAAGAAAAGGAGAAAACAATTACCTTGTCGAAAACACTTTTCAACTTTGAATTCTTTCTTGAGAGCTATTTAAGAAAACCGCCCTGTATGTAATCCATATTCTTCATTTGTCACTAAAACCAATTTATTTCATAACATGGTCAAGAAGTTCCAATCTAGTGAGTTACACGTACGCCTTATCAACTATGCGAATTAAATTTGACTTTCAATAAGATTTTATTACCACAAACAAGTGAACAACCCATGCAAGGTGCTGGGAAAAGTTACATCAGAAACACGTTGTCAAACAGAAGAAACATAGAAAAGTACATGATTGCTACAAAACGAGCAAGCGGAAATAAATCACGTCACGTAACTAGCTTGAAACTTTAGAAGATCATTTCTTAATCATTGAAATGACTATATCAGTGTGTCTTGCTTTCTTGATAACAAAAGAATCCGACACATGCTTTGCGAAATTATTAAATAGTTTTTCGAATTATGGAGCTTCCAAATGAGACGTCAACAAGGGTTCCATAACGGCTCTAAGCCATTTTTGGCATTTTCCCGTGACTATGACTAAGCTCTTGAAGCACACGTACTTGTGTAATCTGTGTCGATGGATCAGAGGGAGCTACGGAGGGGCACGGTGGCAAGTGCCCCTCCAAACTTTCCGGCGTAGTGTAATTTTTTCATAGATTCTAGTTTTATCATTTTGCCCCCTTACAAGTAAGCTAAATTAAGTCAAGAAAGCTTAACCTTCATGAAAGAATCAAAGAATGAAAAAAATGGAAAAAGTTGATCTTGCATTCTTACCGGAAAACTCGCTTGCTGGTAGAGATAAACAATGAAGATGAAGTTTTTTCTCTAGTCACGTGATGTATGTACCGAAAAGGAGTGTGTACTTTTATCACTTTTTAAGTTATTTTCTTTTGACTTTAACATTTATTTGATTTTCTTTTGTCCAAAGATTTAATTGAAAACAAATGGTATGAGTGATAAAATTATAGAAGTATAATTAGGAGATTCTATATAAAAGTAAAATTATAAAAGTATAAAGACGGATGAGTACTAAACTATATTAAGATTTCTCAAGAGTTTTATAAAATGTTTGACATAAATTTATTTGAAATGTTGATTACATATTTATGTGATAACTACTATTTGTTAAAAACTTAAGTTTTGATATTTTTGTTTGTGTGTTAAATCACTAAAAGACAGTGTTTTTTCCTTTACAATATCAGGTCGAGGTATTATTTTTACCGTCTCGTACTGTAAGATTCTCGGTTTGATTTGGTTTAATTTGAGGTAGTTAGTTTACTTATTGGTTTGGACAAAAATTTATTTTTGCGACACCATGCACAAATTTGTTTCTTTTATGGCTCACGAAAAAGTTTTTTGCCCCTCAAAATATCCCTGGCCTCCGCCCGGTATGGATCCCAGTTGTCTTTGATAGCAGTGATGCTATCAAGGGAAAACGATTCCTCATTTTCAACAATGGTCTTAATTTCATCCTCACATGGGTTGTAGAATGGCATATTACATGAGGTAATATCTGATTCTCGAACGAGCCCCTGTAGTATGGATTAACGGTTAGTAGCCATATAAAATCTGAAGCTTGATTTAAACAATGTATTCTTACTTAAATTCAGGTCAAATACAAAAGAACTAACCATATACCTCTTTGACCAAATCAAGAACTGATAGTGTTAGTAGCTCCCAGGGAACGACACAATCATCAATCGTTGGATCAGAAAAACTCCGACCCATAAGTTTGTGAAAACCATGCGTCCACCAGATACTACTTCCTTGGAGCGCACTTGTAAAAGCTTTGTAAAGTCAGAAGCATATTGTTCTGATATGCTTCGAACACATTTGATGGACTTGTTTTCTAAAAGTAGATATTTGACGTGGTTGTTTTCAAGACCTTCAGTACCTGTTATTTATTGCAAGGGTAGGGTTTAGCATCAAGACAGTTACGCTTTCATAATTATAGCATGCCAGTAACTTAAACAATATTTTTGTTGTTGCTTGATTCAGAACTTCTGAAAATATGTCGAAATGTAATTGAATTAAAACGAGTGATTCTTCAATATTTCTTTTCTGATTTTTGTAATTTTCAGTTTGATCATACTGTAATTGATAATGGTAGAGTTGGCTATTATGCAAACCTGAGAAAGCCAATGAACACTATAAGATGAATAAACAAGATGCAAACTTTCATCGGGGAAGAGTCTGTCATAGAATGAACCAGGAACAGCTGAAACAAAACAAGGGCCAAAATTTTTGCCCTTCTCCTCCTTAAGCTTTGCATAAAAGTTCGGTAACAACCCAAAAACGGTGTTGAAATCATTTCCAACAAGGTCAACTAAGCTCACCTGAAATTGTGGTGTTTTACGATTATTTTGTTTACACTCCTCATGTACAATATCAATAATGTTAGTTGCACTCAATAGAGTGTTTGGGCCAGATGAGCATCCAAGATCAGCTATCTTAAAACACTGGCTGAAAAAGACATCATGATTAGCAAAACCCTTGATTGCCTCCTTTAAAATGGGTAGCGCTTTTCGTATCACAATTTCCTGAAAAGAACATTTGAACGCGGCACTTAAGAAATCGTATGGGTGCCAAACTATATTGGCTACTCATTAGATCACCATAATTTTCAAGCACTGATATATAGCATGTGTATAGTGACTTACGGAGTTAGAGAGATCACCTGAACTAACGAATTGTTGGCGTAGCTTGATTCTCCATCACCACTAGCCATGTGTAAGATGTTTGATGCTCCCATTGTTGTATTTTCTTCACCTTTCTTATGCTACTACCTGCCCTTAATTTATATAGTTTAGAAAACTAATTAAGCCCCAAGTAAATAATAAAGCATCTAATCTATTATACATGTAATGTGGACCTGCCGCATCTTCCGATCTCTAATATAGTTTTCTATTGTCTCCTGCATGATTATCATTTTTAGTGATGGCAATATATTATATACCCATGTGCTTTATAATAATTTCTAATAGCGAAATCGTGTTGTTAACGAAAATTAAAATGTCACTCTTAAATCATGTATACACATGTTTACCAAATAGACATTTTAAATTAATTTTAGTTTTTTAATAAGTCAACTCTGAACACACGATTTGGTTGCATGTGTATATTATTATTTTTGACGTTTCAATTGAATATGAAAAATACATTCAACGATTTGGTTGCATCGTAGAGATGGGATAAAAGTAATTTTGTTGGAATTCATCTTCTGTACCACATAGAGATGACTATAAACCAATGAGTTTTTACTTACTCGGGAAGGTCAAGTATATGACACAAATGTACACGGTTTAACGAACTAAAGTATCTCATCCTTGTCCCAGCTAGTTTATACGTCATGGCAGATAAGAATATTGAATAAAAGATAGCAAATGACATAACCTTTGTATAAACTATAAATTTCTCAAACAATTTGTAACCTAGTGGATAAACTGTAAATTGGTCACATCGCTTAATTGTCACATTCGTATAAACAGAAAAAGAGCACACCAGTTATAAAATAATGTGATATTTGACTTGAGACTAACGAAAACTTCATATGACATTGAAGTTGTAGATTGCAAACCACTTGAGTTATCATTTATCAATTGCAACATGACACTTTAGATAATCATAATAAGTGATACATTTTAAGTTATGTATGTTAATCTTGTTCAAAGAGCGATATTATTTCTTTCATTGTGCGCGTTTAAATGTTTAATAAACCAAATGCATGATTTGACCCATACTATCATCACACATAGCGTGTTACGAGGCCAATAGATTCATTTTTAGGCCCATTTGATGATATCATATTTAAGGCCCAATTGAAGAAATTTAGTAGACATCGTAAAGAAATAGAGTCAAAAATCAAATGAGAATGATAAAAGTAAGGAATTGAGATCAATATAGATCTTATATTTACCATATATCTAATAAATTAATTTTAGCTATAATATTTTATCAAAATTAATAAAAAAAAATCCATTTTTCATTTTTTTAAATAAGATATCTCGTAAACCAGAATCTTCAAACTATAAATATCATGACGAGATTAAATTATCTTTATAGATACGCACTTTATATTTTCGATAATCTTTTTTTCAAAACTTCCGACCAAAAAATCACATACGACTCAGAAAATCATATACGATTTTCAAAATCACACGCGATTTAGAAAACAATCATATATGATTTTACAAATCACATACGATTCAGAAAATCATATGATTTCAGAAAATCATATAATTAGAAAATCAAATCACATGCGATTCACAAATCACATACGATTTTCTACCGAAATTCAAAAAAAAAATCATTAAAATATATGTGTCAGATATTTATAAAAAGATAATTTAATTCTCGCCACGACAGACGATTTTTTCACAGAACGATTAACTGTCATGGCACACTCCCCAAACTCTAAGCAAAACTCTCCCTTATTCCCTAAGCATTAGTCAACCAAAATTAGCCGTAATCCCTTAGGGTTTTCTGTTAGTCTGTATTATGTCATCGGCTGCTCAAGCTCTGCCTCAGCCTGTAAGACTCCATTGTGTAATATATATATATCGATGTAATTGCAGTAGAATCAATCAAATCAATCATTATCATTACCATTCTACATGGTATCATAGCCATACTAATCGATCCCATAAACCCTAAACTTCCGCCACTTTACTCTTCAGCCGCCACTTTAATTTTTCCGGCCGTCGGCTTTGGCCGGCGGTCCGGATCACGTTTATCCTTATCTCCATTGTTTGTTACCAGTCTACGTTTGCATGCTTGTTTGTTGATCGGTTTACTGCAACCAACACCATCTGAATTAGGAGGTTTAGGCTGGTGGTTTTAGATGGTGGTTTTGGAAGTGGTAGTTTACATAATGGTTTTAGTTTATGTAATCAATGGTTTTTTTGTGGTTATAGCCGGATCTGTTCAAGATGCACCGGATCTGACATGGAAAAATGATAAGTTATCGGCTACTATAGACTGTCTTTTGTTTATGAAAGGTCTGACCACAAGAAACCATATATTCTTAGCCGTTGTTTTGTTATTTTTTAGACGTGGGTTTGGATATTTTGTTTGTGAGTTTTAAAGCTGAGATCCAAGTGATATTATATGTAAGTTTTAATTTTAAGTGCTTGAAGTTGATTAAAAAAATAATAATAATAAAATAAAATTGAGGCAACATTAGGCCCCACTCAGGTTTTGATGTTTATTTCGGGCGAATCTTTATGCTTTTCGCCGAAAAATACGCCTGCTTTGTTCGGGGTTTTTCGCAATGATGTTTGTAACCAACTTTGCTTTTTATCTTTTCTTTGATGTTAGTTCATGAATATTAGTTTTAATTTCTTTGCTTTCGATACTTTTTATCCAATTTTAGTTGATGATACTTTGTTATCCCGTTTGGCCGTGATACTTTGCTTATCCTATTTGTAAGTGATACTTTGGTTTATCCCACTGCATTTAATACTTTGGTTTATCCGGTTTCCACGTCAATCAAGAAGCTGGCTCATTTTGTCGAACGCCTTCATCAACAATTATTTATTTGCTTTAATTTATCGCTTATTAGCTTTTCATCTCCGGGCCCGAAGCTTTCGCGATTTCACCGCTCGAATCATGTGAGTATAATCAGATATGTCATCGGGCTCAAGCCCAAGCCCGAGTCTAGAAGACTCCATTGTGTAATATATATATATATCGATGTAATTGCAGTAGAATCAATCAAATCAATCATTATCATTACCATTCTACATTTTCGGCCATACGTCAAACTAACACAAAACCGTGTGTTTCGTTGAGTTCTTTGTGAGCTTGAACTAGCATTCAAGCATATTAGTGTGACGTGTTGTGTATGCAACAATAGAGGCTACTTATTGTAGTAGCTAAATAATTTCATTGAACTCTAGATCAAGAACAAGTGTCTTCGTTGATCATTCGTACCAAAACCAAGAGGCCAATAAATATATGCGTATATTTATGTGTTAATTTATGTACATCAAACCGGATCCTTTTAGGACGCTCTGCTATGCTTTACCGCTTATAATTGTTATATCATTATTAAATCCCAACAAAACCTAACCTAAAATAAATATGATTTTACTACAATTACTCTCTTTTTAAGATTTGTAATCAACTAATAATCATGTCAAGTTGCATTAATAAAGTCGATTTTTTTAAAGAAAATTAGGATGCAGGAGCAATGTACATTAAGGTCGAGAGGTCCTTTATGCAGCAATTGTGGCCGCCGCATGCAGCCTTTCACTTAAAAGAGCCACATTTTATTAGTTTTGAATATAAATATGTTTAATATTAAACATGTATGAGTTATATAATTTAAATTTATATACAATTTCTATTTAGTTTACAAGTGTAATATGGATCTTTGTTATTATTGCCTTGGGGGACCGAAAACCACGAGACAACCCTGATTTAGGTAATGAATTTTGTAAAACCACAAGGAGGCTGATTACCTTCCAACCAGCTTATCTTGCATATTAATTTATGTAATGATATATTTTATTTAGTTTACATTTTGGATATGGTCTAGAAATGCACCGAGGGATTGGTCTTGTATTTAATCATCTACTACTTGATGTACCCCTTTCTATACAAAATTTCTTCACCATGTTAGTAATCATTATGGAATGTATGTTTTGGAATATGTAATGGGAGGATACCTAATGATAATGTTTTTTGACGATGTTGTTAAACTCTGTGTCTAAGTGGCAACAAAAAACGGCTCAAACAAAAATGCAGGGAGTGCAATACTTTATGAATGTGTAGAAACCATTATGAGTATTGAAGATAATAGTGATATGCGTGGTCTTGCAAGGGCGTTTCTTATCTAACCAGGACAACAATATCAGGGAGTGTTCCTGATATGGTCTTAGATATATGGAGTTATTGCAAAAACCTTTTGTAAGTTATATCGAAATGCAATTTAGTATGAAGATCTAATTGCGGTGCCGATATTTAAACTTGTCTTTTATACTAAGATTTTGTCACACTAGTACAAAACGGATTTGGTCACGCATGGTCGAATGGAACACCCACACATTCGCATATTTGTGTGGTCAAGGTACTAAAATTGACAACATGTACTAATTAGTCACACATGAAAATTTTAATTGTGTGACCATTAGAATCAGACGCCACACAATTGAACGTTGTGTGGCTAAAGGTATCCGTGATTTTGTTTCGCATCATTTAGCCACATATGAATTTGGAACGCGTGACAAATACAAGTAACCTTGATGCGTTAGTCACATGAAGTAATTTTTGTGTGTCTAAATCATAGAGTCAAGTTTTGTCACACATTATTTAAGGGTGACTGATATGTTTTGCCAACTCTTTAGCCACATCCGAAATTGGAACAAGTGACAAATGAAAAGTAAGGTTGAAGCATTAGTCACGATATACATATAAACAAAGGACAAATATATGTCACACACTTGAACACCGTGACCAAAAGCCATATATGGTCACACTAAATGTTTTGTCACACATTCGCTAAGTGTAGCCAAAATCCAAGACATATGTTCACGTAAGTTAATATGTGTGTTTAAAGTTTAGTTTGTGTTAGCTTGTCGAAAGCTAATCTATAAAGTCACATTTGTTACTAACACCGTGACCAAATGCCATATATGGTCACACTAAACGCTTTGTCACACATATTATTCAAGTGTAGCCAAAATCCAAGACATATGGTCACGTAACTTAATATGTGGCCATGGATGATGAATAGTCACCAAAATACACGCTTCCTCACTTTAAACACCATATGGTCACACTTATTAACACTTTTAGCCACTTTATGGTTAATTGTATGTGACTAAATACCCAAAACAAACATGCTTTGTGTGACTAAATGTTAGAAAAGGCCACACAAACATAAAATTCATGTGGCCATTGGATGATCAATAGTCACACAAAATACACCTTTCTTCACTTGAAACACCATATGGTCACACTTATTAACACTTTTAGCCACTTTATGAGTAATTGTATGTGACTAAATACCCAAAACAAACATGCTTTGTGTGACTAAATGTTACAAAAGGCCACACAAACATAAAATTCAAGTGGCCATTGGATGATCAATAGTCACACAAAACACACATTTCTTCACTTGAAACACCATATGGTCACACTTATTAACACTTTTAGCCACTTTATGATAAATTGTATGTGACTAAATACCCAAAACAAACATTCTTTGTGCGACTAAATGTTAGAAAAGGCCACACAAACATAAATTTGATGTGGCCATTGGATAATCAATAGTCACAAAAATACACGCTTCTTCACTTTAAACACCATATGGTCAAGTTTGTTGCATTTATTGTGTGTTAATGAAAATGTGGGTTTGTAGGTGATGGCTTTTATAGTCACATTGATATGCACACACATTAACACTTGTGCAACACCACAATATACTAAACTTGGATAAATCCAAACTAATTATATATATGAAGAACTCTTTAACAACGAGTACTTGATTGTTAATGCGAATCTTAACAACAAGCAAGAAGAACACAAATACTATTTCACTAATAAACTTATTTTATTAATATTTCTATTCGCCTAAGTACAAGTTCATTTCACTATACTTTAGGGTTCCTTTATACACTTAGGAAAACCTAGTATACAAAACGTAGAAGGATATAGATATCTCTTCCTAAGATATCTCTACGCCGCACATATGCCTTCCCTAAACTCTAATAAACTATTATGTTTTTCATAAATGTAACTAACTACTAATACTACCGACTTAATCGTTATATCGCCAAGATATTGTGTTGAGCTTTTGATTCAATTAACCTCAAAAGTCGATAGCATGCATCATCCTTTCTTTCACCAAAAGCTTCTTCTCAAGCATAGCCCCAAGAATATCGTTTGAAGTGGATACTCCACTCAGAAGCATATAAAGAATTGCGCTTAATTCCAAACAAAGCACCCGACAAGTGTGGAAATATTCCATCCGATCACTTGTTCTTGACAGCCGCCCACATTTCATCATCAAGATCCGTGTCTCAAACATGGTCTTCAAGTCACCCCAAAGGACTCTTTCATATTCCTCTTCGTGTCTCTCGTCACCATGCTTCTCCATCATCACCGGTACATGGTCTTCAAATCATCCTCGACAAATCACTCAATAAACCGTGAAAGTTCATATATAGTGTCTCGTGTGATTTTCCTTACTATCGTGTAAACTACCTTTTTCCCATTTTTGATGATCTCGAACCTTTGCAATCTTAGTGAAGTGTCGAACTCGTAGGAATGGAGCCCATGGTAAACTCTTCGATGACGGTTCATCAACCTTATCCTTCATGTACTCTTCCACTTCCTTCTTAACATTTGTCTTATCCTTTTCACTCCTTTCTTTCCAAAGGATTTCTTCCTTGTCATATTCAAACCGTTGCTTAACCTCGCCTTCCTCCTCTTTCTTTACGCTTTTGGCTTATCACCAAGTTTTTTCACCAAAGAACCTTTTCGCCTCGCAATCTTGTGCTTTTAGCATCCTTTGGTTGAAGATTGTAACCCTTCCTTTAAACGTTGAAGCTTCCAACTCGAATCCATTGGAATAAAATTTTTATTTTGGTACATTACTTTTTCAAATTTCGCTTTTAGTTCATCATTCTTCAATTTCCTTAACTCGCTCAACTTCCGTGTAGGATTCCTTGACTTTTGACATAGTGGATCATATAATCCCTTTGCTCGCCTTTGGTCAAGGGTCTGTTTCATCCTTTCTCTTTGTCTCGCTCTCGAGAAGCTCTTCTTCTCATTAATAATCTCAACCAATTTACTTGCATAGTCTTCTCCGCCAATATCGTGAAGGATATCTCTGCTTACTAATAATCTTGCATTTATAGTATCCCATTCTTCATCAAGTAGAATTTGGCGATTCCGTAACTTCGCCTTTCCTTTTCATTTGTTCTTCGCTAATTGTGGTTCCTCCCGCAGAGTTTTGGCAATCACCATCATCCCTTGTTTGTTCTCAGACGCTTAGCTTCTTCACCGCATCCTCCGCTTGAATCCTAGCAATCTCAAAGAAAGCTAGCTTCCTCTCTCATGAGTTGCTTTTTGGTCTTCACCGCTCGTAAGATTCTTGCACTATTCCTTTGCCTTCCTATGCACAAACTCCTCACCAAGACTACCGGATCACTACCAGATTAATATGTTCAAGACTTGTATTAACTTCAAGATCAAAGCCAAGATTAAAATCTTCATCAAAAGCGATTTAATTTCAAAGACCACCGACTTATCGTTAGTAAAGTCACCGACTTATCCACTCCACTAGAACTTGCGCCTTCTTTATCCGCCTCTTCTTAAAGGATTTCTTGTGATTTAAATTTTAACCAAGATTTCACCGCCCAATCCTTGAGGACTAATTTGAGTTTCCTCGAGGATTCCTCACCTTCCGAGTCCAGTAATGTCTATCCCCGTCTGCTTGAATTTCCTCCAATTTCTTAACTCTTTCAGTAGTAGTCCCCAGTGACTTCTTGGTCTTCTTCAATTTTTCTCCAACTCATCAACCCTTGAAATCGCCAGGAACCGCTTGAAGTAGATCTTCCATAGATAAGGAACCGGGTCTCACTGTAGTAGTGGGTGTTGAGGTTGTGGTTGAGGAATCACCGTGGTTCTTCCTTATGGACCAAGGTGAAGGTGGTGGGGTGTTGGTGTCCTCTGTTGAAACTCGCTTTTTTTCGTGTTCGATGTAGGTCGAGCCCGAGCTCGATGTAGCAAGAGGAGATGGAATGATGTAGATGTACCTTCGTGGTCAAGAGCAATGTAAGGCAACATAGCGCATAAAAGTGGCTTGTGTGCCCTTCAAAACCCTTTTCATATTACCAAATATCTTTTAGTGAAAGGAGAGCAATGTAAGGATGTTTGCTTGTCGTTTCAACATTTAAGATCATTTGCAAAAATCTTGGGTACATCAAAACTTTTTCTTATTCTTGAATTAGCAACCATGGCATCAAAAATCATTTTTGAAAAATTGAAGAGTCGCGCTGGAGAGACAGACCAATGCGTACAATATTGCTTCCAAATTGATCCCATCCACCACTTTTAGAGCTCATACAATGTAAAATATGATGCACAAGGAAACGCCATTGTGGCGAAATGACTCTTCCAAAAGTGAATGTTCCATCGCTTGATATCCAATCTTTCCAATCCTCGAAAGAGGTCATGATTTGCCAACATTGAAATCCCCGAGGCATCGCCCAATTGAAGCTTGCTTCGATCGATTCCTCGCTGATTGAATACTCTAACGATCAATAGTTGCATTTAACTCTAGTGTCCCATCGCCAATAGTTCTAGCAGAGAGCCCCGCCGTAACTGCTTGACTAGGGAATCATAGATAGTTGGATTATGAGTAAGGGCATACCGATATGACTACCCTTTAGAAAGTCCACTATCTCGTCAAGCTCGTGCTTTCAAAGCAGCTTTTGAGAAATCCCACTTGATTGTGCTTGTCTACAAACTTTAATTGTGCCATCTTTTATGTTAATTGAATTACCGGTAGTGCAGGCAATTAGGGTTTAGTGTCGGTGAGGAGACTTAATCGAAATAAAATAATTAAACTTTTAAAGATTAGGATAAAGTAATTAAAGGATAAATATGATTTCTAAAAATAAAATTATCCATATAAATACTTCGACCATCTAAAATTAGGTAACGGTACTATTTAAACAAGAAAATCGCTTTTTATTTTTGCACTACCGCACTAAAGAATGGTCAAACAGACTTAAAATGACATCACCGTAATTAACTCGTACTATAGCACATCAACTAGCACAGCTTCCATACATCTCCAACTGTGAGAATTCTTTCTTTTCAACATATCCTTAAACAAAAAATATACCTAATGATTTAACTAATATTAAGTCTTGTATTATAAACATAAATTCTTAAAAAGTACAAAAATCGAATGTCTATATGCTTTAAAAGAGTGAAATATGATAAAGGTAGAGTGTGACAACTTGACCATAACATGGTTCACTTGGACTTTCAGATAACAACACCTCCACAATCGGTTCGATAGTAGTCGGCTCGTGATTCGTTACCCAAGTCACGCCGATCCACACGTGGCAATATGTTATCATTGTGCCGGTGAATGACGGTACTAAATTCCTCATCGGCTTCTGGCCATACTTATCTTTGTAATTTTGGGAGGTGTCTTAAACACAATAGACAATTTTTATCTACCGGTCTTTCACATAAAACACTTGTCGTGCTTGTGCGGCTAATATGAACGGATCAACCTTGTGGCCTAAACTATTCAGTCAACCAATGTATACCCAAGAGTAGTATCGCTTCACACCACCGCCTTTGTGATTAACCCACCACATTTGAAAAGAGGAATTTGCATGTAACGGTAATCTAGTTCCCATATCTCCGTGAAACCCCATAATAATATGCTTTTCTTGTGGTTGCAACTTTAGATATGTGGATATCTAATGCCTCAACACTAACCCCACTGCTCGTAAACTTTGCCTTCATGATCTTTCGTCGAAAAGTATACCCATTGATGTGATATGCATCGATTTCACTACGGTGGCGCGTGGTCCATAGGATATCCACCTTACGCTTCGATACACTTTCTTTGTCGATTTGTAACTCTCTCAACCCGAATTTCATTAGAAGTATATATTAGCTCAAAACAATAAGTACACCAATTTTCGATCAAAATGAGTCGAGAAATAAGGTTTAGAAAGGGTATGTTGAGTAACATAAGATTAATTACTTTGCGTAACCAATTGGCAAAAGATTTGTTGTGCTCATTCTCCGTAAATGCTATTCGCTTACCCGGTTTTTCGCTTTCAAAACTTGCTTGTGTCGCCTCAAACAACGTGTTTGATTATTATATTTGATACATCATTTAATTTTCAAGAACGAAATAGACATGTGTTAGTAAGACTTACTCGATATACGGTACAATTTCATCTCAGATTATTTATTACATACAAATGTGCTTTCGAAAGAGTTCCGCAAACTTCAGCTTGATTTGCCGCCGACAATGGCTTTCCTTCCTCATTTTCATCTGTTTCATGTTTATCGTGGGATACCAACAGCTTTCATGGATTTATGATATTCGCTAAAAACTCTATTGTTTCTTCCGCAATAGTCTCCTCAAGAATGCATCCTTCTCGTCTATTTCGCTCCGCACATGTCCTTTAATAACCTTCATACATCTTTCGAATGGATACATCCACCAAAGCATATGGGACCGCATAATTTTACCTCCCTAGTTAGGTGCACAACAAATGTATCATAATATCAAAGAATGATGGAGGAAAGAACTTCTCGAGTAGGCACAAGTGTCACTACTAGCTTCGCTTGCATATTATCTAGTTCTTGCAATATTATTTCTTTGCAACATATTGATTTAAAGAAAAGCAAAACCCGATAATAGCATATCGTGTGGGTGGGTGCATGATTGAACGATTGCAATTGGCGTAAACTCTTGCATTAGCATGTGATAGTCATGCGATTTTAGGCCAATGAGCTTCCTATCCTTTAGGTCGACCAAAGAAGAGAAATTTGAACAATAGCCTTGTGGTACCTCGATGTTGTGTAAAGTTTCACAAAAATATCTTTTCAAAGATTCGTTAATGTGTAACCCGCTGGAGGTAGTGTTGTTTTGTCTTGTTCTTGCATAGCAAACAACTCTTGTTTTACCCCAACTCACCAGATCCAATCGAGCATTCACCCATCTTTCGCCTTTCCCGAACATGTAGCAAAGTTCGACGAGACTCTCAAAGAACATTCTTTTCTACATGCATAAAATCAATACAATGTGGAATGTAATTATGCCTCCAATACCTAAGTTTTCGATACCAAATGTTGAATTTCTTCCAATACGCACCGCTTTGTCCGCTTACTTGGCTTGAACTACCCTCTACTGCTATGTTTCTTTTCGCTTTTGAATCTTCCCACCTCTACCTCTCGTATCTTCTTGGTTTTCGATGCATTATTGTTTGTTCGCTTTCCTTTTCCCCACTTATTTTCAATATGTTGTACCGTTGTATATTTGTTCCCGGTCATTGGGTTTGGAGCCGGAGAAATTCTTGTTGTCCATTAAATGCCTTCCTTTGCCTTCCGAACGGATGGTCATATGGTAGATATCGTCTGTGACCAACATAACTTTGCTTGGATGAGGCGTAAAGTCTAACACGCTTGTATCTTTCCCACATACTACACAACCTTTGAATCCATCAGACGGGCAGCCACATAATGTACCAAGTGCGTGGTAATCATTTATTGTCCATAACACAACGGCACGTAGATTAAAGTTATCTTTGTGGATGCATCATATGTATCAACCCTCAGATCGAATAAGGTTTGCGATCATCAACAAACGGTTCTAAAAACATCGATATCATTTCCGGTATCCCGATATTAATACCGAAAGCATGATAAACTTTCTTTTCATACACAACCATGGAGGAAGGTTGTATATGACCGTTAAAACCGCCATACACCGTGATGCCTATTTCCGAGTTGACGCCAACCCCATCACCGATATTCCTAGTCGAGATTTCTTGGATCTTCAAAGAATTTCGGGAATTTTTCATCTATGGTACGCCATGCCTTTGAATCATGGGTGACGAACACACCATCGGTTATCCTCCGTGTCGCGTGCCATCTTAAATCCTCTCAAATACTTTCTAGCTTAAATAGTCGCTAGCCTTGGTATAATTGGAAAGTACCACATTACCTTTGCCGGAATGTTTTCAGACACTTTCTTAGTCTTATTATCCACCTTCCATCTTGATATCCCACAAGTTCGACACGCAACAAATCCTTGTCACCCTTCCAAGAAAGAAGGCGCTTGTTGATACATACATGTATCTTTTGTATCCCGATCCCATCAATTTCAAATATTTTTGGCTTGATAAGTTTTTTCCACCATTTCGCTACAAAGAAAAGATCTTCTTTAACAATCCTAGTAATTCAAGAAAGAACTTATCGTAACATCCGTATTTACCCTTCAAGTTGAGTAGTTTAACTATTGCGGACATCTTTGTGAAGTCGACATCCCGCGAAAGAGGCTTCTCTCGCCTAATAATAATTGTTGAAACTTGACAAGATCATCCTCATCAAAATTATCTTTGTAGCATTAACCATTTCTCACCGTTGTCGGGCATCCGTTGGAATATCCAAGCAAAATCCGTGTCGTCAACAAACTCGCTGTAGCGCTAATGTGTGTTTCGTACTTATTGATGACTCATCCTCTCTCCATGTTTAGTCCAGTTTAGGTAGCTTAGATCAAACCCATTGTGAATAAATGGAACCGCACTTTCTCCACTTGATGCTCTATGTGGTTTAAACAACTGCATAACGGACATGGCATTGAAAGATCATTTTTCTTAACTCGTGGGTCGATGTTCCCCATCTTCCGCAAGTTGTGTATCGCATAATCAATAAACGCCGCTACTCCATCAACATAAGATTTGTTGGTCCTATTAGTTCCTATCCAAGACTTGTCCATGTTTATAAATGTGTCCCACTTATCCGAGCAAAGAATGTTTATAAATGTAGTCCCCGCAGCATGTTAAAAAGATACCCAAGTTATTGAAGATTATACAAGACAACATCAAACTTCAATTGATGATCTTAAAGTTAAAAAGACATTCCAAGTAATGAGGATAGCTCAAAGATTGAATGTCGATTGAATTATGCTAAGAATTGAATAAAGTCTAATGAAACAGCTCCTAAAGGGATGTTTGGGTCAAGGAAAATAAGAAATTAACTAGCTAAATTATGGTTCCATGTTCATGTGGTAACAGCTTAATGTGGTTTCTTAAATTTTTAACCAATTAACTATCTAAATTTAACAAGAAACCGATATAATTTACAAGAGGATATCTCAAACAAATGTTCAATTATAATACGCTTAATGTGGTTATTTTATGTGTTAGAACGATGTGTACAAAAGGAAGATAACAATACTTACCAAGGTGACGGACCGGTGGGTCTATGACGGGAGAGTTGTGGTGGTGACGGATTTGTAGTGAGATGAGAGGAGGAGGTGTGTGGCACAGAGGAGGAGGAGGAGGAGTTAATTTTGCAATTAGTTTGAAATGCCTTGATGCAAACTTTGGGGAATAAATTTAATTTGTGGGGAATTTTAAATTTGCTTAAATTTTTGAAAATTTTTCATATTAGTTTAAAAATGTTTTTCTCTTATGATTTAATGATTTTTTCATTTAATTAGTTTAAAAGGTTTTTATTCATAATAAATAAAATAAAATTTAAAAGTATATATATATATATATATATATATATATATATATATATATATATATATATATATATATATATATATATATATATATATATATATATATATATATATATATATATATGTTTAAGTATTTAGGACTTTTAAAAATAATTTTAAATTTTATGCTTAAATTTACAATATTTGGTATTTTTAGGATTAAGTGCATTTTACGTTATTTCGACTTTTGTTAGTTGATTTATTTGCTTATTTAGTTGTTTTAGTTTAAAAAATAAAAAAAAAAATAAACTAACTCCCAAGACTGCCTTCCACGGGTTATGGGTCCCAATATCGCCTTCCACAAGTATGTGGGAGGTTGAGACGAGATGCCTTACCCCTACCTAAGGTAGAGAGGTCGCGCCCTGCTCTACCAAAGGTTGAAAAGGACCTCCCGCCTTGCAAGGGTGAGGATCGAACCTTGAGAGGTCGCTTTTCTACCAAAGGTAGAAAAGAACCTCCGCCTTGCAAGGGTAAGGATCGAACCTGAGAGGTCGCTTTTCTACCAAAGGTAGAAAAGAACCTCCGCCTTGCAAGGGTAAGGATCGAACCTCGACCTCTTTCTCCGAGGCAAGAGTGTTAACCACTTGATCTAACCTTGCTCTTTTTTGTTTTTAGTGTATGTTTCATCAATTTATTCACAAAATCCAAATATCTTTCATTATTATTTATCACCCGATCACGAACCGAACACTAATTTCCAAAACCGTAATATGTGTGACTATAATTTTATATATACTATTGATTGAATGTTTGAATTTCCTAAACCGAACGCGAATTTCCAAAACCGTAATATGTTTGAATTTCCAAAACCGTAATATGGTTTCGTATATAATTTTATATATACTATTGATTGAATCATGTCGAAATGAAACTCTAAGCAACTATAACCCAATGCTTTTGACCCATATTATAGTGTGAAGGTTATATGAATTGTATTAAAGTTATTAAAGCGGGCACGTTAATTTTGACATTTCGTGATGACATAAAATCATTAACTCATGTGTCTTACTCAAAACATTGTGTGAAACCGTGTTTAGGGTTGCAAGAGATACGTTGGGCACCAGAACACAACCCTTGTGCTGCTGCTGCTTTAGTCTCGTCTCTATATGTTTTCGTCCGTGTTCATACGCTTTCTTAGTTTTGTACATGTTTTCTTCCGATTTTGTACGCTTTTACACGCTGCCTCTTTTCACATGTTTTCGTCCGCTTTTGCATGCTTTTACACTTTTACACATTTTCATACGCTTTTACACGCTTATGCCTGCTTTCATACTTTTTCCACCTTTGCACGACTTTGTCCTTTTAATAAGTTTTATACGCTTTTGTTTTTGTTTACACGTCATCCGCTTTCATACTTTTTCCACCGCTTTGCACGACTTTGTCCTTTTAATAAGTTTTATACGCTTTTGTTTTTGTTTACACGTCGTCCGTGTTTAAACTTTGTCACCGGTTTTTCATGTTTTAGTCCGCTTGTATAAGTTTTTGACCGCTTTCGTCTGCTTTCTAGCCGCTTTCATCTATTTTAGACGCTTTATGTCTGCTTTCATATGTTTTACATATTAACATACATTTTATTACGTTCTTATATACGTCATCCGCTTTAGTTCGCTTTTTGTCCGTTTTAGCCATTTTCATATGTTTTGAAGACTTTTTCGCCGCTTACACGCTTTTACATCGTTACACATTTTCATACGGTTTTACACGCTTATGCTCTGCTTTCATACTTTTTCAACCGCTTTGCACGACTTTGTCCTTTTAATCGCTTTTATACGCTACGCTTTTGTTTACACGTCGTCCGTGTTTACACTTTCTCACGGGTTTTTCATGTTTTAGTCCGCTTGTATAAGTTTTTGACCGCTTTCGCCCATTTCTACCCGCTTTCATCTATTTTAGACATCTTCGTCTGCTTTTACACGCTTTAATATGTTTTACATATTAATGTACATTTTCTTAAGTTCCATACGCTTTTTACGTTTACACGCTTCCGTCTCGCGTTAGTCCGCTTTTTTCCGCTTTATCCGCTTTTAAGACTTTTCGGTCAACCCAAGAAGCGAAGTGAATTCATATTCGGTTTTCGCTCGCTCGGTTTAATTCTAGTTCGGTTCGGTTCGGTTTTCGTGTTGAACCGAATAAAAGATTACCGATTTAACAAAACCAAACAACCCGATAACCAAACGGATAAACACCCTAATTAATTTATAGTGATAGTTTAAAACGAGGACTTGTTTTGCGGTTTTAAAGTTTAGGTCTTTATAGTTTGAATTCATAAGGAGTTACAAGTATCTTTCTATCACACTATCCCCACAACTCTTCTTCAACCTTTCTTTGCAATCTTTCAATAATATCATATTTTACCCAATTTCATTATCAATGGCGCACCATCACCACAAAACCATTTGGCTAAGCGTGTTATTGATGACCTAATTGAGTTTAGCGGGAGACATCTGTTGATGGTTACATGAGTTTCTTCAAGGCTCAAGAAATTTCCGCCTCCGTGGCTTTATAAACCGGATGCGCCAAGAGGCCACCACAAGAAGAATGAGATTGCGATTTTAATGCTTTAATTGTCGAGATGGTAGCTATTGGAGATGGGGATGAATATTTTGACACATTGATGGATCTTAGGCATGACATGGAGGCTACGAGGACTAAGTCGCAGGGTTGAATGATCTCATTACTCGTCGAGGAGGATATCGAGACCAAGGAAGAACAAATTAAGTCGATGAATGGTTGAAGGGTTGCTCGCTATGTAAAGGGATGGTTTCTTTTGCTATAGTGTCATCTGCTTATAATGTCTAATGTCTTGGTTTAATATTATGGTTTGTAGATATATTAACGATGAAACATGTATGGATCTTTTGATGGTTTATCCAATGGAATGGAATGGGTTGCGCCGCTAGTTTGTTTCATCTTTTTAATGTTGTTTTGCATTTAGGAATTGGTTGTGGTGTTTAAGTTCATATCCGTAGAATGTATTATTGTAGGTTTGAGGTTGATCCAAACTCGCTCAATGTTGAGCCATGGATATGCGGTTCATAAGTGCTTTGCTTAGGTTGTTCATTTTTAGGTTGTTGTCAATTTTAGGTGTTTTTGTTGTTGTTTTTGCTTTAAGTTAATTGCATTTACATGATTTCTTGATTTTTTTTACCGTTGAGGATGTTAGAGCTTATTTAAGTGCTTATAAATAGGTTATTTATAGGCTTAAAGTAAGGTATCGTGGTCGTTTGTTGTGTCGCCATCCTTGGTGGATTTGATTATTTTGTGCTTACTTGTTTATATGGGACCGCTTATTAGTTATAGTTGCTTAATTAGTTGCTTTAATTCCATTTTTTATTTTGTTTCTTCATTTGTATGCGCCATGTGGTGAGATTTTAGTGTAGTCAGCAGCTTATATGTGCTTTGATACACCGGTTTGAAGTTATATGGGTGTTTGGGACCTGGTAAGAACCATTTCACATGGTGTGTTGGTTTCAAAATGCACCAAAATGAAATATTTAAATTTATATTATCAATTTGGAGCCACATTTTAAAATTATGAAATTTGGAGCCAAATTTCACCAAAATTTTTAAAAGTACTTAGGAATTTATGGTTTTTTATTTGAAAATCGCCCATAATGAGCCCTAATTTTACTCCAATAAATCGTGATTCAAGCAAAACAACCGTAACTTCAATTTTACACCATTATTTACCAATTAAGTTTACTAATTTTCTTTAACACATTATTCGACGAATCATGGCAACTCAAACCAATTGTCGATGATTTGGTTTATTTCGATCGTGAAAATGATAACCCATTTGGATATGAATCGAGGCGATTCGATGAGGGTGAGGATGTCGAAAACAACCATTCAAATGCGAATGTTGTTAAGAGGGCATAACTAGGTTAGCTAAGTTTCGCAGGATTATGGAAAACCGACGGAATAAAGGTCATGTAACCTTCGATGCAATCGAATAGGATATCGTGAAAAACAGGCATTGTTTTCGAGTTTTTGGGTGATTTGGTTCGTGAGCATATAGGTGTCGGATTCTATCCCGGAGGAAGGTTGATTCGTAGCAAGAGATAAAATGTGGGACGAAATCACGGACACATATACTTTTTTAACTAGTAGTGGCTTGGTCGTCGAGGTACAAGGTGTTAATAAGTTTATCTCGCATTTACATTATGTGCAACTAATTAACAACATTGTGTTAATCTTTGCGCCGATATTTTGATGTTGGCTTGACCGTCCGAAAGTCGATAATGAATCGCCTTGGTCAACTTCTAAGGAATTTTCAAGGAAATTGACCGAAAACTACATATTGCCCAACCAAAATACCCTTTCAAAACTTAATGAAGTCCCGCCAAGTATAGTGCAATTATAAAAGTCAAGATTGGGTAAATTTTGTAAACTACACGCCACCGAGGAATACAAGGTGTTAATTATTCATTTTATTCAAGTTCAAATATCGTCACATTTGATGTTTCCATATATATTAGTTGTATACTATCAAGATTACTACATCTAAACACCTTTTTATTTTGTGTTGCAAGGTGAAATCACCGATCTAAAGTGGCGCTGCTCCAAGTCTCTTTATCAAGATAGAATGGGACGAGGTGGATACGCCCGTGTGATGGATAAAATGGTAACATTAAACATTAAACATTTGCATTTAATAGCATCATACTTTCGCTTATATTGGTTTATCTTACAAGTGTATGTATTTGATGTTTATAAGATCGAGAATAAAGAAATTGAACCAGATGAAGAACCACCGCGTGGTACTGTGGTTGAAAGGAAGGGTGAATAAAGACGGAGAATTTCACGATGATGATATCGTAATGCTTGGACAAAAATTGTAAGTTTGACTCATTTTATGATTATGTTTATTGTTAGTTATAAGTTAATACCGATAGTGTATTAGTTAAACCGATAGTGTATTAGTTAAACCGTTAGTTATTAATTAATTTCGTTAGTTATAAGTTAATATCGTTATTTATAATTTGATACGGTAGAATTAAATAACCTATTTCCCATATTTGTGTGCAGAAAGAGACGGAGGAGAAGATCAAACAAGGAACCTTGAAGCTTGATCATGGCATCGATGCCATGACATTTGTATTAGGTAAGGAAAAGGGAGGATATGCGAGAGGAGTGGGAGGTGGAGTAACCTACAAGAGGTATTTTGATCGCCTCGAATCGACAAGCATCCGATGAAAGAGTGGTGTTACTTCAAAGTGAACTTGATGATGAGAGGCGCCAACGCCAAGAAAAAGAGGCGGTAATACTGTGATTTGATGAAACAATTGGTCGCACAAAGGGGGGCTTGTACCAACTTCAACTCCATTGATGTAAACGGAAGTAAGACATAAGAAAGTAACATTCCATCTTTTTTACCCTTTAAATACTGCGCAGCCTTCTTAAACAATTTATATTTCGTGTGTCTCCGTGAACATTAATCTTTAAATAGCAAGGGTTGATGAGGATGCCGAACACGTGTTGTCGGACGTGAGAAAGTTATGAGCATTGAGAAGTCTAATGGACTTGCAACTTTGAAAAGGAAATTCAAATAAGTGTAAGTAATAAATCACCCCCGGGATTTTTGAATTCTACATACATTATTTATTTACCGTATTATACATATAGGAAATCATAAACTGTCGTGATCTAAGAAATCGACTAGATCAAAACGAAAGGATTCTTCACGCCAACTTTCTCGGATCACAAGAACAGAGTCTCCATTAACAAGACTACCACAAGTATGTATTTAAACATTTTCATATGTTCTTTAGTTTAATTAATTATCGATACATATATACATGCAACAAATTATCTTTTAGGTAATTAAGTGCATCGTGGCACTTAAAGAAATCAACTATTATCATGGAGGGTACCGTGTACAAAACCGATGGAAAACAAATGTTCATAACAAACCACTCCCAAAGGATTGCTACAGAGTGTCTATTGAAAATCTTTAGTGGATGCAGCGTGCATACCGGATGTAGGAAGTAACGGTCTCAAAACAGCTTAAGGATGCAGAGGTGGTTTTATGCATGGCCAAAGGATCAAGTGGTTTTCGATGAAAAGGTACATAGATGCATGTGTTTTATAAACCTACATATATCATTCTTCATATTTAATTCAGTGTTTGATACCCCGCTTTTGTTTCCTACATGTAACACCACCAAGTACCATAAACCGATTGGTGAGAACAGAATCGCACCTAAATTACATACTAAGCGCCACGCCTCTAGTCATACCATGCAAAAGGAAGCTAAGAAGATCAAGAGTCAAGTCGTTAAATTATTGAGAATTTTATTATGTACGACATTACAATTTTATATACATTCCAATTTTATTGTATTTGAATATATTTTGAATATATTTTATATATTAGAATTTGTTTTGATATATATTGATTTCTTATATGTGACTAAAAGATTCATATAGTCACAATTATTAACACTTTTGGTCACAGCTTGCTTAATTCGATGCGTGACTAAATGTTAGAAAGCGCCACACAAAAATAAAATTAATGTGGCCATTGGATGAGCAATAGTCACACAAAACACACATTTCTTCACTTAAAACACCATATGGTCACACTTATTAACACTTTTGGCCACTTTATGCTTAATTTGTATGTGACTAAATACCCAAAAGAAACATGCTTTGTGTGACTAAATGTTAGAAAAGGCCACACAAACATAAAATTCATGTGGCCATTGGATGATCAATAGTCACAAAAAACACACATTTCTTCACTTAAAACACCATATGGTCACACTTATTAACACTTTTAGCCACTTTATGGTTAATTGCATGTGACTAAATACCCAAAAGAAACATGCTTTGTGTGACTAAATGTTAGAAAAGGCCACACAAACATAAAATTCATGTGGCCATTGGATGATCAATAGTCACACAAAACACACATTTCTTCACTTAAAACACCATATGGTCACACTTATTAACACTTTTAGCCACTTTATGGTTAATTGCATGTGACTAAATACCCAAAAGAAACATGCTTTGTGTGACTAAATGTTAGAAAAGGCCACACAAACATAAAATTCATGTGGCCATTGGATGATCAATAGTCACACAAAACACACATTTCTTCACTTGAAACACCATATGGTCACACTTATTAACACTTTTGGCCACTTTATGATTAATTGAATGTGACTAAATACCCAAAAGAAACATGCTTTGTGTGACTAAATGTTAGAAAAGGCCACACAAACATAAAATTCAAGTGGCCATTGGATGATCAATAGTCACACAAAACACACATTTCTTCACTTAAAACACCATATGGTCACACTTATTAACACTTTTAGCCACTTTATGGTTAATTGCATGTGACTAAATACCCAAAAGAAACATGCTTTGTGTGACTAAATGTTAGAAAAGGCCACACAAACATAAAATTCATGTGGCCATTGGATGAGCAATAGTCACACAAAACACACATTTCTTCACTTAAAACACCATATGGTCACACTTATTAACACTTTTGGCCACTTTATGATTAATTGATGTGACTAAATACCCAAAAGAAACGTGCTTTGTGTGACTAAATGTTAGAAAAGGCCACACAAACATAAAATTCAAGTGGCCATTGGATGATCAATAGTCACACAAAACACACATTTCTTCACTTAAAACACCATATGGTCACACTTATTAACACTTTTAGCCACTTTATGGTTAATTGTATGTGACTAAATACCCAAAACAAACATGATTTGTGTGACTAAATGTTAGAAAAGGCCACACAAACATAAAATTCATGTGGCCATTGGATGATCAATAGTCACACAAAAGACACCTTTCTTCACTTGAAACACCATATGGTCACACTTATTAACACTTTTAGCCACTTTATGATTAATTGTATGTGACTAAATACCCAAAACAAACATGCTTTGTGTGACTAAATGTTAGAAAAGGCCACACAAACATAAAATTCAAGTGGCCATTAGATGATCAATAGTCACACAAAAGACATATTTCTTCACCTTAAACAACATATGGTCACACTTATTAACACTTTTGCCACTTTATGCTTAATTGTATGTGACTAAATACCCAAAACAAACATGCTTTGTGTGACTATACAAAGTGTTTATGGTCACTAATACGGATTAATCCAACAAAATTTGTACCTAATTAGTCACACATGTTACGGTTTTGGTTACTCTTTGCAATAGAGACTAAAAGTCAAACACGCGACCATAGGGTACCTATGGTCGCACGACCTTTAGTCACACACGTCGAAAAACATGTGTGACTATATGTATATCGTCACACATATTCGTGTGGCCAAATCCACTTTTTGTTCTAGTGGACCAAGAAGAGGAGGATATGTCTCTCCCATGGCGCGTCGGAAGGTAGACGCGCTCACTAGACGATCGCTGATTTCTGAGAACAAAAGAGGCGATGCCTACTAATGTTAAAACCTATGATGGAGCAAAGTGACTCGACGATCACCTAAAATTTTCGAATCACCGCAACCATTGAAAATCGCACAACCTCCGATGGTGCCACATGTTCAATTCCACATCGTGGAAATGCGCGAATCGGTTCAACAAGCTTCCACGCGTACATCAATGGCTTTGAAGAGTTGAGGAAGGCATTCCGCCTAAACTTTACTCAACGAAAAAGCGCTAAAACCCCATTGAACTCGCTAGAGTCAAACAATGCCAGGGAATCCACAAGCGCTTTTATGGAGCGCTCAGGATGAGTGCATGCAAGTCAAAGCATGTCCCGAAGTACTCAAAATTTCGTGGTTCATGAATGGGATCAAGAACCGGAACTTATTAAAAGATTGAATGATGTGATTCCCCAATCCTTCGATGAGGTTATGAAGCGATACGGTCCTTTGTATAAGGAGAAAGCCTGCGGATAGCAAGAGAAGCTATTCAAACTACCGTCACAGTGAACAACTCGAGACAATCCATGCACCGGAATAGTAACCGTAACAGAACTATCGCAACCAAGGGAATGGACGCGACAATGACAAATATACCCCGCTACCAAATCGCCAAAGGAAATACTCGCAATGTAGGGTGCTAACTTCCCGAGACCACCACAAATGCGCACTCCGGAGGATAGGCGTAGGAGTGGATATGTGATTACCACGCGCAAGGGCCACACCACTAACGAATGCATCCAATGCGCCAACTCATTGACAAGATGGTCAAAGAGGGTAGATTGGACCATCCGTCAAGAATATCAAGGAAGGGAAGGACAAACAGAAGAGTGGCAATAAGAAAGAAACGCCTAAAGACAAGCCCGACACCATTTACATGATACAATCATGGCAGCGGGTCACAAAGCAGAAGGTAAGCCAGGATTTTTCATGTGGAAAGGAAATCTCGTTCCCCACCTTAACCGCGAACAACGCAGTGGTGGAACCACTTACTATAGAGATAAACGCGGGGGGTCACGACATCCACCGCATGTATGTTGATGGTGAAGTCACGACATCATGTATGAGCATCTGCTTCAAGCGATCAAGCGTCGAGATACGCAACCGCTAACCCCTACCGTAAGCAGGCTGACCGGTTTTACAGTGAGAAGATATGGCCTATGGGCAAATAAGATTACCCGTCAAGATTGGAAATGAAGAACACTGCAACGGCCCGGATGGAATTTATGGTGATTAAATCTCCTCGCCATACAATGGCATTATTGGAGACCGGAATATCGACTATGCGAAAGAATTACCATCACAACAGCACGGGATGCTTAAATTCCCAGTGGAAGGTGGTATTGTTACTCTTTACAACGCCATGCATTCACACAGAGAATGCAACACGATTGCATGCGAGACAAGCACCAACCCCAAAGACAATGGACGACCGTAATTCCAACTGAAAGTAGCGATTCACCCGACTACCCGTAATCAGAGATAGCCATCTGAGGGTCACTATCGGACAACGCAGAATCACCAGGTAAAGCGCCCGCAAAAGAGCTTAGACATTTTTGCATGGGAGCCAAACACATGACCTGGGTACCGCTCAATCACGTAACACAAACCGCGAATCCGACAAGTGGTACTCGCTATCCGCCGTAAGAAGCGTGGCCAAGCCCCGAGGCTGAAGCGATCCCGCGTAAATACAAGCGGTCGATGCAGAATTATGCGTGAAGTCTATTACCATGACCGGCTTTCTAACCCAAAGAATGGTCAAAAGAGCGATGGCGTACCGGCGAATGTGTGTTGACTTTATCGATCTTAACAAAGCGCGCCCACAAGATCGCTATCCATTACCGTGAGATAGATCGAAAATAGAGTCCCGCAAGGGTACCCATTGAAGTGTTTCCTAGATGCGTATAAAGGTACCATCAAATTCAGATGGCTAAAGAGGACGAGGAAAAGACGGCCTTCCACACGTGCCAAGGCGCATCGTTACACAAAAATGCCCTTTGGCTTGAAGAACGCGGCGCCACCTATCGGGTTGGTAGATAACGCCGAAAACAAGCGGGCCGCAACCTAGAAGTTTATGTCGATGATCTAGTCATCAAGAGCCATATCAAGATGAGCTAATACGCGACATTGAGAGACGTTTCAAACTCTACGAGATCAAGATGAAGTCAATCCCAAAAGTGCACATTCGCGCCATCAAGGCATGTTCCTTGATACCGATTGAACCCGACGGTATAAAACCGTGTCCGTAAAAGACAAAGCGGTCATCGAACTTCCTTCACCACAAGACGTTGAAGGAAGTCCAATCTCTCAACGGAAAGTTGGCCTAAGCCTAAATGTGTTCCTATCCAAATCGCCAGTAAAAATCATTACCACTTTTCAAAACACTCAAGAAGTGTATAAAGAAGGGTGATTTCAAATGGACTACGGAGGCGTAAGAACCTTCGCCGCCTTTAAACAAAGATCTCGCAACGCCCCAACGCTCGCTGCACCCCGACCGTGGGAAGAACCGATCATGTACTTATTCGCAATCGATGGAGCAATTAGCGCAAAGGTTACTAATGAGATAGGGATTCAAGACAAACTCCTATCTACTTTGTAAGCAAAGCGCTAAAGAAGACGGAGAGGAACTATACCGCCATGGAAAAATTAGTTCTTGCATTGGTGTTTTCACGCTAAACGGCCACGTAGGTATTTCCAGCGCACCCAATAGCAAGAATCACCGATCAACCAATCAGCAGATTATCTCTAAACCGACGATCGTGCCGACTCGCATGGAGTGTATTGTCACGAACACAACATCTCTTACTGCACCACGCACGCCAATTAAAGGACGATGATTCGCGATTTCATCATTGAAAAGCCGCAGACATCGGCGAGGTACCCACACCAAATAAGACGGAACGACATGATCCATGGATCTTGTTTACGTATGGATCCTCATGAATTGATGGTTCAGAGTAGGCCTTATCCTTACAAATCCGTAGGAATGGAATTCACTTATGCACGCGCTTTGAATTTACAACGACAAACAACGAGGCGTAGTACTAAGCTCTACTTTGCCGGACTACGCATTGCGCACCGAATGGGTGTACATAACCTAGAAGCAAACGTGGATTCCGTTTAGTAGCCAACCACGTGTTGGGCGAATACGCTAAGGAGGATAATATGATCCAAGATCTTGACAAGACCAAGACATCGATCAAAGGTTTTGACAGTTCACCATCAAACAAAGTTCCTAGAGGGAAAACCGAAGGCGGATGCACTAAGCAAGATTGCCTCGACAAGCTTTTCACACCTATCAAAGCAAGTTCGTAGAAACACCGAAAAGCAAGTCAATCTCAGAGATGGAAGTCTCCACGGTCATAGAGGAGGACGGTCCTACATGGATGACACCAATAACGAACTTCCGAACAAAGGATTATTACCCCAGGAGCGTAAGGAAGTCATAGGATACGGCGCGCCGCAGTAGATTTGAAATCCGAGACAACATCCTGCATCGACGCCTCCTTCCCGCAACCATGGCTCCGCTGTGTAGGCCCATTACTGCGTAATTATATGTTGCGAGATCCATGAAGGTTCATGCAAGATGCACTCGTGACCACGATCCGTTGTGGCACGCGCCATGAGATCGGATACTACCGCCTACCATGCACCGAGATGCGCGGGACTTAATAAGGAAGTGTAACGATTGCCAAGTGCATAGGCCCATCCCGCGCCAACCACGCATGAGCTAACGCTAATAACATCACCATGGCCATTCTACAAGTGGGGTATTGACATCGCAGCCCTTTTCCCGTCGCACTGGGGATTAAAATTTCATAGTCGCCATAGACTACTTCACCAAGTGGATTGAAGCAAAGGCGGTGGTAACAATCATCGCAACCAGTGAAGCGCTTCAGATGGGATAACATTGTATGCCGCTTTGGTCTTCCTGGGAAATAATCTCGATAACGGAAAACAATTGACAACCCCTTCAAGGATCAAAAGTAGAAACTACATTACACAAGACTTCGTCGCTTAAACACCCACAAACCAACGCCTAGTGGAACGGGCGAATCAAGCTTAGCGAAGGAATTAAAACACCTGGACAAGCACAAAGGGAGATGGGTGGAAGAGCTATCACATGTTTTGTGGGCGATCGCACCTCAATCAAAACCAAGACAAGAGATACCCCTTTCTCTAGTCTACGGATGAAGTCGTCATACCACCGAGATCGGATGCCAACCATCCGCATCACGAAATAAATGTGGCAACTAATGACGACGATCGGCGATTGACCTAGATCTGTTGGAAGAAAGGCGTGAACGCAACTATACGTGAAGAAAAATCAAGTCAAGAATGAAGCGGATACTATGACGCTAAGGTAAAAGGTGTCCCATTCGGACTGTGTGACTTCGTCTATCACGCTAATGATGCAAGCCACGCAGAAGACACAGTAAGCTTGGACCGGTGGGAGGGACCCTATGAGGTTATCAAGCACTAGAACAAAGCGCATAAGCTACGGGCTTGGATGGTCGTGAATTGCCACGATATGGAACATCCGCAACCTCAAGAGATGCTACCTATAGAATGGCTACGCCAAGCGCACGCACGCTCGTGCATTTTACTAAAGTACTCAATAGACAACTATGTATTTTTTTTATTCCTTAGTATCATGTTTTTATTTTCTCACAAACACTTGCAAGTATTAATAAACGCTATGTTTCTAGCTAACTCCGTGACACATTTCAATTTGTTACTTCCATATACCGATGTCTTAACAACTTTTTATTTTTGCCTACATGGCGTGCATGCAATATATACACCCACGATGGTAAAAGGATAAGTTAACCTAATAAACAACTTGTTGAGTAAGAGGGTTGCAAACCCATCGTCACGGATCACGATCCTTGTTAAACACCTTGTTCTCAAGACGTTGGAATAAGTTTTGTGCGCACCCCACGACGGATGCGCAACACGCACATGTGCACGTTTAACAACTTTGGAACCAAGACACTTGATTCCTTAATTTGGTATTTACAGTACGCTGCATATCATTAACATACACGATTATGATGATACTTGACATTTTTAGTATCTTAGGATCTTCATACATGATTATGGATTTCTTGTATTATTCACACTTGCACATACAGGTAACAACAAATACTTCTTTTACGTAAAGACAAACTGATAAGTGTGTACATCATGAATTGAACAATATATTCACAAATACTTAACAAAAAGGAGATTTATTTCATAACTACGCGTTATTTCTCAAAGGTGGTTACAGCACAAGCGACACTCTAAAAACTATGACTACGTTTCAAGGATGAACTACCCATGGGGCTAGTCGCATTCCCAACCCTATTCGGCTCCCCGCAACAAACCCGATCTCGACGAGCCACGGTGGCAACACTCACGGGCACCCCGTCAGATCGAGGGAGGCGCCACCGCCAACACCACACATAATGCCTTGCCCTTAATACCTTCTTTTGAGCAAGCCTCGCCGCATGCGCCCAAAAATTCCTTCAGGGACCTCCTTTTCTAAGACAAAGGATTCAGATATCCTGGGTGCGCGAATATAGGAACGTGCGCTGGGATGCATCAGCCTAAGATAATAGTCCGTCACAAGAACGGCTTCTCCACCGAGATGACGGGCTAGAGTCGACCGCAAAATTACATTTATCGGATAGTCCTGATCACGTTCCAGTTCAGCAATTTTGGGGAGTTCCAAGTCCCTCATCTTCTTCATGGCAGCGACCAGATTATCATAAGCCTTTGCGTCATAATTAGGTACCTGCTCAACGGGTACCTTTAGAAGCTCAGCCTCTTGCAGCTTCTCAATGGCTTCTGACTTACCACGCTCCAGCGCACACTTCACTACATCCCCGAAGGAGTCAACAACCTCTTGCGACTCTAGGGTACTTAATGCCTCAAGACGGAGCCCATGGCTTATGAGCCATCTCGCCAAAGAATGGTTGATAGAAGTTGAGGATATAACTCCTCGTCAGACTCTGTGCCCGGTTTATGCAACTTCTCCTCCCGAGTTTGTGGCACTTTTCACAAGAGCGCCCAAAGTCTTCAAGCCGGGAGGTCGGCATGCCTTTACCATTCTCCAAATATTTCATAGCCCAATGACAAGAAGACTTATAGCCCATGCCTCGTGACGCTCTTGATTTATTTGACACATCGCCATTTTATCCTCGTGAATTTTTAGCATGCGACCCCGAGTCTCCGCTCACCCCTAGCACTAGCCAATTGAGCCTCAAGCGCAGCAATTGCTGGTC
This sequence comes from Chrysanthemum lavandulifolium, assembly GCA_022545495.1. NCBI lineage: Eukaryota > Viridiplantae > Streptophyta > Magnoliopsida > Asterales > Asteraceae > Chrysanthemum > Chrysanthemum lavandulifolium. The sequence continues at coordinate 70,613,714 of CM040243.1, forward strand.
TTTTTCCGCACCTGGCTTGTCTCGCCCGAGTACTTTACCCTTAGCCGCCGCAGTGAGACCGGATCATCGACCGCTTGTTCTATGGGTGCATCCCCAACGGTCTCAGTTCGCGATTGGCTCTTCAAACCAGATGATTCAAAGACGAACCGGACTTGATTGGGGCGACTCATGGATTGTTCAAACCTACAAACATGATGAGAAAATCACAGGTTATTCAAATGATATCCGATGCATTTTGATATATAATCTTGCAAGGATACTTACACAGAATGGATGTGTCAGTGATGGTGGCGCGACGCAACATCACTGAAGATGACTCCACACTAAAAATAACCAGGCGCTTCTTCCGAGAGGTGGCAACCTATCGCCACAAGGCTTCCTTTTGCGCCCACCGGACTCTTCTTCCTCTTCTATTTCTTCCACGTGCTCTACCGCTATGGGCGCTGGTTGCACGGGAGGTGTAGGTACTGTTGTACTAGGCATACTCTGTAAGGGTGTTGCTTGGAGTGCCACGGATGAACTTTCCCCTGCCTCGCCTAAGTCCAACGCTAGGGTACGCCCGACAACCGCAACGAGCACGGGCTTTTCTCCTTCCCACCTTTACATCCATAGGCTTTGTCAGGTGCACAACGCTGAACAGGTCCATCTCTGCGCAACAACAAAGAAATACACATAGTTCACGACAAGTACGAAGAACAAACCGTGAATAACTTACAGTAATGTAATTCAACGGGGTACGAAAGTATGAGCACCCACCCTGACCATCGGCGCTCACGAAGATAGGAACTCTTCCGAGCCGCCAAAATAGTTGTGGCTCGTGCCAATATGCACCAAGAACTCCTCGGGTAGAGCTATGGGGATGCGGTTCAGATTTATTGTTCCGCATCCTCCGCATTATATGATCCAGTGAGGGGCGCCATCCTTTGGCAAAGGTCCCCTTAGCGTAAAAATCGAAATGAGACGGAAAACAAGTGTTGTCAATCCGAAAAAGGTTTCCTCCAATTTCGAGCGCGCCTAACTTTTCCGTGATAACATTGAGCGACCTGTGGCGCCATGGCGAAACCCACCCGCTTGACCACGCGTGTGGTAAAACGCCCTAACAGTGGATTGCGGGGTTAATGGCCAATAAGTGGCGCTCACCTCGAAATTAATTAATTTGCCGCACCTATACAAAGGTACCGACACGTGAATGCGGTAATAATTCAATACGCCACCAAGAATAACGATAGGGTATGCTACCGATTTGCGAATTCAAAGAATCGCAGATACCCCAATCTTCCCATCGGGAAATCCGCTATTGATGCATTCGCAATGAACTTCCGGATGTATCGCTACTGGGATATAATAATCCGATGCGAATCGCTGAAGCTCCTCTCCCGTTATGTCGGACGAAATCCGATAATTCCTTAACCATGGTATTGTTATAACAAAACTAAGGCGCAGCGCAGCTACCTAGAGGATATTTCATCAAAGCTTGGATGTGTTGGAAGCTTTGATAATGGAGGATCGCGCATCGTGTAGAAACGGTGAAAATGAAGTGAAGGGATTATATACTCTTCTTCCTCCAAGCGATGATCGACACGTGGACTCCACTAACCCTACATATGTGGTGGGGATTGTTTGATGGGACACGGGTGCAGTAACCTTTCCCCCGATTTACGAGGTGCCCGTTTCCTTTTTTATGGCTAGATACAATGTATCCTGAGAATATTTTCTTTAGCTTCTTGGCTACGCTTTGTTTATTTTTCATAGACTACGATAATTAGTCTAGCATCCGTAGTTACGCATCGCGATACTAGACCTGGGGGACATGATGACGATAGTCTATATCCGGTCGTGGACCCGACTAAAGTCCAATACTAGCTTGGCCGGCACGAATCGGGCTAAGCATATTAAACGCTTGGGCTCATGAAGGCCCAAGCCGGATCTATTGATAGAATAGATATCCGATATCTTTCAAATAGATAGATAATCATTCCCAACCGATTAAGGCGGATACGCTGAGTTGAGGAACACGGAACCAACAAGGATTCCGTGCGTATATAAAGGGAATCACATCCTCGCTTAAGGTACGATCTCGTAACCCTAATTCTCCTTAAACCCTAAACCGACATTTACTCACGCCGGAGGATAATCGGGAGACAATCCCACGGTAAGCCTAACGGTGTCTTTTGTCTCTTAGTGCGCAGTGTCTTAAGCAACGATTCTCAATTGGTGCGGAACCACAGCCAAACAAGGAACGTCCAACTTTTGCATCAACAATGTGGGACTTTAATTTAGAAATGCGATTTGCAGGTTAGATCCATTAGAGGGTGTATGTTTTTTCCTTTCAAAATCTTTAGTAAAGAAATTCATGATTTTAATACTGGAAAAAAGTTCATTACAATTTCTTTTGTCGAGATTAGATCGGCTTTATCAGATCTCCACATGAACATACGTTTTGAGTCACGAGATGTTTAGTACGTACCCATCATAGGTTCCACCATTTATAGTCCATAGATAATCGGTGAGGGATATTTTTATGGGGGCAAAACTTTTTCGCGAGCCATAAAAGAAACAAATTTGTGCATGAGTGTCGCAAAAATAAATTTTTTGTCCAAACCAATAAGTAAACTAACTACCTCAAATTAAACCAAATCAAACCGAGAATCTTACAGTACGAGACGGTAAAAATAATACCTCGACCTGATATTGTAAAGGAAAAAACACTGTCTTTTAGTGATTTAACACACAAACAAAAATATCAAAACTTAAGTTTTTAACAAATAGTAGTTATCACATAAATATGTAATCAACATTTCAAATAAATTTATGTCAAACATTTTATAAAACTCTTGAGAAATCTTAATATAGTTTAGTACTCATCCGTCTTTATACTTTTATAATTTTACTTTTATATAGAATCTCCTAATTATACTTCTATAATTTTATCACTCATACCATTTGTTTTCAATTAAATCTTTGGACAAAAAGAAAATCAAATAAATGTTAAAGTCAAAAGAAAATAACTTAAAAAGTGATAAAAGTACACACTCCTTTTCCGGTACATACATCACGTGACTAGAGAGAGAAAAAACTTCATCTTCATTGTTTATCTCTACCAGCAAACGAGTTTTTCCGGTAAGAATGCAAGATCCAACTTTTTTTCCATTTTTTCTGTTCTTTCGATTCTTTCATGAAGGTTAAGCTTTACTGACTTAATTTCGCTTACTTGTAAGGGGGGCAAAATGATAAAAACTCGAGAATCTATGAAAAAATTACACTACGCCGGAAAGTTTGGAGGGGGCACTTGCCCACCGTGCCCCCTCCGTAGCTCCGCCTCTGTAGATAATGGATCTTGTTTGTTTGTTTGTTACTTTTGTTAATAATGACTAAGTTTGAACACAGCATGACCACACTCGACCTGTCACATTAGCTTTCTTTTTCCCATGACCGACGATGACCAAGACAAGACAAATGACGACCAAATTATTTTTATTTTATTTTTACTCAAATGCAAAATGGTAATAAAATGAAAAATAAACACACAAGCTTGTCTCAAACTTGGTCGAGTAAACGACCCTTCTCTAAAATGTCGCTCGCCGACCGAGCAAGACCTAAACCCCACAATGGGGACCGACCCATGACCGAGCAAGACCGAAGGTCACGACTGATCCACTGTGTTTAGCATAAAAGATGTGACATATTTGGTTATGTTTCATTAAACCATTAGGTAGATTAAGTGAAGTTTTGAACAAATAATACATGACATTCATTATAAGTTGTTCGAGCCGGCCTTCTGGAGAAATTACATCATGTATAACATTGGAAAATCGGAAAATACATAACAAAACATAAGGAAACATAGATGCTTGCAACGAAACCATGAAGCCAATATGTCGACACACCATGGTAAAAACGTTACATCGCACTAATGGAAATGAACACATTAGTAGTTCATTTCTTAGTCAACGAGATGACTAGATTGTAATGACGTGTTCTCTTAATAGCTAGATGTTTGGTTAAACGCTTACTGTAATTCTTAAATAGCTTGTCAATTATGGAACTTCCAAAATGAGACGCCAACAATGGTTCCATAACAGCTCTCACCATTTTTGCTGAGTTTTGTCCGTGACTATCACTGAGATCAGTGAAACCGTTTGTATTTGTGTAATCTGTGTCTTGTGGATCCCAGTTAACCTGAAAGTCACTGATGCTTTCAAGAGAAAACGATCCCTCGGTTTGAACAACTTCCTTAACTTCATCCGCACATGGATTGTAATATGGCATATTGAATGTCGTAATATCTGATTCTTGAACTAACCCCTGTTTGTTAAAGTATCAATGGTTAGTATTTGTTGTAGCAAATATAGTTATTTATTTTGAGGTCAAATACTGAAGAGCCTTTTACCTCTTTAACCAAATCGAGAAGTGAATGCGTTAGCATCTCCCAAGGAAGGCAGCAATCATCGAAAGTTGGATCAGAAAGAGTCCGACCCATAATTGTAAAAACCATGCTTCCGCCAGATACTATCTCCTTAGAGCGAAGTTGTAAAAAATTTGTAAAGTCATTAGCATACTGCTTTTGATATGCTTGGAACACATTTGGTGCACTTGTTTTCGAAAAGTATATATTTGATGTGTTGTTCTCGAGGCCTTCCGGAACCTATTATATACAAGATTTTAGAATTGATATAAGTCACTAATAAATACTTTTGTTATAATGAAATCATGAATGATAAATACAGATCAGGTCGGTTATTATGCAAACCTTAGAAAGCCAATGGAGACTATAAGAGGAGTAAACAAGGTGCAAACTATCATCCGGGAAGAGTCTTTCATAAAAGGAACCAGGAACAGCTGAAACAAAACAAGGGCCAAAATTTTCTCCTTCTCCTTCTTAAGCTTTGCATAAAATCCTGGTAACAGCTCGAAAACGGCATTGAAGTCATTTCCAACAAGGTCTACTAAGCTCACTTGAAACTGTGGTGTTTTACGGTTATTTTCTTTACACGCCATGGACCATATCAATAATGTTGGATGCACTCAATAGAGTATTTGTGCCAGATGAGCAGCCAAGATCTGCTATGTGAAAACACTTGTCGAATATGGCATCATCATGTTTAGCAATACCACTTATTGTATGCTTTAAAGCTGGTAGCGCTTTTCGTATCACAGTTTCCTGAAATTAAAAACTACACTTGAGACATTGTTGGTAAATAAACGTTTTATTAACTAATTTTTAATATTAACTAAACCACCATAATTTTGAAGCACCAATAAACATATATATCGCGCATATGCATAAGAAGTACGTAGTATATAGAGTAAGAAAGATCACCTGAAGTCTCGAGTTTTTCGAGTAACTTGATTCTCCATCGCCATTAGCCATGTGTATGATATTCACTGCTCCCATTGCTAATTTCTTTTGCCTGTCTTCTGATGCTACGTGACCTTAATATGTTAAAGTGAAGGCACTATATATATACTGAAGGAAGATGCTTATTGTTAGATAGCGGTTAAGAAAGGAAACCACATATCCAAATTCTTTTTTACTATTTGTCAAATGTTCAACAAAGGAGGCTACCAATTACATGGAAAAAAATTTCTACTCTTCTAATTGATTTACGTATATACTCAAATGAAAAAAAGTTTGTCCAAGTCTTTCTTGCGAGGAATTTTCATGGAAGTCTGTTGACTTTTTGGGCTTTAGTTTATATTTTAGAAAAAATTGATTTTTGGTCGTAATAAAGGTTCTTGTATTTAAAATAAAGTTTCTACAAAGGTGTATATTGATGGAAACACATTAATTTCGGTGTCTTTTAGACCAAAGAATTGTCTATCCCATAACGAATGCCTCCTGAATTCTCCCGCCTAATGGGCACAACTAGAGTGAAGACGTAGCCAAGACTCTGATCTCCAGCTCTTATTCAACAAAGTCTCCACTACGCCCATGGGTTTGCGGAAGTAGTATCCATCTCAAGAACGCCAAAGAAGAGACTTGAACCCCGACTCTATTGACCAAGTATAAGATTCAACCATTTGACTAACGCTTCTAGTGGTATTTAAAATAAAGTTTAACTTATAACTTATCTTTTAAATTTATTTAATAGTTATATTAATAAAGTTTATTAAAGGTTCTTTTATTTAAAATAAATTTTAATTTAAGAGGTGTCTTTTAAATTTATGTAATATAAAGTTTAATAGAGGTTCTTTTATTTAAATAAAATTTAATTTATAAAGTATCTTTTAAATTTATAAACATACTAAGGGGGCGTTTGGTTCACTGGAATTCGTCGTAATCTGTTGTAATTGTAATCTTAATTACATTACAATCCTGTTTGGTTGGCAAGATGGATGTAATTGTAATTGAGATTACCTTACAGTGCTTGTTTGGTTTGTAAGGAATTGGATTACAACCAGTTACGTTAAGTGATGTAATTCATATTACATAGCAACCTTGATGGAATGTGTTGAATTACGTTGGAATTCAGATTTTTACAAATTAAATATCTATATCTTTTATCGTTATTATAATTATTATTAATATATAATTTAATTTTTAAAATAAATAATAATAATAATAATTTATTATTATTATTATTATTATTATTATTATTATTATTATTATTATTATTATTAATAATATTATTATTATTATTATTATTATTATTATTTATTATTATTATATTACTATTATATTATTATTATTATTATTATCATTATTATTATTTTTATATTATTATTATTATTTATTATTATTATTATTATTATTATTATTATTATTATTATTATTATTTATTATTACTATTATTTATTGTTATTATTATTATTATTATTATTATTATTATTATTATTTATTTATTTTATTATTATTATTATTATTAATTATTATTCTTATTATTTATTATTTTTTATTTTTATTTTTATTAAATTAATATTAAAATATTGTTATATTGTTTGTATTTATTATTGTATTATTTGAATTATTAATATATTAAATTTTAAGTTTTATAGAAAAATTTGAATTACATTACATTACTTAATCAACCAAACACATCAACAAATTTCATCAATTACAATTACAACACATTTCAATTCTTTGAATTATAATACATCAAATTACAATTTTTTCCAACGACATAATTCATTCAAAAACATTATGAACCAAACGCCCCTAAGAGTTATGTTAATAAAGTTTAACAAAGGTTTTTACTTAAAATAAAGTTTAATTTATAAAGTATCTTTTAAATCTATTTAAAATAAAGTTTAATAAAGTTTTTATTTAAAATAAAATTTAATTTATAAGATATCTTTTAAATTTACCGGTAATTTCATAAATTGAATTTAAGACTAAATTTATATCTAAAGTTTAGAGCATTGATTATAAATTATATTAAACAATCAAAATATAGCATTATAACCTTTGCCAGCTCGATCTAAGGTGAGAAGAGAACGGGACTTTCTTGCGGAGATGGTCGTCTAAGAGTATTTTAAATTGTTCTCTTTTTAAAGTTTTTCTTTTACAATTTAAATATGTGATTTATTTTTATCTTTTTCTTCTAAAAACGAAATTGAACCAATTTGTGAAAGGGTATTCAATTTTGACTATCATTAGTTAATCAGGTAGCTTGAATTGTTACGTGGCAAAATTCAGTTTTCTTACCAATCCAATTCGGTTTATGTCAAATATTGAGTATTATAGAAACTAGTTTTAGATCTTCGTGCACGCATGGAGTATTGGGTTTGATATTTTTTAAGAATAATTTTAGGTGATTTATACGTTACTTATAAATTGTATATTTTAACTTGATTTTTTTAATACATTGTCTTTTCATTTGATTTTATTATTTTACCATTCTACCAAGATGCAAAAGCGTCACAAGAATCAAATACTTTTTATCAACATGCAACAACTAAAGACATTTTATAAAAGACCCTTCATCAGAAACCCGTCAAGAGCAAGTCTTCATCCGAAATACTTCATCAGAAACTCATCATTAAAAACCCTTAGTTAGCCACGCCTTAGTCAACAACAACTCATCAGAAACCCATCATCAACAACCACTCTTGTACAACTCATCAGAATCTTGTCATTAGCAACCCGTCATCAGCAACTCCTCATCAGAAACTTAAACGTAGTTATCAGAAACAAAGAAACCAAATTTTTGATAACATTAACCCGTCAGTAATATTATAAAAAGAAATTCGACCCATCAGAATCATTTTCAAATATAAGAGGCATGTTCTAGAATGTTTTAAAAGCAACATTTATCTTTGTCGATATCTTTTCTTTAATCAGAGATCGAAAAATAATATTTAACTTGTGGTTTTATTGAATTGATAATGAAAACAAATATTACATGGAATATAAATAATTGTGCTTAGCTTGGAGGCTAAGTTAGGTTAACTAATGGGTTGGGCCCTTATTACTAACTCTAACATCCCCCCTCAAGCTGGAGCATAGATATTGATCATGCCCAGCTTGTTACAAATGTAAAACCCAAAAACGATAAGCAAAAGTCTTCAATAAGCAATAATCCTAATCTTCAACAAATGCAAAGCTAATCGATCTCACTTGGGATCGAACTAAAGTACTGAGCAACCAAGGACTTAACTAACACACAAATCTACAAAGGACGAAGCAACCGGAGGTCTCAATAAACCGAGTTTCCAAAAGGCGAAGCAATGCAGTAGAGCGGGTCTCACCTAACTAAAAGATACCCAAACGCCAAGCAACCCGAACTCGTGTCTCAATTAACCAAAATTCCAAAAAAAAAAAAAAAAAAAAAAAAAAAAAAATCATTAACAAAAGGTAACAAATTACTTAAGACCGATAATCTTCTTGGTCACCAGATACAATATTTCTGGTCATCGTATACCTTCACAAATTTTGTCCCAGCAATAGCACTAGCAACACTAGAAGAATTCATATTCACATAACCTTTAAGACGAGCATATTCCTAGTCAGAAATCAGAGGTGCCAGAAGTATGTGCAGAGGAACCCTTTTTCTTAGCTAAGAGTTTCTTGCAATTACGCGTAGTATGCCCTAATTCATGAAAATAATAACACTCGACCTCATCAGAGTTAGAACCTTGGGAATCACCAACTCGGTCATTTTGACCATTCCTAGAACCACCTTGAAATCCACCACGACTAACAAGAGCACTATTAGGAGCCAATGCATGAGGAGAGTGGAGATTCTCATTACAAAGAACTCGAATAGATGGAATCTCTTACGCATTCAAGAATTGACATCTAAGAGAATCAAATTCCAGTCGCAAGCTGGTCAGAAAGCTTATTACAGCGATGTGTTCCCTTTGCTTTTGCATCACTTTCACATCAACACTTATAGGAAGAAGATAATTCAATTCTTCATACATTTTCTTGAATTCCATAACATGAGTTGTAAGTGACTGATCTTGTTGTTCCTCATGATGAAAAGCCTTACACACACTATATATTCGAGAGATGTTCTTATGTCCCGAATACAAAAAGTCCCGATAATCTATCAATTCCTTTACAAACATCAAGTAAAGGAATGCCATATGGTTCAATAGAGTTCCTAATTTGGAACAACCGAGCATCATTTTGCAGCCATTGATCCTTAGTCCCATCCGTAGGAGGATCATCTTTAAGATGAGAAGCTTTTTCGATAAAACATAAATAAATACGAACACTTTTACTCCATGCAAAGAATTTGGAGCCATCAATTTTGATATCTATAATCCGAGTCACAATGGGAAGACAATCAACAACATAACCACTACCAGATGCATCATCACTTTTCTTGTCATTAACCATAATTCAGAAATTAAATAAAATCAACCTAAACTATCAGAAACAAACACCAAACAGAAACTTAAAACTTCCAAATTAAATCAGGAAAAAAAAAAAAAAAAAAAAAAAAAACCTTCGAGTATGATAACTAAATCAGATTCAGTAACCACAACTTCAGAAACCCAAGAACACAAATAAAAAAAAACATAAATTCACATATCATACTAGATCTCAATAGAGTTCTAGTCAGAATCACAAAGAAGAGAGATATGGAAACTGATTAGTACTCACACAGGTACCTTTTTTCAAAACTGAAATCCAAACCCTGATTAGAGCAAGCTAAAATCGAAACCCTCATAGCTCTGATACCATGTAATCAGAGATCAAAGAATAATATTTAACTAGTGTTTTATTGAATTGATAATGAAAACAAAGATTACATGGAATATAAATAACTGTGCTTAGCTTGGAGACTAAGCTAGGTTAACTAATGGGTTGGGCCCTTATTACTAACTCTAACATTTTTCATATTAAATTATGTTACGTGATAAGTTATAAATTTGTATGGTATATATCTTTTCAAAACTTGAATATGACACTTTTTCATTTAAAGAAACTTATGTGGTTTTTTAAAAATTAAATCTAACTCATTCTTTGGATAATAATATCTATAGTTACGTAGATATTATAAAAATTTGGTATCATGAACATAAACTAAAGGTAAAATCTACAAAGTTGGATTTGTACCTACTTTCTAAACAAACATCACCATGAACATGTATCGTCATGAACCCGTCTAAAATATAATACATGAACAACTCATTGTTCATCGAAACCGTTATGGTCTTAAATCGAAACGATCGCTCAACCGAAAAGGATTAAGAAATGGTTAAAACATATTTAATTTTGTATTTATACTATTGTTGTTTTCTTGATGGTGTATTTATATAATAAAATTATTTAGTTACCAACACAAAGCCAAAAAAAAAAAAAAAAAAAAAAATTGATAACATATAACCGTCGTAAATATAATAAAAGAAATTTTCCAAATCGTAATCGTTTCCAAATATAAGATGCATGTTATAGAATGTTTAAAATCACATTTATCTTTGTCGATATCTTTTATATATTTAAATTATGTTACGTGATAAGTTCTAAAATTGTATGGCATATATCTTTTCAAAATTTGAATGTGACTTTGTTGGGTTCAAGAATACCCAAACCCCTAATCTAGGATTTGAATAGAAAATAGCCCAAGTGTTTAATCCGTTAACACAAACAGTCACCGAGTGCATAGTCTCTCGGTGAGTCGTCTTCGTGAAACTCGATGAGGCGAAGAAGAAGTCTCTCCACTCGAGAAGGCGGAACTTAAAGGGTGAAGACCGAGTCAAGAAGAAGATGATGGATTCGGTGAGTGATGACAATAACTCACTAAATCCCAAGATTCCTCTCCAACTTCTACATCAAGACAAACCAAGTAGAAGATCAAGTAGAAGATCAAGAATGTAAAGATCAAGAAAGATCGGGACAAGGCGGGAAAAGGTTGAATCGAGATAAGGCGAAGTCCTTATCAACCAAAGTCAACTTTCCACGAATGGCAAAGATCGTGCTCGGTGTCATCACCGAAGTTAGTAAAGTAGTCTTGTCTCTTACCTAGAATAGTCTTTAGTGAGACAAAATACATCAAGATTTTGTCTTACAGATGATGTCGGTTGTCACTTAGGAAAGAGTCAAATATCATACATGTATAAATAGCATAAGAGATGGAGTGAAAATGTCAAGCTTGTGAATTGTAAAAACACACATACACGCAAGCCATCTTTTCACTCCTCCAAATACAACTTAGTTCCTGAGATAGCTCAGTGAGCTCTAAGAGTTGTGCTCAGACTTAGCCTGAGCTTAGAGAGGAGTCACCCAACTTTGTCATTTCAATCCCAAGTACTATTCCGAAAGTACTTGGGTAACGTATTCTTTGTGGAATTATTTCTAATAAGAATATGATGTTGAAAATTACTTAGTGTGTTTTTCTTATGTTAATTTCAGTCATAGTTCACTAACAACTTGTTTTATATACTTAAACTGTTTTAAACAATAGTGAATGGGGAACAACAAGTGGTATCGAGCAAGGCTAATTATAAAACTCGTTTTAGGCCGCTCTAAAAGTTTTAAATTAGGATCCTAAATGGTGAAATTGATGTACCCCAACTAGTCGATAAAAGGGTGGAGCTTATTCAATTGTTTCCCTAGACTTGAAGTTGGCAAATTCAACAAATGGAAAAGCGAATGCTTTGCTATTTGATTGGGATGGAACCTTATTATATCAAGTGTATAAATGAAGGTCCATTTGTCCCAAAGAGGCTGGCGAAGGGTTGCCCAAACACAAGCTCGGTGGACCTGTGGATGAAAGGAGAGTGGTCAACCGGGACCAAAGACTCAAAAGTATCATAATATCTTGTCTTCCGATGATATTATGGAGTGCTGTATAAGTCGTAGTACGCCTAAGCAAACTGGGATGACCTAGTTCATAGTCATGAAGGACCATCGATACCAAGGAAAACAGGATAATGGACACGAAACTTGAGTATAACACCTTCAAGGCTAAGGACTCGAAACTCTCTCAAACTTACACGGTACAAAACTCTTTAAATGAATTGTCAAACGATGGTGTTAAGTTGTCCAAACATGAAATCAATGTTGGTTTTGTCATGATCTCCACGAGAAGTGGTTGAATTTCTCTCGGGGACTTAGGAATGCTAATCATATCCAAAATCTTGAGCTTCACGAAATTTATGGGAAATTTGTCTATGAGGAAAATCTCATCAGCAGACGATACCACGACTTAAAGAAGTCTCAGAAATCAAGAAGTCCCCGACCACCACCTCATCACCAATATCAACCGCTTTTATTCTAACAATGTTGTTCAAGATTTTCGGAAAATTCGGATGATGAGCGATGAGAGATCAAGTGAGGAGTACCTAAATGACCGAACACCGAATTTCATGAAAGGGCACTCCTTGCTAACTCTCAAGGTTTATAAAAGAAACAAAGGTTTTGAATGCCAAAGCAAGTGAGGACACCGAGTGCTTTAAGTGTCACAAAAGAGGTCATTTTTCAAAAGATGTTTTCAAAACAATTTCGAACCCTCTTATAAACCATCGTGGTCAAATCGGTCCTCGTGCTTTAGCAAATTTCAACCAAAATCTATCGGTCTCATCAAAATTTTCAAAACAAATGATCATAACAAAACTGCTGACTTTGAAGCTAAGTATAAGAAAGTCAAAGCTAAGCTTGCATTGCTCGAGGCGACCCCTCGAAACAACAAAAGTGTTCAATCATGCGGTGGTAAAACAAAGGCCTTGTTCTTTGAGACCTTCGATGGGATGAAGAGCCAGATCATCGATGATGAAATGGTGCATGTCGGTGACCGATGGCCCTCTCGAAGAGGACAAGCTAGCGATTGGAAAGAATCATGCGAATGGGGAATGGGTCAACATCACTATGAAGAAGGTAAACATCTTACTATCTATGGATGATGACTCGATTGGCGATCTTATATGAATTATCTTAATGTTGACCTTAAGTTCGTAGAAGAGCAAAGATTAAATCTCTTTTCAAAATACAACAAACTAAGTTTTGAATTAAACAAGTGTAGAGATGAAGCGCTTATTTTAAAACAAGCCAAGCTTGAGGTCATCACCTTGCAAATTCAAAACACCGAACTAGTTAAGAGAAATCGGGCTCTTCAAGACGAACTTAAAAGGAACAAGATATTCTTGATAGTTGGATGCTAAGAATCCCGTGGTCTTTGATGTTGTGGGTGCCCCAAGAGCAAAAAAGAGTCATAGGTGAAGATCATCTCACGACTCGCAACAAAGACCAAAGTTCAAAACCATTTGTGTCGGTGGTATGATTACCAACATGTTGACAACTCAAATTCCAAAGGATTGGATTGAGCGGGTTAATCACGAGAGTAAGCTTCCAAACTTCGATTACGGAAGGATTCTTGAGCCCAAGAGCCAAGCTCTTAAGAGCATGCTAGGACTTCGAGATGACGGTGGTCTTGAACACATCTCCGAGTGCAGGCGAGAATCAAACACCGCTTCCACCCACGAAACCTCTTGAGGTCTTGATCAAGCTCGAGCTTACTCCTCTAAAATTCAATCCTCACTCACCAAAGGAAAGGTCCGGACTTGGTAGAACCATCCTTCAAAGACAAGCAAAACTAATCCAACAAGAGTCTACTCCCTCCGAGACTTCAACATCCTCTGTCCCCATGAAGTCGACCAAATTCAAGAATCGGTGAACTTGTGAGGAAGCTTATGAAAAAATGGAATCCATTGAAAAGGTCCCTAAACCAATCAAGGAGACAAAGTCGACTTCCTCCGGTTCCTCAAAGTCTAAGTCGACATCTAAAACAAACAAAAGTGTGAGCGTGTCATTACACCACCATACCATCGACAATCGCTATAGAATCCTTTTTGCATGATCCGCAAAAGGATGATCACAGGATAGACCATCTACAAGATGTCGGTCCAAGCAAACTATACCAAAGTTGGTCATCGGTATGCTTCATCCTCCAAAAGCGCTCCAAAGAATAAAGCAAAACCTTTTCCTCTCTGCCCTCACTGTGGGTTTAATGATCATCATCGGGATGATTGTCTCATGAATACATCTTTGTGATATATGCGGTAATCCACTCATGAGACATCCCAACATGACAAATGTCATTCATGCAAGGAGAAATTCCAAACAACCCAGTCACCGAGTCATCCTCGACCTCTAAATGCAAAACTGTGGTAGCACCATGCACACAACTATCGACCATGAGTCGATTGCAAATTTCAAAGAGACCTTGAGATCCAAGCCCACTAGTAAGTGGGTCACGAAGAGAAACTAATTCAGTTTACTACTTGTGCGAGAGACATGCCGGGGAGCCTATTTGACATCTAGGCGGTGGATGCTCAAGAAGCATGACGGTGTGAAGGAATATCTGCACAAGTATGTAAAGGAACCAGGCCCAAGGTAGTATTTGGTGATAACTCATCATGTCCCACTGAAGGTTATGGTTGATGGCGCAATGGAATAGTTTCTCTAGAATAGCCTATGTCAATGGTCTCAAATACAATCTCATCGATGTCGATCAACTATGTGATGCTAAATATATTGTACAATTCAATGATAAACAAGGTACCATTTTCAATGCCAACAAGGAAGTTGTGTTGATAGCTCTAGAGAGATGATGTTTATGTGCTAGACATGTCAACACTCTCCCAAGATGGAACGTGTCTTTTGCTAAAGCCATTTGAAACTATCAATTGGTTGTGGCATAAGAGACTCTCACACTTAAACTTCAAAACCTCAACAACTTGGCAAAACAAAACAAGGTCCTTGGCTACCATCACCGGTTTTGCAAAAGACAAATCATGCTCACTGTGAAAAGGTAAACACCACGAGCATCATTCAAAACCAAACAAAATTTCTCCATCAAAAGTCGCCTTCACCTCCGCACATGGATCTCTTTGGACTGTCGGTCCCAGATCAATCCAAGATGTGAAGTATACACTTGTCATTGTTGATGAGTTCTCAAGATACACTTGGGTATATTTTCTTTCCAAGAAGAGTCAGCGGTGATACAATAATGTCATTCATCGGAAGATTGAAAACCGAATGACATTATCATAAACAAATCGAACCGACAATGGTCGAGTTCGAAATCAAGAGCTTGAGAGTTTCGTGATGAAAAGGAATTTCTCAAAATTTCTCATCTCCATACACCCCCGAACAAAATGGGGTTCTTTGAAAGGAAAAGCAGAACTCTCATTGAGGTCGGTAGAACTATGTTAAATGGCTCACCCTCTCAAAGCATTTACGGATCAAGCGGTCAAAGCGCTTATTACACTCAAAACAGTCAATCATTGTCAAAAGACATAATAAAACCCCATATGAGATCTTCAAAGGTAGACTTCCTAACATCAACTATTTTCATGTATTTGGATGTCCTGTGTTCATTCATAACCACAAGGATCATCTAGGCAAGTTTGATGCAAAAGCTGATGATGGATACTTCTTAGGCTACTCACTGATCTCCAAAGCCTTCATGGTTTTTAATACAAGGAGACAACAAGTTGAGGAAACCTTTCATGTCACCTTTGAAGAAAGTGTTGATAGCATCAGGTTCACCAACACCTCAGTGGAGGAAATAGGAATTGATAACTCATCAAGATATCCTTCTGATGAGTACAACACTGAATTCAATTCCTCATATCAAGCTGATGCTAACATCTCATATTATGTCTTATCTCACAACCTACCCCAACCAACCATCGGTGAGCTCATTGATAATCGATCGGTCCTGTTGGGATAAGAAACAACGATTCAAATGATCGAAACACGTATCTCATGAATCTCACCGAACAAGACATCTCTACAGATGTTCTAAATGATTATGTGACTCTTGCACCGAACTCACATCGATCACCGGTGACATCATCAAGCTCGGATCCCGGACCACAAAGTAAGTGGACAAGAACTCGGGATATTGAGCTTGTAAACATCATTGGTGAACCCAGCGAGGCATGCTCACTAGAAGCATGGTCGCTAGTCTAGCTGACCTCGACCAATGAATGTCTATATGTTGATTACCTATCGAAATAGAACCCAAAAGTGTCACCGAGGCTCTAAAATACCCAAGTCGGGTTTAGGCTATGCAAGAAGAAGCGCAGCAGTTTGATAAAAACAAGGTCATGACCTTGATCAAATGTCCTCGGGATGTAGTAGTCATAGGAATGAAGTGGGTTTTGAAACAAAACCGATGAAAACGGCACTATCATTAAAAACAAAGCCGACTTGTAGCCAAAGGTTACATCAACAAGAAGGCATTGACTATGATGAGACATTTGCTCTGTTGCAAGAATGGAAGCCATCGGGATCTTCCTTGCATATGCAACATACATGAACTTGTGGTCTACCAAATGGATGTTAAAAGTGCATTCTTAAATGGTGATCTCAAGGAAGATGTGTATGTTCAACAACCTCCGGCTTTGAGAGTAGTGAATTCACGACTATGTCCGCAAGCTTGACAAAGCCCTTTATGGACTTAAACAAGCTCCCGAGCATGGTATGAGACTCTCACCTTCCCGATACAAAACAAATTTGTCGAGGAAAAATAGACAACACATCGTTTGTCTATAGAACTCAACAAGATGTGATTCTAGTCCAAGTGTATGTTGATGATATCATCTTTGGCTCAACAAACTACAACTTTGCAAACAGTTTGAAAAGCGATGACAAAGAAGTTTGAGATGAGCATGATGGGAGAACTCACATACTTTCTTGGACTACAAATCGTGCAACCGATAAAGGAATATCCATCGGTCAAGAGAAATACACGAAATCTCTTGAAGAAATATGAGATATCGATCGTGCCTCGTTGAAGACACCAATGGTCCCACCTAACAACCTTGGACCGATCTCACCGGCAAATCGAT
Source organism: Chrysanthemum lavandulifolium (assembly GCA_022545495.1). NCBI lineage: Eukaryota > Viridiplantae > Streptophyta > Magnoliopsida > Asterales > Asteraceae > Chrysanthemum > Chrysanthemum lavandulifolium. Next base: position 70,630,961 of record CM040243.1, read on the forward strand.
CAATCAAACTCATTTCGGAGGATTGTTGGCTCACCGATGTATCTAACCGCTACTAGACCATACATACAATTTTCATCTGCTTAATAGCAAGATATCGGTCAATCCCAAAGAATCTCACCTCACTGCAGCCAAAAGAATACTCGGTACACGAAGGAACCCCAAACCTTGGACTCTATTATCCAAAATGCTTAGGGTTTGATCTCAAGGGTTACTCGATTACGATTATCTTTGGCGCAACATGGACAAAAAAGTACCTCGTGGTCTGTCAATTTCTTGGAGGAAAAGCGGTTTGTTGGAGTGCAAAGAAGCAACAATCGGTGGCTATGTCCTCGCCTAAAGTGAATATGTAGTCATGACAAGATGTTGTGCCAATGTATTATGGATGAAAAGTCAACTCATTGACTATGACATTCATTACAAAATGGTGCCCATCTTACGTGATAACACTAGTGCTATTGCAATCTCCAACAACCCCGTCCTCCACCAAAGAACCAAACACATTGATATCGATATCACTTCATCGGGGATCACATAATGAAAGGAGACATAGAACTTCATTTCATCCCCATGAATATCAACTGGTCGATATCTTCACCAAACCCTTGGATGAACCTACCTTGTGAGACCGAAATCTGAATTGGGAATGCTTGACATTGAAAGTCAAGTATCGAAAACCAATCTCGATAAGTTCTCTCGAAATGGTCCATCCTCCCGAACATCAAAACCAACCTCTCTTTGAATAAGTAAGACTCATTCGGGGTCCCCGACACTTGACAAAGAGCATTGAATGAGTAACTAAATGATCTAAATATCGATTACTTAAATGTCCTAGGTTGGTAACTTTGCCAATTTAATAAAGGAATATATGTCTCTTTGTCTTCTTGTCATCCCACTTGGCATTTAATGCCTCTCACAAAAATTATCAAATTGATATTTTATCTACGCAAAGTGCACTTTACTATGCATCGCAATCGTTCTCTTGAAAAGCGGATTTTACTGCGGGTAATGGAGTGGTAGCATTAAATGTGGAAATTCAAACGTCTTTCAAAAACCGACTCTTAATATTCCCATTTGTGCACAAAACACCCCCCTTATCACTCTATAAATACCCTCTTCCAACACAAACAAACACATACAAATCTTTTCTGCAACAAAACTCTGTCAAAATCATTTCTAAAATTCAAAAACATTTGTGTGTGCTCAAAAACTCTTAAAACCTCTTTTGGAAAACCCTTCTTGTAAACATTTACAAAAGTTTTTCATCACAAACTTGAGAGATCAAAAACAACTTTGATTATTCTAGTCAAAATATTTTCAAAACTCTAAAATATTTCATATGGAAATGGCTAGAACACAATCTCTCCAGTTTGCTTCTCAGTGGGTAGGGGATCTTACAAACGTTGAATTTAAAACAAATAATGTCATAGGAAATTTTGAATATCCTGAAAATGTCCCAACCTATAAAGACATTATAAAATTTTTATTCAACTGCCCACTCAAAACAGTCTTTGTAAATGTCCTCAAGAGTGTACCCAAACTACCTCGGGGAGTTTTGGGCTACTGACTAGAGCCTTTGACCCGACACCTTCATCGATGAGAATAACCTTAGACCTCTCGGGAGTATCTCATTCGGTTCGGTCTAAATGGGGAAACAACACACCGGATTACAAAACGTTTTGCCCATCAACAGGTTAGATTATAACAAAGGTGCTTATGTCGCCCATCCCGAACCCTACACGGTGAAGGATGGGTTAAAACAAATCGCTTTAGATCCAACTTTTTGGACAAGACCCGATCACTAAAAGCTCATTCCCGTGGCTTGGAGGATCCTCTTCACTTTTGTGATTCGGGTCCTCGGCGGGAACCACTCATCCACTAAACAAGTTAACTCTATTCGATTGATGATGGCATCTTGCTTGATGAATGGGGTCACTTTGTCGACATAGGAGAGATCATTTACGGTGATCTCGTAGCTAAGCTCTGAGCAAAACTAGGACGGCACGTTTCGTATCCTAGGTTTGTCTCATGTGCTTTTGCAATCGTTCATCGGGTTCAAACTATGCTCGGGATGAAAATTTGGAAATTTACGACATCCGAGCCCATCAAATTTTCAAAAGGATCCATCCTTGTCACTCCCATTGAATTGACGGCCCACATGATTCTTGTAAACAATCAAAGTGGATCTGTGTCTCAAACCACGCTCTAAAAAGAAAAAGGGAAGTATCGGATGGGACTAAGACTAAACCAAAGTCTCGGGGCCACGAGGCTTGAGGAGCCTGACCTAAGAGGCACAAAAGCCCGAGACCAAAAAGACACCCACCCACTGTGCAACAACCACCCGGTGACAACGAAGGACACCGATACATCACGGTCGGTGCCCTTGGTCACACCTACTACTCCCAAGATCCGGAGGAAACATACAACCCGCCGGTAGGGGCCGCCCACAACGCCCGGTGATGACATTAGCAAATCCAAGCCTTTGTGCGAGGGCACACCGATCTCTCCCAAAGACTCGGAGGAATCAAACAACCCGCTGATAGGGATACAACTATCACCGACTACGCTAAAGGCACTGGAAACACCCACCGGTGTCTCGGGGTCACGGGGACAAAGACTCGGAGGAAAGGAACAACCCCCGATCTGGAACCTACAACCAATCGACTCCAATAAGACATCGAAACGCCCACCGGTGTCCGAGGGGTCAACGGGATAAAGACTCGGAGGAAACATACCACCACGATATGGAACCCAACACCAACCCTTGGTTAACCGTTCTTGATGTCACTAGGATATTATTCTCGAAGATGAGCTTCTTGAGGCCGATGATGAAATCTTATCACCGGAGAAGAAATGGACGCCGAGGTTCAAGTCGAACAAGAGCCTCGGCTGATCCACGTGAGCATCTTGAATCACCGGTCAAGCGACAATAATGACTCCTCTTCATCCATCGATGAATTTGAAAGATTTGATAATGTTCTCCCACTCACTTTGAAAGGCGGCTAGTTCGATGGATCACCAAAGCTTCAAGAAGGTTATATTCGGGGTCATCGACACATTGTGGGAGCAACACACCGAGGTCTGCTGCGAGTTACGCCGATCTAAAGGGTGAGGTACATGGCTTTGATGAAAATGTTCATGAGCACGTGGATCGATGTATGACAACATTCACCGATCGGATGAAAACATGGCTAAATTCCTCGGGCATCTTGAGGTGTAGGTACCACGATAGATGAAATCGGGAGTTTGTCAAAGAAGACCCAAGACTCAACTCTAAAGTCTTTGGAGGCTCTTGAGGAGCACTTGAAACAATCCTCAAACGTCACCGAACCGCTCAACTGCTCAAGTCGCAAATGTTCGTGGTCTTCCATCCTCATCGATCTCTTCAAACTACATTGGACTCTTTGAATACGCAGTGGCTACTTTGGCTCGGTATCCTCATCTCGGCACGGAATCTTGGGCCCGAATGACGACCACGGAGGTTTCTCGAGGCTAATTTGGAAACTAAAGTCCTTGGTATTCAATCGACACTTCGACATCAAGGCTATGATCTCGAAATTTATCAGCCTTCATGGTCAAGTCGCTCGCCCCCTTCAAAGACCCACTCCAACTCTTGCCCTCACCGAGGCTCCGGCAGCAGTTGAGGGGAGAATATTCTTGAAGAAACTCTTCTCACACCGAGGGGAGCCAACACCATGTGATGTCGGTGGCTCAAATCTCATCATCCCCACCAGTCTCAAGAACACCGATATCATCAATCCCACCAACAACATCAACAACAACAACATTGACCGTAATCACTCCAATAACATCAACAACTCCACCCCGGTAGCAACTTCATCTTCCTCGTGCCGGGACAAAGGAAAAGGCAAGATGGCAACTTCGAGCCTCGAGAAGATTCCCTATAAAATCGGCGACATCGAATACCGCCACACCACAACAAATGAGTAAACACCTTGCTAAAGAAGAAAAAGGTTGAAACAAGTCGAGGAAGAGAAAAGGAACCGAAAAGCACTGGAAAAGGTTGTCGCCAAGAAGCCGAGAACATGGGATTAGATCCAAGCAAACTTCAAAAGGGTCGAGCGGGGCAAAAGTTCAAGGAAGCTCAGGCGGCTCGGATGGTCGCAATGAAAAGCATTTGGAAGAAAAGAAGAAGAAAACTAAAGCTCTCGTGCAAAGAAGAATTGAGGAGTACAAGCGGACAATGACAAGTCAAGGCTTCTGAAAAGATCATAGATGTCGAATCATCCCAATACCAAACCACGGCCATGAACGTCTATAGAGGGTTGATAAAAGACACTCGAGGTCCATGATCCTCAAATTCACCGACTTTGGGATCACCGAACTTGATGAGCTTGGTCCAATCATAGAAAAGAAGAAGAATGCGGTGGTTAAGGACACGATGAAAATGCTCAATAAAAGATATGAAAGATCGAGAGATTGTCCATTCATTAGGAATTCACCGCTTTAATCGCACCTCAAGGATCTCAACCACAATCATCCACCGGCAAAAGGAAGAGTTGAGTTCCAACACGAGATTAAAGTGCGGAGGGAGTGTAACAGGAGCTGAAGGGGTTAAATTTGTGAATTGTCTAGTGATTGAGAAGCACGAAGAGGGCTATTCCACATTGATGTCTATTGAAACCACCGCTTTCAAAGATGGAGTGATATTGATCGGTGGTGTGGCCGCAATCTTGAGCTACATACCGGTGGCCTCTCAAATTCAAACCCCAACAAACATCGAGGTTACGCCAAGACCGAATGCCAAGATAAGAGACCATCCCGACAGAGAAACACTCATCACCAAAAGGTCAAGCTTGAAGCATTGGGAATCCATACGGATTGACATCATTTTTTTTATCTTTTGTACTAGTGATAGGAACTATGTAATCGATCAATAAACGATGTATGTTTTATTCATTTACTCGGTGTTCCTTATTGTATTCATTAGTACATTCGGTGTAAGAAGAAGCCTCTTGCTCACTTACATCGATCAACCACTTAGGCTATTTGTATATCCAAATAGGGAGACCTGTTGGGTTCGATAAATACCCAAACCCCTAATCTAGGATTTGAATAGAAAATAGCCCAAGTGTTTAATCCGTTAACACAAACATGTCACCGAGTGCATAGTCTCTCGGTGAGTCGTCTTCGTGAAACTCAAGATGAGGCGAAGAAGAAGTCTCTCCACTCGATGAAGGCGGAACTTAAAGGGTGAAGATCGAGTCAAAGAAGATGATGGATTCGGTGGTGATGACAATAACTCATCAATCCCCAAGATTCCTCTCCAACTTCTTACATCAAGACAAACCAAGTAGAAGATCAAGGATGTAAAGGCGAAGAAAGATCGGGACAAGGCGGGAAAAGGTTGAATCGAGATAAGGCGAAGTCCTTATCAACCAAAGTCAACTTTCACGAATGGCAAAGATCGGGCTCGGTGTCATCACCGAACTTAGGAAAGTAGTCTTGTCTCTTACCTAGAATAGTCTTTTAAATGAGACAAAATACATCGATTTTGTCTTACGTATGATGTCGGTTGTCACTTAGGAAAGAGTCAAATATCATACATGTATAAATAGCATAAGAGATGGAGTGAAAAGGTCAAGCTTGTGAATTGTAAAACACACATACACGAGCCATCTTTTCACTCCTCCAAATACAACTTAGTTCTGAGATAGCTCGGTGAGCTCTAAGAGTTGTGCTCGGACTTAGCTTTGAGCTTAGAGGAGTCACCCAACTTTGTCATTTCAATCCCAAGTACTATTCTGCAAGTACTTGGGTAACGTATTCTTTGTGGAATTATTTCTAATAAGAATATGATGTTGAAAATTACTTAGTGTGTTTTTCTTATGTTAATTTCAGTCATAGTTAACTAATAACTTGTTTTATATACTTAAACTGTTTTAAACAATAGTGAACGGGGAAAAACAGACACTTTTCCATCTAAAGAAACTTATGTGATTTTTAAAAAAATTATATCTAACCCATTTTTAGGATAATAATATCCGTAACTACGTAGTATTATCAAAAATTCGGCATACGGACATAAATAAAAGGTAAAACCTACAAAATCGGATTTGTGTTTACTTTTAAAACAAACATCGTCATGAACATGTATCCTCTTGAACCCGTTAGAAATATAATACATGAACAACTCATTGTTCATCAGAAACCGTTATAGTCTTAAATTAGAAACCATTCATTTAATAGAAAATGATTAGAAATGGTTAAACATATTGAATTTTTCTATTTATGATATTGTTGCTTTCTTTATTGATTATGTAACTAATAAAATTATCCCGCTGACAAAGCAAAACCATTAGAAAACAACTTATTTAGAACATTAACCCATCAAAAATATAATATATTTTTTTGCTCCATCAGAACAGTTTCCAAATATAAGATACATGTTATTTAATGTTTTAAAAACTATAGTTATATCCATCGATATTACCAATATTAACATAACAAAATAAAAACATATATATTAAGAATAATTATTTATGTTAAAAACCTTTGGATTATTAGGAGCAACCATTGAAACTTGATCATCATCGAAAACAATTATATATTTTTTTATAGAGATTGATGTTTTTGTCACATTTAAATTTGAAAACGATATGGTCAAAGAATGATATATCATACAAATTTAGTACTTATCATGTTTTATTTTTTAGGAAAATATAATTTTTTAAATTTTAGCATAGTTTATCAGAATCTAATTTTTAGCACGGAAGTTTTATAAATCACACCCTCTTTTTCGAATTTTTTTCTTTGCGATTTCGACCCATCTATGCTTAAGAAGCTTTTTAAAAAACTCCAATTCTTACCCTATTTTTTCGGACTTAAAAACTCAATTAACCAATGAGAGAGCTGGGATTCAAAATCGAGCCCTCTCATTAGTTAATCGAATCTTTCAATTTGGTCAAAAATAAGTTCTCTTATTATATAACTAGCTTTAGATCCCCGTGCACGCATGGGACTTTGGGTTTGATTTTTGTTAGATTAAGCTTTGGTTTAAATTTTGTTGGACAAAATAGTTGCTGGAAGTAAAAATAGTATACTAGCATTAATTTTTTTTAATATCTACGCACCATAGATATTTACATCAATTTTTTTTTTATATTTTTTATAATATCTACAAAATAATAAATATTGTTCTCCTATAAATGGGTTACATTTAATTTTTGGAAAACCACATAAGTTTCTTTAGATAAAAATTTTGGTATGTGAAAATAAACTAAAGGTAAAACCTACAAAATTAAATTTGTACCTACTTTTTAGACAAACAACATAATGCACATATATTATTTTAAACCAGTCAGAAATATAATATATGAATAAATCATTGTTCATCAGAAACCGCTATAGTCTTAAATCAGAAACAGCTGTTTAACAAAAAAACGTTTAGAAAACGGTTTAAACATATTAAATTTTTGTATTTATGTTATTATTGTTTTGTTGATGGTGTATGTAACTAATAAAACTATTTAGTTAGCAATGCAAAACTATCAGAAACAAAGAAATCAATTTATTAATAATATTAACCCGTCAGAAATATAATAAAAAGAAATTTGCCTCATCAAAATTATTTTCAAATATAACAAGCATGTTCTAGAATGTTTTAAATATTTTATGTTTAAATTATTTTACTTGATAAGTTTTAAATTTGTATGGTATATATCTTTTAAAAGTTTGAATGGTATATATCTTTTAAAAATTTGAATGTGACATTTTTCCATCTAAAAAAACTTATATGGTTTAAAAAATCATCATGCACATGTATCATCTTGAACCCGTCAGAAATATAATACATGAAACATTCATTATTCAGTAGAAACAGTTATGACCTTAAATTAGTAACCAGTCGTTTAAAAAATGATTAAGAAATGGTTAAACATATATTGAATTTTTGTATTTATATTATTGTTGTTTTCTTGATGGTGTATTTAACTAATAGAATTATTTTTTAGCAACGTAAAGCCAAACAAAGAAACCAAATTATTGATAAAATTAACCCGTCAAGAATATAATAAATACAAATATAAGATGCATGTTCTAGAATGTTTTAAAAATTATATATTTAAATTACATTACGTGATAATTTCTAAATTTGTATGGTATTTATAAGATATAATTAGGGTTTCTGTCACATTCAAATTTGAAAAAGATGTGATCTAAAAAGATATATCACAAATACTACTTATCATGATTTATTTTTCAGGAAAATATTTTGTTTATTTTTAGCACGGATTAAACATCGTCACGATTCCGATATAAAAATCATCAGAAACAATGAATAAACTCAACATGCTGATGAGTTATAAGTATATTGTCATCAGAAACTGATTATATACATAAGAAAACAATAAATCTTTATGAGAAATCATTATTCTTTATGAAAAACCATAAATTTTGTTTCGCATTTAAATATATTATCTTCAAACATTTCATTAAATCTTTTCCTAAATTCTGGTATGCAATTTGAAACCTTAATTTATACATTCTATTCATATATATGTTATTAATGTTTTCTTGATGGTGTATTTGTTGGGATTTATTGAATTGATGATAACAAAAGGACAAAGATCGCCATTATAGAATTCTAGAAGATGGAGGATTTTAGAAGATTTGTTGATAAAGATAAAGATCAATATTAGGAAAATATTTAGTTTCCTAATTCAATTAGGTTTCCTTTGTAAGTCTAGATGGACTCTACATATAAAAAGATCCCTATACATTGTTTATGTAGATGTGTTAATCATATTTTAGGAACACATAAACGATCTCCCCACTGGAGATCGTTCACTCCCTAAGATCGAAGGTGTCTTTGATCCTTGTTATAATTAGGGCGTATATGATGTAAAACCTTGTTAATAACATTGTGTTTGTTTAAATCCGACGTGCAATTTGTTATCTTTGTTATTTTTGATCCTGGTTGAGTTTATAACAATCTTCACAGTTGTCATTATCCATTAGGGAACAGATGCAACATGATTTTTTACAACTACAAATCATATATTACACTTCTAATCCAAGCTTTTCAATGTCTCAAGTTACCCTCCATGACGCATAATAATAATAATGAATTTAAGGCAGTAGAAACTTAAACTAGCATTAGTAATAATGACTTAGCAGTGGTAAGAATCAAAACCTTCCCCTCAAATGGTTAAATACTTTATCATATTCTTTCTCTGAAACCAATATGTTAACCATTTCTTGACCAAAAGTATTAGAATCAACCATAAGAACTGTACGAATAACTAACCAACAATAGTAACGAATACCATGTAGTACCATCCATGACGAGCAACACTAATTCCGCATTAGGTTTGAAAAATGACTAACAGTAGTAATCGATACCAAGCATAGTAACAATAAAGTGCAGCACTAATGGTTGAGCAGTAGTAAAAATACCTCAACAGTATTAACTTTTGTCAAGGAGTAGGGGTAACCATGTTTTTATCATCATTCCCATCGAGAAATCTTCAAACACATCCACAACCAAACAAGAAGATATAGCTATGAATGATTTTGAACACCAATATGATCCAAGAAGTAGCAGTAGAAACTTATAAGTAGCAGCAGTAAGTTTCAACAACAGCAGTAACCTTCTTCCCATGAACAACAGTAATGTTCAATGTGCAGTAAGAGAGAATAAAACCCTAGATTCACATGAAATCATAAATCCAGCAGTAGAGTTCTCATCTTTAGATGCACTCACGTTATTAAGGTAGCCCTTATTCATCTCTTTAACCCACGTTCAGTAAACCCAAGCTTCAACCAAGCAAAAACTTAAACTTTGTTGTAGTTAGGGTTTCGATAGTTGAGCACTAAAAAGCTAACCCACAACCATGCTAATCTTACACGTGATATGTAAATCTATTAAGCAACAAACTGACTTAAAAATAAAGGTATAATGTGATCAGCAAACTCCTTGCAGGTTAATCGTACACCAAAAAAAATCAATAAAGAGAATCATGCACGATCACACCAACAATAAATAATAGCAAGTATAACTTCTAATATTGGACACATGAAGACCACCGACCACGATTTAAAAAATTGATTTCATATTAATCGACCAACTAAGTGAAGTAAATTAAGAATTAAAAAGATTTTGATCGTTTGGTAGTGAATCGTAGGAGTTGATAATCGCTTTTGTCACCAGAAATCTTTCTAGTGAATCATACACTGTCCAAAGCAGCTTTCTTTGACAATAAAACCTTGTAGATTCTAGATCAAGAGCCACCAGGCTCTGATACCAATTGTGAAGATCATTATAAACTCAACTAGGATCAATAATAACAAAGATAACAAATTGCACAACGGATTTAAACAAACACAATGTTATTAACAAAGTTTTACATCATATATGCCCCAATTCTATTTGATCAAGATAGAACGCGTTACCTAACTATAACAAGGATCAAAGACACCTTCGATCTTTGGGCGTGAACGATCTCCAGTGGGGAGATCGTTTATGTGTTCCTAAAACAAGATTAACACATCTACATAAACAATGTCTATGGATCTCTTTATATATAAAGTCCATCTAGACTTACAAAGGAAACCTAATTGTATTAGGAAACTAAATCTTTTCCTAATATATATCTTTATCTTTATCAACAAGTCTTCCAGAATCCTCCATCTTCTAGAATTCTATAATGGCGATCTTGGTCCTTTTGTTATCATCAAATCAATAAATCCCAACAGTGTTTAACTAATAAAATTATTTCGTTAGTAACGCAAAGCCATCAGAAATAAAAAAAACCAAATGATTGATAACATTAACCCGTCATAAATATAATTAAAATAATTCCCCATCAGAATCGTTTCCAAATATAAGATGCATGTTCTAAAATGATTTAAAATTATATATTTTAATTATGTACGTGATAAGTTCTAAATTTGTATAATATTTATAAGATATAATTAGGGTTTCGGTCACATTTAAATTTGAAAAAAATATGGTCTCAAAAAGATATATCATAAAATTTACTACCTATCATTATTTATTTTTTAGAAAAATATATTTTTTATTTTCTAGCACGGTTTAAACATCGTCACAATTATGATATATAAATCATCAGAAACAATGAATAAACTAAACATGCTCATGAGTTATAAATATAATGTCATCAAAAATGATTATATGCTTAAGAAAACAATAAATTTTATGAGAAACCATGCTTCTTTATGAGAAACCATAAATTCTGTTGCGCATTCAAATATATTATTTCCATACATTTCATAATTTTTTTTTTCTAAATTCTGATATGAAATTTGAAACCCTGATTTATACATTCTCTTCGTAGTTTACATAAATCATCAGCAATAATGAATGAACTAAACATGCTCATGAGTTGTAAATATAATGTCATTAGAAAATAATGAATATTTATGACAAACTATGATTCTTTATGAGAAACCATAAATTGGCTCAGGTTTTTTTTTCATATATTTGAAACATTTTTTTTCATTAAAATACAATAATCATATAAGAAATAAATAAATTATTAGTACAACTAAAATCTTCATGATACTGATTAAAAAAAAAAAAAAAAAAAAAAACTATTATAATTAACTAAACAATTTGATATGTACTTCAAAACTCTAATTTAAACACTCTTTTCATAAACCTTATAGTATCCTTTTTTATATTATGATGTGTAGCTCAAAACCTTAATTTTGAGTAAATCATCAACAACTTCTACAATTTCAGACTCACTGTCCTGCTCATCCTGCACACTATAAATACAATAATCATATAAGAAACAAATTTATGAGTGCATATAGTAAATAAAATTAACATGATACTGATAAAACAATCAACATAAAAAAAAAATTAGAATTAACTAAACAATCAATACTCCAAACCATAATTTAAACATTCTTTTCATAAACCCAAAACCCTAAATTAAACAATAAGTCAATAACATTAAAGGCAAACAAATATTAAAGAATATAAGGAGGAAACAAAAAAAGAATGGTAACAAATAGCTTAAAAAAATAAAATAAAAAATAAAATAGATATTTTCCTTGATCTTTATTGTTGTGCGTTATCACAGAACCTCAAAACCAAAAAGCTCTTTTGTTTCTTCACTTATTATCTGTATGTTGCTGTCCATAATTCCAAAAAATAATCACACAAGAATTTTTAGAATATGAAACCGGAACGATGGAACCTAAAACACTAAGAATTTTTAGAATATAAATTTAGTAGTTATCATGAGATTATTTTTAGCAAAATATACGGTTTTATTTTCTTCCTAATACATGTTTATGACAATTTAATTTTAGCAAGCAAGTTTTATCATAATATAATTTTTATCACGAAACTTTTATCAATCACACCCTTCTTTTTAAAGGATTTTTCTTCATAATTTTGACCCATCTATATTTAAGGAGCTTTTAAAAAAACTCCATATGCTAGCGTTATTTTTTCGGGCTTAAAAACTCAATTAACAAATGAAAAGATTCGAATTCAAAATCGAACTTTCTCATTGGTTAATTGAATCACATGATTTAACCAAAAATAAGTTCGCTTAGTACATAAATATAATAAGATGACTTTGAAATGACGTTTATCTTTATTACTCGCAATTAAACAATACATAAGAGATTTTATATTATTTTTTATTATACTTTCTTTCTTTTTACCATTCTTATTTTACCTCTGAATTGTTGTACTGCTGTTTACTTGCCAGTTCCCACGTTTTTAATTCTTTTCTTGCAGCAACTTTTCCAATTTCTAAAATTTAGTGGGTGGTCGTATTGCTGGTAAAACCCAACTACCGATAATATTTTTTAAAAATATTATAATTGTTCAAAAATTCTTTTAAATAGCAAATAAAAATATACTTTTATGAGCACTAATGTAGAAATTTTTGTTTTTATGTGAATAGTATGATAAGTTTACCCATTCAAATTACAAAAACGATCTCTATGAGTTTGCGAAAATTGCATCCACCATCCCTAGAGTATACATAAATGGGCCCTGTCTTTTGAAGAAAATTGCATCCACTGTCTCTATTTTTTCCGAATTTTTTCCAAATTTTTAATTTCGTTCGTCTTTTTCTGAAATTTTTTTCCAATTTTTTTGTCGAAAAACTTTTTTCTAAAATATATATTTTTTTAAATCGTGACAAAAAACAAACTTTTTCCGATAAAAGATTTCAGTTGTGACACAAAAAAAAAATTCTCATGTCACGAAAATAAAGTTTCCAAAAAAAAATTCGAAAAAAATCACGTGCAGAAAAAAAAAATTCAAAAAAGAAATCGAAAAAAAATTGGGACTGTGAATGCAATTTTCGCTAAACCACATGAACCATTTATGCAATTTACCGTAAGAACGGTGAATGCAATTTTTAAAAATTTCAAAGGTAAAATGATCATTGCAAGTTTTTACTACTGATCACATAAAAACAAAAGTGTCAACATTATTACTCACAAAAATATATATTTTTGTTCGCTACTTAAAAAATTATTTTTTAAACAAGTATGATGATTTTTAAAAGTATTATCCATAATTTAAAATATTCCCTAAATATATATGACTGAAATAATTATGATTTCTATCTAATGTCACATACGACAAATATATATTAGTTGGTCATAAATACACAAACGGTAAAATAAAGGGAACCCCACTATAGATGAATGTACACTTAGAATTTATGTTATGTCCGCTATGGAATAATGGTATAAAATAGCGACGAACATTGTTGACCGCTTACTTTAGTTTGTGTTTGGAAATCATAGAGTGAATCCCACGGCAACTCAGAGAATTTCTATACGTTCAGTGGCTATTAACCTGCAAAAATAAAAAAATAAAATATATTTTGTTTACTTAATTTTCCTATTTCAAAAAAATATATATAATTACACAACGAGTACGTCGTTATATTATAACATATGCGCACAAGCAGGGCGGACGACCTAAGGGTTTCCGGGAGTTCACGAGAACTCAGGGTGCGTTTGGTATCCCACAATGGAAATGAGACTATTACTATGAAAGTGATTAAAGGTGTTTGTTTAAGATGAGAGGGTTCACCACTATGTTAATGAATGATAGATATAATATATCTCATATCATCATCTTCATGTATTTATGTTATGGATCTTTCATAGATGAGGCATTTATAACAACATACCAAACGCACCCATGAATGTTTGCTACCTAGTTTAAGATTTTGTTAAAAATCCCGATTACTAAAATGAGCCTAGTCTTTAATTTTTTTTTCACATGCCTTTTTTAGTTAGTATACTAATATGTTAAAAGAAATACGTGTCTTTCTTATTTTGTTTACTCGTTTTTAAATTTATATCGTACCTTTTGTTTCATATTTTTTCCCTTTATACAGTAAAAACAATTTATATTGTACCTTTTGGTTCATACATATATTTTTTTCCTTTATACACTAAAAAAATTGTGAGATAATTAATTTTTTTCCTTTTCTAAAAAAAACGACAATTATCTTACATTATATACACCACAGACTATCTTACATGTCTTAAACATGACTTGAACTCAAAACTAGTTTGGTTGAAACAAATAGTACCCTTGAGACATAAGCTCTTTAATGTGTAAGATAGTCAATGAGTAGTCACTCAATAAGTTACCTTCCGATTTTTTTAGAGACAAAGTTAAGACCAATTATCGGATGCGGTTTCAGTATCTAGTGTCCCTAAACCATAAGAAGATAACAAAATCAGCAATATTTAATAATGTCTCATTGACTTCCTTGTTCTCCTCTTATCAAACGTTCAAAACATTTAGGCTATGTTTGGCACATGGCTTATGAGGGCTTATTGGAATTTGGGTTTATAAAATGAGTCGGCTTATAAAATAAGTCTCGTTTGTCAGGAAGACTTATGCCTTACAAATAAGCCATAAGCCTCCATAAGCCCAAGCCCATATAAAATGGCTTATAGCTAGTTAAATTACTTAAATAACCTTAAAAATATAATGGATTATTACGTAAAAACCGAAAATATATATGAACTTAGTCTGATATATTTTTATACGATTTTACATTAATAAGCTTCAGTTCCAACTAATTCACCAAACAACTTTATAAATATATAAACTCTATCTTTCGGCTTATAATATAAGCCCTAGCCCCAGCTCTAGCCTCAGCCCATTCCACAAAACATACCGTAAGGGTGTGTTTGGTAGAGGGCTTATTGAGGCTTACGAGGGCTTAAACTTTTAAAATAAGTTGGCTTATATAATAAGTCCCGTTTGACGTCGTTCACATCAAGACTTATGGAGGCTTTTAAAACTATAAGCTCTAGCCCAATAAAATGGGCTAAAATTTTTAGACCGGATTTAAACTATTAATTATTTATTTACCCACAAAAAAAAAACAAACATATACTATAAGTTTATTTAAAAATAACTAGCAGTGGTGACTTAGATGCACTAGCAGGATTAATAAAAATTGGTAAGTAATAAGTCAAATGGTCAACCCAGTTATTAACTTGTCCACCAAAAAGTCTTATGGTCAAACCCCTCATTTATTCCTTTACCAACTCAAACCTTATTTGCATTAAACCATCTGATCTTAACATTAAGTCTATTTAAGAACCTTCAACCATAAACTAAATCCACACTTACTCTTCAAGATCTCTTTTCACCAACAATTCTTCACACAAAAACATCATCAGAATGAGCAACTCTCCAATTGAAATCTCATCAAATTCATCCTTAAGCCCTTCTTCTAATGATGTATGGGAGAACTACTTTCCTCCTAAAAACAACACACTTAATTTTATGAACACGAACCCTGCTCCAGCACCAGCACCAGTTGGCACTTCATATGAAGATCTTTCTATTCCACCATCTTATGTGGAAGACACCAGTTCTGAACTAAACTCCATGCCTAGCTTTGTTCCTTCCTATGAAGACACTGATGATGAAGCAGTTGGGCCTTCCAGAGCTTTGGTGGTGGCTCCTCTTGCACAAAGGCCAGCTCCCCCTACTCCAGCACCACATAAGAGAACACAGGTGCTAGGACTACCCAATCGCCAAGTTTAGAAGGTGGTTGGGAGGAGGGGTAAGCAGAGCATGCCGGATCTTAGTGGAAAAGGGAAGGGAGCCATGGAGTAGTTGGTGTATGTTGTTTTCATTTGTTGATGTAATGAAAGTGTCTGATGTACTGCTGCATCTACGGATGCAGCCCTTTTAATGAATAAACTTTCATGTTTTCTTTTCATTCCTTTGCTACTAACTATTTGTGGTTGAGTTTCTTTACTTTTAGATCTGCAAAATTGTTAGTGGGAACAAAAATAACAAGCAGTGGTAAAATATACACTAGCAGTACTAAGATTTCCAATAGCAGTACTTTCTTTTTACAAACTTTTACAAAACCATTTTGAGACTTAGAGATTGATCATACCTATACTAACTACTAAGTACTGAAACCTCCCCAAATCAAAAGCTTTAGTGAGTAGGTCTGCTACATTGTAATCAGTATGTATTTTAACCATTTGGATTAACCTTTTTTCATTGCAATCTCTAATAAAGTGATGTCTTATCTCAATATGTTTAGTTCTAGAATGCAAAACTAGATTTTTAATGATGCATATAGTACTGTTATTGTCAATGTAAATCTTAGTATGCATGAAATTGTACCCAAAGTCCAGCAAGTGATTCTGAATCAAAAGTACTTGACCACAACAACTTGCAGCAGTACATACTTAGCTTCAGTGGTGGAATTGGCCACAATTGTCTGCTTCTTACACTGCCATGAGATAAGCCTGTTTCCCAAAAACTGACACCCTCCAGTAGTAGACTTTCTATCCAAGCTAGCCCCAGCATATTCACTATCAGTATAGGCCACCAAATCAAAAGGTGAATCCTTAGAATACCAAAGGCCCAGTTTATAATGACCCTTAAGGTATCTGAAAAAATTCTCTTCATAACATTCATGTGTGTTGTATTAGGTGTAACTTGAAATCTTGCACACACATATACTGCAAACATTATGTCTGGCCTAGAAGAAGTGAGATACATCAAAGACCTAATCATGGATCTATACTTCACATCAACTCGGGACTTCCATCATCGTAGCAGCTGGCTTCGTGTTTCCATAGGTGTACTTGCACTTTTGACATCCTGAAACCCAAACTTCTTCAAGATGTCTGCTACATATTTATCTTGACTAATAAAGTACCATCAGTCCTTTGTTGAACCTGTAGCCCCAAAAAGAAAGTAAGTTTACCCATAGCACTCATATGAAACTTATCATGCATAAGTTTCTCAAAATCCTTGCATAGCTCTTTATTTGTTGAGCCAAAGATGATATCCTCAACATAATCTTGAACCAACAAAATATCATCCTTAAGCTTCCTTATGAACAATGTTTTGTCAATAAATCCTCTCTTGAACCCATTGTCCAACAAATAAGTAGATAGGCAATCATACCATGCCCTAGGAGCTTGATGCAACCCATACATAGCCTTTTTCACCCTATAGACCTTATCAGGGTGATCAGGATCCTCAAAACCAGGAGGTTGACAAACATAAACCTCTTCATCAATTGTCCCATATAAAAAGGCACTTTTCACATCCATTTGATACACCACAAAATTCTTGAATGAAGCATATCCCAAAAATAATCTAATAGACTCTATTCTGGAAACAGGTGCAAATACTTCATCATAATCCAGGACTTCTGTTTGTGTGTATTCTTGAGCAACCAACCTTGATTTATTCCTAACCACAATCCCTTTTCATCCCTCTTGTTTCTGAATACCCATTTTGTTCCAATAGCCCTCTTGCCATTAGGTAGATCAACCAGAGTCCAAACCTCTTGAAGTCTGAATTGCAGCAGTTCTTCTTGCATAGATTTAATCCATCCTTCTTCACCTAATGCTTCTTCAATTCTTTTGGGCTCCTTCTGTCATAAAAAGCAAGCAAACAGACAATTTTGCAAGTCTAGATGATTGTTTCTTTTGTGAAGTGACTTTGCAAAGAAACCTTGTTCAGTGAAGGTTTTTAGATTTTGAGTCTTGCTTCTTGTTTGCACTGGGGTATTCAAGTTGCCAAGTATTTGTTCTTTGGGATGATCTTTATGGATTCTAGTGGTAGTAATTGGACTTTCTATAATAACGGTTTCCAAATTAGAAACATCAGCATCCTTGAAAAAGTCATCAATAGCTTCATCATCTGTAGGAGTATCCATTTCTTCCAAATCTGGCATGTTTGGATCATTTGGATAGTCAGCAGTACTATCTAGTGGCTTAGCAGTGTTATCAAAGAAAGTACTGCTAGTTGATTTTGTTGGTGAGGACTCAGTAGTGGTATAACTTGTGCCAGCAGGGATTTTAAATGAACTAGCAGTGGTAACACTTGGCGTAGCAGTGTTTTCAGGAACTCCGCTTTGCTTCACAATTTCTTCTACTGACACTGAGTTATCTTCAGACAACTCTTCCTTATCTTGATGATGATCTCCCATGTTCCCTGTATCCAAATCATCATCATCTGGGGGACCCTTCTTTTCAATGATGGGAGAGACACAACCAGGTTTCCACTTCTCAATCAGATAGAATTCTTTTGAAGATTCAACTTTCTTAGAATTTGTTCCTGCATCAGAATTATTTTGTGTACCTGCATCAACATTAGTGGATATACCTGCATGGATTGGCTCATAATTCATGGATTTTTCCAGCATGTCAATATTAAAAAGCCAATCTGGTCCTTTACTCTCAACACTAGGAGATTGTTTACTAAACTTAACATGTAGGTTTTCTTCAACCCTTTTAGACCTCCTATTGTATACTCTAAAAGCTTTACTATTGAAAGAATAGTTAATAAAGTATCCATCATCTGTCTTTTCCTCAAACTTGCCTAGGTAGTCTATGGTATTCAAGATAGTAACAGGACACCCAAAAGGTTTTAGGAAATCTATCATAGGCTTCCTACCATGTAACAACTCATATGGGGTCTTGTTATGAGGCTTAAGTACCTTACTTCTATTCTGCACATAGCATGTTGTGCCAACAGCTTCAGCCCAAAAGGTAGTGGGTAACTTAGATTCAGACAACATTGTTCTAGCAGCCTCAATTAGTGTTCTATTTTTCCTCTCAGCTACACCATTTTGCTGAGGTGTCCTAGCAATACTAAACTGTCTTTCTATACCTTTTACCATACAAAAATAATTCATAACATCATTCTTAAACTCAGTTCCATTATCACATCTGATTACTTTAACCTTATGGTTTACTAGATTTTCTATCTTAGTTATGAAACTCTTAAGGATCTCACTAGTTTCACTCTTAGATGCTAAAAAGTAAACCCAAGAAAATCTGCTATAATCATCTGTGATAACTAGGTAATACTGCTTATGATTCAAACTTTTCACAAATGTAGGGCCAAACAAATCCATATGTAACATAAACAGTGGTTGAGATATGGTGTTCACAGTCTTGGTCTTACAAGAGGCTCTATGTTGTTTACCTTTTTGACAAGCCACACAAAGTTCTTTACTTTCAAAAACCTTAGAAGGTAAACCTCTAACTAAGTTTCCCTTCACCAATTTATTGGATGTTTTGAAATTTAAGTGACCTAGCCTTCTATGCCAAAGTTTTGACTCATCAACTGATGCTTTTGCAAACAAACAAGTTAAGGTTCTGTTAGGAATTACATCTTTCATATTAAAGCAATATATGTTTTCTTTCCTAGGAACCCTAAGTTGCACATACTTATCATCAGGCATTTTAAAATCAGGTGATAAAACCACACATTCAGTTTCCCCAAAAAGTACCCAATTCTTTGTATCACACATTTGGTAAACACTAAACAAATTGTACTTGAGTCCCTGTACTAGATATACCTTATCAAAGTCCAACTTTCCTGTCTTTATTGTCCCTCTGCCAACAATTTTGTCTCCTTTTGGATCATTGCCAAAAGCCACATATCCTCCATCAAAAGCTTCAAAATCCTCAAGGTTGCTCTCATCCCATGTCATGTGCCTAGAGCAACCACTGTCAAATATTCTTTTTTCCTTTAGCTCTTCCTGTAGATTGCCCTGCACATGAAAATAGAGAAATTAGTTCCTTTTGGGGACCCAAGACAATACTGACTTGGGTCTTCCTTGTGCATCAACATAATCAAATTTCTTTAAGTCTATTGATGCACTGCTGACATGTTCTAATACCTTTGTCTATGGTTTCCATTGCCAGCAAGTTGAGGGCTTAAAAGCATAAAAATGACTTCCAACCACTGTATCAGTTATCACCTTAAGCACAGCAGGGGTATCTGCTTTTACCTTAGCAATGGTAATATTTTTCTTAGCAGTGAAATCGTTTTGCTTAGCAGTGAAATCTGTTTTTGATCTAGCAGTTGGAAATCCTTTTGGTGCAGCGGTGATGATAGTTTTAGTAGTGCCATTTCTCATTAACACTGCTCTTGGAACCATGTTACTGTTAGGATGAGGATGAGTTTTTTTTGAAAAATTTTGATGGTTGATCCTCTTCCATTTGTTCCAAATAGGTGGTTGGTAGTTATTACAATTTCTCTGTAAAGGCTCAAAACTACCACATTGAAAACAAGCCTTTTTAACAAACTTAAACTGTAACACCCCAACCCGACAAGGGTCCGAATGCCACATTATGGAGTCAAATCAGAACATACTAATCAAATGCAAGAGAAAGTCTTTTATTTAAAAACATGAAAAGTCATCAAAACATAGGTCATTCCAAAGTTTCAAAACATAACCAATAACTGAGATAACATGGTCCGAAATACTGAATGAAAGATAGTTCAAAATGCCAAATATCCAAAAATAGGGTTCACTAAGGTAGGTCTTCCACTCCTACTCTCGAAATCCCAAATCCCTGCTCCCAGCTAAATACCTGCCGCATGGAAAAGAAAACGCGGCTGAGCTAACGCTCAGTGAACAGATATAAACAAATATATATGAACGATAATCAAAATCCGAATCAAATCCACCAAGCTGAAATAAATATCATAACGAATGGAAAGTCCCAAATGAAGAATAAGCATGGTAATCCGAAGGATAATCGAAGTAATCAAGTGAACCAAATATAAGAGAGAACATGGTAGTCAAACGAATCACATACGAATACTGAATGAACAAATAGCCAACTGAACAAATAAGGCATAGCAACGAATAAATACGAATATCAGATAATCACATAATAACCAGAATCAGAATGTTGCCACGAGCGCCTATACTAAAGAAGATACTCCAATAGCCAAATCTACAAATCATATATCATAACCAATATTATATCCAATCCGTCAAATCATATCAAAGTGTACATGGGTAGCTAGCCCAAATGTACCAAACTGTGAGGGGGAGTATTGCACACACGCACCACATCACCAAAACTGAACTGAGTACCTAGGATGCATCCATACGCTCCCTGCAAAACAAATCAAATACACATATGCCAGTACGAGACTGTACATACGTATTCATAATGGCCAAGTGTACACATATCATAATCATATCAAAAAGGAACGCCGGGGACCAATCACACCGCCCCAGATAGTGTCATGCCATTGGTGCATCAATGACATGGCCATGGTACCTCCATGGCTAGTTAGCTCGGGCAACCAAACAAAACAAATCATATCATATCAATCGATCATATAATGGAATCATATCAATAAGGGATCTCAACGGATAATCATATCAAACGAATAAATAATCGATTATCAAATCAGAAGGTCATAGCAAATGAATCATATCAAATCAAAGTAAGGAGAATATGAAACGGATATCAAAATAAACAAGAGTCATGAGAGAAAGATGTGTCATTACTAAAATGACGGAATATCTGTACCTTATGCAAAGCAAGCCAAAATAAGCGGGAAGCACACAGAAAGTGAAGCTACTCCTTCTTCACACGATCTACATGAATTAATAATCACGTATTACTTCTGAGCTCATTTTAACCAGATTACATATTTGGGGTTTCTTTCTATTTTAGAGACTTTTCATTTTTAGTAACTTCCCAATTTTAGTATGCTTCCCGAATTAGTAACTTTCCAAATTACAATGACAATTTATTAAACTTAAAGCTTAATATTACTAATATCATATTTTAGAGTTGATTATAACAATTTTCCAAAAATTAGGCTCTAATATGTCATCTAGCAAAGTATAGGGTTTAAATGTGAAATCCAACAAAGTTTAGGGTTAAAGTTGTAAATTCCAATTTACTAGTAGCATTCATGAAAATGTATTACAGATTCTATGCATGCATGACTCAAAATTGCTCCAACCCAACGTAGCATATAGTACCATGTTATAATCTTATCGAACCCGGAAAACGTAACACACTCGAACCACAAAACCATACCGAGACCTAACTAAACAAAACCCCATCTCGGTATCACTATGCATGCCGAGACCAACTAATCAAAACCCATTTCCAGTGTACGTTTAGTGACACAAAGCGAGTTCAAAACGTCCCAAGTTTAGCCAAACCGACACCATGGCTTTAGTTCATATTATCCATTTTGAAAATCAGTGTTGTAACCATATAGTTCTTCATATATTAAGATTTCAAATTCTATGATCATGCTTATAAATGATAGATTTTAATCATGCATGGAATCATAGACCAAAACTCATATCTGATTCTTGTTCCATTTAAAGTCTATATTTTTAATCACCCAACTACATGCGAAATCCATATAACGATTCATAGATACAGTATATAATATGTCTAAGTGTCCTATGCCATTTAGATATAATATGTCTAAATGTCCTATACAGTATATAACCATTTCATTGATACAGTATATAATATGCATGCTTGATCACTTTGTCTAAAGGTCCTATGCCATTACTTCAAGACCACTAACACGTGCATGGCCTTTCTTCCTCCCTGGCGTTATATGATCATGATTTTATGTGATAGCTATATAACCATCGTAGACCCATATATATAACGAAATAGAAAGATCAAATATACATGTCTTATATGTTTTATTATTTTCATGTGACTAAAGGTTTCCTTCTTATTTCATATCTTAACGGAACAAGATTAGATTAACGTGTTTATACATACTAGGCGAGTACCCGCGCCTGGCGGCAGCGGTTCCTAGCGGCAGACAATTAAGAATATGTGATGATAGAGTGGTGCGGTGGTGGAGGGGTTTTGTGGTGGTGAGGATGGTGGTTGATGAGATGTGTGGAAGAGGAGATCATTTTGTATGTGTTTTTGAGTGAGTTGTGATAAGAGAGTATTAAATAAGCTCTCTCTCTCTCTCTCTCATTTGACTATTCCACTTTTTCACTTTTTCACTTTGACTGTTTTTCCATTTTATGTAGTATAGATATATATATCTCTATATTATATATAACAGGAGGCATTTGGCATTAATGCCACCTCAATGCCACTTCAATGCCAAATAATCAAATTTCATGCCACATAAGCATTTGTTGTCCAACTAAGCAATTTTTAAATCCACCTAAGCACTAATTTTTTAATTTAATTAGATTTTATATAAATTTCGGATTTTTAATAATTTTATTTGTAAATTTCGAATTTTTAATAATTATTTTTGAAATATATTTATAAAAAAGGAGTCTTGCAAGGATTGAACCTTGGTCATATGGATAAATAACTTGTGTGTTTACCACTTAGGCAATAAGTTATTTTGATAATTATGTTGCATATTATAATCTATAAATGCCTATAATTATATTGGAATTCTATACTAAATACAATTCTTATTAACCTGTATTTTTATAGAATGCATATCTATTCCTTAATTATATTTACAAATTCTAAACTTTAACAACAATCCCCTCTCATCTTCTAAATTTACGTTTACACTCACAAACACACACAAAACCTCTGTGTTCATTCTTATTCTACAAAAACGTATCTTTTTTCCTTTTGATTTTATGTTTCAGGAGATGACAGGGTGCTCATACATAGGTATTTGTTGTTTTGAGATGCAGTATATAATGTATCAAAAAAAGTATGCCTCTCCTCAAAACCCTAATGATAAAACAATGCAAACCATCTCACACACGTTTGATAATATTATTCATGTTTATTTTTTTAATTGATGGCATGTATCAATTTAATAACAATTGTGTTTTTTTTTAATTTTGTAAGTGTATTCAACCATGCAGTTGTCTTCTAAGGTATGTAATTATTCTTACATAAGTTTGGTTATATCATTCACCTTAAATTACATCATATTGCAGTCAACTAAAGAGATTTGCCATGGAAACTACTTACATGTAGATCCCAAAAATATGGAGTGCATACATGATCTTCAAGTGGTAGCTAGATAAGGTACAAGACCTTTTGGTTATTATACCTATTCGGCATCTGTATTCATTTATATTTTGCTTTTTTTTTTTTTTTGCTCTGTAGTGCCTCGAAAGAATTTACACGTCACATATTTTGGAGCCTTTTTGTGACACTTCAAATACCTTAAACTCTAGAACCTTCATTAGGGGCTTAACTGCTCTTGACAATACCTCTGTCGATATTTGGCTATTACCGCAAATTCATATGGAATCTTGTCTCTCCCTCGCTCTGTGTGTGTGTGGGCGCAGGTGTGTGGGCGTGTGTGTGTGTAAAGTATATGATTAGCTACACCTCTCAGTTATGTAATTAGGTGATAATACTTCTGTTAAAAATACTTCTTGCAGGATGACCTTTTCTTATATTCTTATGTTTGGGCTAATAATAGGTTTTTTTTTATTGAACAGCCCTTTAGAAGTGGTCTTGAGGATCTGATTGTTATATTTTCGAGGACTTTTTGGTTATATTGCAATGAAACTTGTTGATTTTGTTATTGAGGAAAGTGACAGGTATCATCATCCACTGGGTCAGCAAAGAATGTTAGGTTCACCTTTTTATTCCCTATAATGTGTTTTCGTATCAGTTCCACTTCATATCTTCCCTCAAATCCAACGTGAGTATTTGCCAATGACATGGTTTCATATGTTATATATAGTTCCGTGTTTCTAATCTGTTATGATACTGAAGATGAAAATAAGAATGGAAGTTTGTGGGTAAGAAGTCATTCAATTCTATAGCTTAACTTCTATTTAACTTAACGAGATAACTAAAGTTTAATTACACTTTATAATTTGTGTGGTTGCCATGAGAAAGATCAGATATGGAGATGCTCAATCTTTGTTACTGGATTCAGCTGATTCCAAGGCAACAGTTATATGCTTGATTCTAGAATACATCTTCTGGAGCTGTATATTTGCTGGAAAAAATACTCATATTTTATCCAAGTAGGCGTATAAGCTCATAAGCTCATAAGACTAGAATATACACTAATCCAAACACCCCCTTAAATAATTGCTCATAAGACCAGATACATATGGTGTTGCGTTTAGCTTCATATTCGAATTTAACATGATTGGGTTTGATGGTTTGGCAGGGCCTTCTCATGCTGGCACTGGATGTTTTTTCAAAGACGAGCCTTCTATGGTTGTCCATCGTCACATACTACTAAAATAGGATTTTATGAGATAGATAGTGTCCCACATTACTTTTACCATGTGTTTTAAATATAGGCACTCATATGTCGGGTAAGTCGCCAAGCATACAATAACTACATGGCTTGACATTGTGTCATTATGTCGGGTAAGTGTTTTGATTCATTTGTTGCAGTATAAATTGAAAGAGATTTTATTTTCACAATGTAGAGGCAAGACACTCGAGAGAGCATGGACATAAAATCCTCAAAAAAATTCAGATGTCATATGACATGGAAAATCAAACCTTCTAGGTATAAAAATATTTTTATACTTTATCGAATCGATGAAATTAAGTCTATAGCGACATATGCTTTCAGGCCAAAGTGCCATGAAATGAGCCTGTTTGACCTCCAAGTTTACGAGGTAGCCTTTATTTGTATGTTAGAATTAGAATTGGCATTGTGTGCCTTTAGTTAATCTAAAAATGCTTCATATATGAAATAATAAATTTGTCATCTCCTTTTACATGAGATGAGTTTCGTTTAATTTTTTAGTTTAGCATCCGATTTGCATATTAATCAAATGTCTAAAGCACCCTTCAATAGAGTGTCTTCTCGGACGGAGGGTAGAATTCAAAAAAAAGAACAGTCTACTTTTTTTTCTATAGAGTTTTTCTAATTAAAGTGTAGTTCAATAAGAAAATCTCAAACAGGAGGCTTGATTGTCAACTATCAAGAAGACATTGTGATATATTATAGGTTTTTGGTATCTAACTTGCTCTCGCCAATTGCAGGATGTTCTATCTGCCTTTGACTCACAAGCCTCTTTGGACGTACTTGATCAAGCGGTTCTAAACTTGATTTTCTACATGGTAACTAACACCCGTTTTCATTTATAAAAGAGCAAATCCAAAACATATTTCTTGAAGTGCTAATCGTAAGGAGCTTATAAGTCTATATTTATAAGCATAAGAAGGAAAATTTAGCAATCCCAGACAACCCCCAAGAAGCGAGCCTAACAATGGCATCAAGCTACTAAAATGATAACTACCTTTATTTAAAGTTGCCTTAGATTTGAGTATGGTGGAACACTATAGTGCAGCTTGATTTGATCGTTTCAAATTGCAGTGGTCAATCTGAGAAATCCTGATCTCGAGGTTACACCACCACCAATAGACGGCTCGGGGAGTATTGCAGCGATAGTCGTCGATGGTGTATCCCGACTAAATTTTGGGAGTTTTGCCTAAAGTTTATCGTGTTTTATTGAAAGCGACAACGATGTCAAGTTATGCGTGGTATAAGAGGACCCAAGTTTGTTTTCACGGGTAAGTAAGGTTCTGTCTTTTAGGTTCTACTACTCAATTCATTGATTCGATTCGAGAATCCACTTTATTACCACCAATCGAAAAATGAATAAATCGATTATGGGGTTGTATACATTCAACCGCTTTTCCATTGGCTAACTTCATTATATGTCCTATTTAACCCGTCTCGAAAAACAGATTCACAATAATCTTAAAGTTTCATGCGATTATATAAGGAAGACTTGATTCACTTAAAAGTTGTTTGCATGAGTCCTTCACTCGGGTTGTGCCTTCGTGAAAAGAATGATGGAGAACTTCAAGATGGGGTGTGGAGTTTTGTTATGTCACCGTATGGACAGGAATTTTGGACATTAAGTACAATAGCACGATCGGTGATTCTTTATCCATTTCCATTGAAAAAGGTGCATTTATGTTTGTTTTAGCCTTTCACGAGATTTCACGATGATCCGCAAACTTGGCATAATTGTCTACTTTCTTTTTTCGATTTATAGTTTTGCAAGCTACTTCATTGTTAATCTCAATATGAAAATGTAAATGTATGCATTTTCACCGCCTTGCACCACGAGGTACGTGTTTTTATTGTCGGGTTTGCTCTTTCTTTATGGCCTCTAACAGAAAAGTAGGTCCCTTTTGTAACATGGTTGTTGTTTCAGATTAGCTAGGATGGACATAAGAGGCTTTTAAACCAACTAGGCAAAGCTGAATTGATGGCTTACCTTCTTTTGTATATATACATGGGGTTGGTCGATTTAGGGTGTTTGGTGTAGTTCCAGAATGTGTAGATAGAATAGCTAATTGGGGAGCATTATAGTCACAGGCACGGTGTCTCATGGTGAAATGCTTGCGATGTTAGGCCCATCTGGCAGTGGGAAAACAACTCTCTTGACGACATTAGGTGGCTGCCTAGGTGGCAAACTCAAGGTAACAATCAACTATAACTAGTATTCATTATATGATGATATGATTGTTGTGAATAATAATTATAAGTCATTCCTAGATGTCTGTATGTCTGCGTGTATCATGATAAATTCTGGTGATTATTGTGTACCTGTCTTTATGCATCTTATAAATATTAAATTAAGCTTTATATTCTGGTTTGTGTCTGTTTGGATATCAAATATGTCGTCTTACTTGAGCATTAGCTGTTTATATCATTCTGTAGTAATATTGAATCAATGCTAACAAATGTCTTTTTAAAATCTGACATTATGACACTTATAAAATCTTTTCCATTTGTATATAACCGTATGCGTTTTTATTTTTAAGCTTTAGGATCTTGATGTTTTAGTGCAGAAATCAAGAATGGTGGAAAACAATAGAATTGGTTTCACGGCCACAACTATGGTCATTGGTCCATCTCTTTTTGTGTCTACTCTCGTCCCGAGATGTTCTCTCGCCATGTACATCGATGTAAGCTTGTGTATGTCTTTAGTTGAGGTGTATTGGAGTGTGTAATGTGTGTTTTTGACAATGCT
This sequence comes from Chrysanthemum lavandulifolium, assembly GCA_022545495.1. NCBI lineage: Eukaryota > Viridiplantae > Streptophyta > Magnoliopsida > Asterales > Asteraceae > Chrysanthemum > Chrysanthemum lavandulifolium. The sequence goes on from CM040243.1 coordinate 70,659,199, forward strand.
ATATGGAGTACTTCCACCAGCAATGGCATGGGCTATGCATATTGCAGAGGAAAACGATGATTAAAAGGGAATATCAAAAGCAAGACCAGCACTACTTGGGGTGGGACTATTCGATTGTGGGATCATTTTGGATCAGATATTTTTCGATTTCTCAAGCTTTTAGTCCAAATGGTTATATTAGTGCAAACATAATTATATCTAATTCTATAAAGTTATAATACAGTGTATAGTTGAGTTACATTACCAAATACTTATGCAGTTTCTCAACATATGTATGTATCATTAAAACGGTGTACGAATCCGATCGACGGCATACACATGGTTGCCATATCATTATTATACTATCAGCATTATATGTAATTTATATACAACTAAAAATGTTTAGTCAATTCAACCTGTGTGATGTGACCTTTTGCCAACCTCCCCACCTATTTCATTTTTAATATGTGATATACGCTTCTATATATTTCTTTACTTATAACATTTATGCATTGACATCACATTTTGAAACTCCGGTTTTGAGGTGATATGATGTTGTAATTTGTAATGTTCCTATCTTGTGCAGGTATGCCCTATCTGTCTTACAACCTAAAAGACATGGCCTCTGGATGTGGTCATCAGTTAAATTATTATCTTTATCTTACTTTAGATTCATCTTAATTTGCATCATCGGATTGCTTCTTAATTACTTTTCCTACTTGTGTTATTTGGCAGACATGTGTTGAATGTGGACAAACTCTTCAATATGCCGGAAATCAATTGAAACAAGAATAAAACTCTACTAAGTTTGCTTTGTGTTTTCTGAAAATGTAATGGAGACAAGAAATCAAGACGATGATACGTCGACCTATAACAGTAGCTACAAAGGCACATTCTCTTCGCCAATTTGGTTCTCATTTTCTCATATAACGAGAACTCAAGCAAAACTCTGATCATGAACCAAATATTCAAAAAAAAGACCAGAAGAAAAATGATTACGATGCCGTACTAAATTCTGCAAATGATATTGATATACAAAGTCAAGAAGATAATATTTCTGCCTACAATGGCGCTTATAATATCACATACTCTTCTCTAATCTAACTCTCGGTTACGAAGGACACAAGGAAAAATCTCGACTTTGAACCAGATATTTAGAAGGGTAATTATGACGCGACACTCACTGCAGAATCGATATCTAGATATGAGGTCGTAGAGGACATATCTAATGATGATGACACAACCTCTTCTCAGGTTCATCTCTCAAATATTGAGAACCTGATTAATAATCTTACTGCTAAACCAAAGATTCAAAAGGGAGATGAGTATTGAGATTGAGGTGACATGCCCGGAAGAGGCTAATAATACTAGATCAACCAGTTAAATCTTTGCACAATCCGGTTAAAATATTTGGGGTTCACGATTAAAATGTTTCAGAAATGTTTGGGTAGACATGGGAATAAGTTTCTTAGCAGGACTCATTTTAAGTTTAACCTTAGCCTTTTTAATAGTTATAACCTCTTTTTTTAATTACAACATTCGACCCTGTTGTATCACGGTTCACCGCCACCCAACTTGGTTCAATAAGAGAAGTATACCTTTGAAGCATTTTGGGCTCATTTCACGCTCCTTTAGCATTTGTTGACAAAGACCGTATCATACCATGTGCTTTCTAAGATGGTAACATAAAAATTTTGGTCATCTGATTCGGCGTTGCTTTCTCTTTTGTCGATAAGGATCCTTTCATGACTTGTGTTGTACACCATGTCGGTCAAGCCCGCTGAGCAATCACCACTTTCACCCTTTATTTGGCCCATTTAGTTAAACTGGTACATGCCCGATATACAATAAACTATATTTCTATTGTTTTTTACATATGTTAATTATTGAGTGTAGCTGATTTATAATGGCTATTAACCACGGGTATTCGATGGGGTGATTAATGTTCTAATGAGATTTGGAAAGACAGTGGAGCTGCGATTAGTTCTCATACGGTATAGATTGTGTGAGTTTCACGGGGCCAACTGAAGTAGGACGAGTTGTAATGCAACGCGAATCAGCACATTAGGTTCACTACAGAAGCCCTTATATTAAGGATCGACAAAATACCGCCATGGTACTACAAGAGATGTCGGGCATGCAAAAGGAAGCTAGCAGAAGGGTTTCCACTTTGGCACTGTCAAGAGGCCGGCGAAGAACCATTGCCCAACTACAGGTACTTACACTAATATTGTATCAATAAATGCAGACAATAGTATACATATTCTAAATATTCACATTCATCACACCACAACTACTGCCTTAAAGCCATTGTAACTAACGAAACTGCAACCGCAATACACTCTCCCTAATGTGTTAAGGAACATAGAAAACACAAGGCATGTGTTCCAATTTTGGTGAAAAAGTCATTGAGCATTTTCGAGTTTTTTATTGTTGGAAATTGCCTTTATTTTGAGCATTTAAAAGTGATAGAAACTGTTTTCAATAATGAGTTTGAGTTGCTTTTTCCAAACTTATTACTTTTTGTAGATTCACATATACATATTTACCCTCAAGTGAAGCAAGTATGCAAGACGTTTCAGTAAGTTGATCATAAGCATGGACCGACAAATTTGGGATGGACGGGTGTTGCACGGGTGGTGACACTCGATTTTAGGCCACGAAGTGTAAAATAGAAAAGTCAACAATGAAAGATTCAAGCTCTTGCATAAGAGATGAGTTAACAAGTTAGAGTAAAAAACCGAAAGCCATTATGTTGAAGACACTACTGTTGTTGAATGTGGAATGAAAGACCTGGACGAGGTTCAAAAGAATTGGTATGTGCACTGTGTTTTCCTTCAAAACTTAATACTATAATCTTTTGGAGATAGTTGGGATTGCAATTTATAATTAATTATAAGAATATGATACTCGCCGAGTTTAGCAAAAGTTGCTAAATGTAATATATAGAGTAGTTCCCTGGCACTTTTTATTTGAAAACTCGGAGATTGAAATTCTTTATCATTAAGTCCTCATTAAGTGCATTCTTGCTTTAAGGGTTTTCGATTTGTTAAATGACATTACATAGTCTGATTCTGTCCTCGGTGAATTGATTTGAATGCAGGTGTTGTAATCTATTTCAGTCACATTCTTATCAGTAAAACGGGCACGATTACTTCAGATTTCAAAGGCTTGATGACGTTACAGACCTAACTCCCGTCTACCTATTTTCTTGAAAACTTGGAATGCTCTAAGTTAATTCATTCCACTTTCTATGAGATATATCTTTATGAATACATTATTTCTGATTCAATGCATATTTTTTAGGTGGCAGTCATTGTTAACCAAGGATTAAAAATCATTAGTTTGGATGAATGATAGGATACGTTTGTTGCAGCTATATGAAAAATCAGTAGTTTTGTCTACCATTCATTTCTTTCTTTCATTACAATGTACCATGTAACGCGATACTTATTTTTGCAAAATGATCACTTTGTACATTTTAATTGTAATGAATAACTTTGTACTTTTTAATTGTGTATTTGTTACAATGTTTGTTAATGGAAAAGAATATATAAATGTATGACGTTAACAATAATTGTTAATTGTTAACCCGTATATAAAGAAGCGTTTGATACATTAACTTATTTTCAATAGATAATTGAAATGTTTAATGCATTCAATAAATACTTTGGTATGTTTATAACTTATTTTCATTAAATTAATTTTTTTCAACGACATTCATAAGGCTCGCCCACACATCAACGGGCTATGCTACTACAAACGTTGTTTATAAAGAAATGTCATTTCGCATTTGAGTTTAAATCATATACTATGTCGTTTTCAAAGAACATTGAAACAAACACAAGAAACTTGACAAACGTTGGTACTATTCTTTTAAAAATCTTTGTATAAGTGAACGATATTTATAAGTCATGGCAACTAAACATAAATAAATATATTTTAAACAATAATAAAAAATAACATACTTGAGTAACAATTTTCCGTTAACCAAAGCAATAACTAACCTAAATATCCTCCATATTAGCTGCAATTGTTCCATCAATACATCGAGCCAGTGCACGAGGCTGCAACGAAGACCGAAGGGACCATGCCCTTTGCTCGCCGGCAACTGCTAATGGATGACATACAAAACCAAGCAACTGCAACCACAAAAAAGGCGAAGCAAGATGGATGATGCCGCTGCAACGGCTACTGTATTGCATATAATCAGTGAATATAACAATTTTCTTACAGGTTACCCACGCCTGCACCTCGGCTTAATATGTGTGCGGTACTTCAAATTTGGTAGTATTATATGATTTTAATCCGGTTGTTTCGTTGCCCCGTGACTTTGCAATGCTTGACTTCATACTTAGTTTTATTAACTATTTGACTCTTGGTGGTCTGTCATAATGCCTTCCCTATGATAGTATGATGGCAAAATGATGAAAACTTAAATGTGCTGAGGTTCATGTAGCAGTCAAACTAACTACATTTATGCTTAATCTTTATGACAGAAAATGGAAGTTTAAAATGTGCCGAGACACATGTAGCTGTCAAGTCAAAAGGAAGCAAAATAAAGAATAAAAAACGTGCCCTTTCTTGATAAGTCGTGGGAGCACATTGATCATGTGATTATGAATCGCGCCTCCGCTCTACTATATATATATATATATATATATATATATATATATATATATATATATATATATTATATATAAGAGGAGCATGCCACATAAAATGCCACTTGGCATCCCATAATGCCAAGTCATATTTCCATGTCATCATTATATTTATGTGGCATTTTTTTTATTTTTTTAAATGACATGTGGCATTTTAATTAATATATGTACAATTTTTTTTAAATAAATTGTAAATTTCGTTTTTTTTTTGTTATTTTTGAATTTTAAAATATTTTTTATTAAAAAGAAAATATTTGTTGGAGTTGAACTTGGGTCATTCATGTGTTTTGTAAACAACTTACCACTAGAGTAGATTGTTTTTTGATTTATATCTTTCAAATCAATATAAATAAGGAGATTATAAAAAAATTCTGGAATTTTTATTTTAGGTATGTATTTTTTGAAGATAACAATTAAAATAAATTATGATATATATTACTTAAAAGATAAATATACCATTTATATTTTTAACCTATTTTTTTTTGTGTATAAATACACCCTAATTTCCTATTCCTAAACATAATTATCCCTAGAAAATATAATCGACTTCAATAATCTCTAATTTTTTATCGTTTTTCGCTTAATGTGTTTTTTATTATCGACGTAAGTGTTACAAGTTTTGTAGTTTTTAGTTTTATATTGTTATCGACATCACATATTGGTTTTACAGTGTTAACAGAAATCTGATACAAGGATGGAGTCCCAAAAAGATCAATCCAGGTTAAGACAAAGTGCAAGGATTTCAAAAGCAAAATAAGATAATTATTCATAAACATACTAATTCCTAACAAGTTTTATACTTTTAAGTTTTACAGGTTTTATTGAGTTTTAAGTTTTACTGTGTTATCAGATATGGATATAAAGATGGAGGCACAAAGAAAACAAGCAAGGGTAAGACAAAGCTCAACAGCAAAAAGAGTTAATTGAATTATTTGTGAAAAAGAATTTTGAGGCCTTTCTGAAACAGCTCAATACTGTTTTAAATAAACTAATTGAAACACCCTTTTTATCCCTTACTTTGTATTAGTGTATTGGATTGGATAATCAATTCTTTTTTTGGTAAATTCTCTTCCTTCTGAATTTAAGCAGAAAAGATGATTTTATATTCACGTGTGTAAGCATATTTTAATTCTTTTACATCATATTGACAAATCTTATATAACTATTACAGAATTGGAGGTGAGATGTGCGCAGCAAATCAAGGGTATGCTTGCTTTGTACAAACCAAATAAGATACAATACTAAGTCTTATATATTATACCAAGTCTTATATATTATATATGTTTCAATGTGTAGATACAAGTTAAGTAGGTTTTAATTTCTTGATATACTTGAATGAATCATGAAAGGAATGAAAATGAATTATCTTTTGTGTTTTCCGATAGGTTGGTGAACTAATTTGAGGATTTGACAAGGTTTGGGAAGCATAAAAGATTTGTTGTTGTCAAGTATGTAACGAAGCAGATACAAAAAAAATTCCGTCCAAGCTTTAGCTGACTGTAATAAATGTGAATGTACACCTATTGCAATACCTTTATCTCGAAGTGGTTGCAAGATGACAAACTGTAACTATGGGTAGTTCTAATTGCTTTTCATGTCACCTATTTAGATTTACAATTACCTAATGATTCATGCATGACATCTTTGTATTGTGGTATACACATTGCATGCTCTAATTAACAGATCTGGTAACCTGATAATGACTAATAAAGAGCATGATCAACTGAAGAGGTAATTGAAGGTATGCCGAAAATGAGTCCTTATGATTCAAAACGGGATCTGTATTCTATTTTTTATGCTTTGTTTTGTGTGCTCATTCACTTTATATTATCTCTTTAATAGATCTTTCAAAAGCATGGAAGTGACACGATGACTCAAGGGTCAAGATGTAGTCAAATGATACATAGAATAGAAGGATCAGGCAATGACCCTTGGAGTTGCAGTGTTTTTTTAAGGTTTAAAAAGGATCACCCAATGACACATGGAGTTGCAGATTTGGACCAATTTGTGCGTTTAAAAGTATGCACATGTTTTAAACGAAAGTATTTATATGTTAGTTTGTTTGTTTAGAGTTTATTTTTAGCGTTTAAAAAGTATGCACCTGTCCTGATAACAATCGATTGATATAGATAAATTTATAGTTATAATGTGGAAATTGTCGTTGTGAATTCTTAATCTAATTTTTTTTCTTGATATTGTAGATCCGTAGGAAGATGAGGGAGATAATCGTATACGAGGCACAATCTTGTGATTATTGATTAATTTTGAATGAAAGATCCAATAGTTGTATACATAAAACATACAATAGAGACTTTACCCATAACTATAAAAAAGAAAACAGAATGTTATATGAAATGGGAAGAGTTTAGCCAAACTACGTACATAGAGACTGGTTAAAACCAAACTATAATCGGATGATTCTATTGCAATTTTTGTAGCAGCGATTTTTACTTTATAGCGTTGTGCTAATGTCTGTTGAATAAATAATTGATTTGAAATTTCCTGATAAATTTCAATCTATCTTTTGTAGTGAGCAAGACGCACGGTTGAGGTTGTATGACTTGAGACAACGGATTACTGCTCAAGTTCACGCGTTTGGCTGAGCGTATGACCGCACAATGTTAAATATACTATCATCTCTTATATTTTTGCTACACATTTCCTATATTGTCAATGATGCTTTTCCAGGATGCCATCAACTCAGCGTCATCGATGACTCGAACCTTGAGCAGTGAAGTGGCTGATGGTCAAAGGAAGTTGGTTGCTCTTGCAGTTGAACATTTGCCACTGTTCATGGAAATGTCATTTCTGTTTATGAGACAGAGACCTTCAGTCTTATTGACAAGAAATCCATCAAGGTTGAAAACGTCATGGACTTCTGTTGGTCCCCAACTGATCCTATCTTTGCACTTTTTGTTCCCGAACTTGGTGGCGGAAATCAACCTGCAAGAGTATGTTTAGACGTTTCATTTAACTTCTATATTTAATGAAATTTTGTTACATATGTAATTATGTATTGTTAATTACTAAATTATGGGTGTTAGTAAAAGATTTTATATGTTACAAGAAGTTCACAACACAATTCATTGTAGATTAATGGCCTAACGTACCCTTTTTGAAAGACTAAAAACTTAGTAGTTGGGAATAACATTTGCTGTTATATGACATCTGTACGTGAGTCTTTTCCAAATCCCAGGCAAAGAAGAGTTGAGGCAAAAGAATCTCTTTAGTGTTAGTGATTGCAAAATGGTTGACCGTTACACAAAAACCAAGAAAAGCACTTATACTGGCTTTGAGCTTTTCAGAATCAAAGAGCGTGACATACCTATTGAGGTTTTTGAGCTTGATAACAAGAATGACAAGGTTATTGCATTTGCTTGGGAGCCAAAGGGTCACATGTTTGCAGTTATTCATGGTGATAATCCAAGGCCCGATGTTAGTTTCTACTCAGTAAAGGGCGGTAAGGTTTTAAAGCTTACAACCCTCAAGCAAAAGCAGGCGAATGCTCTCTTTTGGTCACGTAGTGGTCGTTTCATTATTTTGGCTGGGTTGAAGGGCTTCAACGGACAGTTGGAGTTTTATAATGTTGATGAGCTTGAAACTATGGCTACCGCTGAGCATTTTATGGCTACAGACATAGAATGGGATCCTACTGGAAGGTATTTCTAAACAAGAACTGGATAACATTATTTATGTTTTTTGAAGTATTTTTATTTGGAAATTAATTGTCTTTCACTGATTCTGTTTTTAGGTATGTTGCAACTTCAGTCACTTCCGTGCATGAAATGGAAAATGGATTCAACATTTGGTCCTTTAATGGGAAGTTGCTCTACCGAATTCTGAAGGATCATTTCTTCCAGGTAATCTTGCAAGTTTTGCATCTGTTAATTAGTTATTCTGCTAGAGAAAATCCCTGAACACAACTTTTCAACTTCACAATTACTGTCCTCTCAGCTGGTTCTAGCTGTATTTTGGTGGCCGGTCACTAAGTTTTTAATTTGATTTTTATTTTTGTACCTTGCTCACTAAGATTGCTTTGTGAATAAAACACTGCATCTTTGAATGTATGCTTGCACATGCTTGACATATTAATCCAATTACATTCAGCATTTGTATGATATTGGCTACACTAAAACTATGGAAAATAAAAAGTTAGAAGACTGAATGTTTAGGAAATGATTAGAGGCTGGAATGGTAAGTATGCCGGTTAATTAACCGGCAAGATGGGTGATACTTGTACGTGTCAGGTTGACTCACAAATACTTGTACGTGTGGGCAAAGCTAATGAAGTTACTGAAAGTTTAGACTCAAAAGGTGTAACAGATCGACCTTTTGATGAACACGTGAGCACAACTAATGTTTCTATTGGAAATTGAGAATCACAGGCTGTGGCAAATCAAGATACTAATGTAGGTATGACTATAGTTGATGTTGCACATGAAAATCGTCTCGAAGAACCCCGCAAGAAGCGACGATGAAACTGTCGGGACTTCTCACCAATTGGTGTGCCACCACCACAATATGTAGGGAAATTTAAGAAATATCTAAGGTCACATTCGTGATTATTAATTATTCTTTCTATGTTCTTTCCCATGTCACACCTTTGTTTTTCCATTGTCAGATAATATTCAATAACAATACAACTAACAATGTTGTTTAAATACAATGAATTCACATCTTTAAGACATTTATCAGAAACGGAAACCAGGTCTCCAACTGTTCTAAATGGGTGAGAGACTGCACTATTATCACAGGTATGAAGAACAAAATTGTGAGAGCAACACATGCGAAAACTACCACCACATTCCCAATCCATCTACTCAAGAAAGATGCGAAGAAAAAGGGCCAAGATATGTCTCGGGCTCGTGCCCGCCGAAGAAGCCACTCAGAGGATTTTCTCCTTGTTGGATTTGTAAAGCTATCAAAGACCAAGCCATGATTTGAAAGATACAAAGCGGCAGGAACTTCCTATTAAAAATGATCATCGAAAGAAGTTTATGTCAATAGTAAAAATCATAGATTCCACCAAAGATGAGGTTCAGATGTATGATGCACCAACCTTCCCAAGAAGCAATGATTGCCGCAATTTCACATTATCTTCTAGATCTTCTAACTTCTTTTGTAATACTCCAAGAGATCAACTTTGGCACCAAAAGCCCACAAAATCCAACACGCCCAAACCTCTCGAGAATCCTTCTCTGTTGACTTTAGAAATGCAATCTTTCTACACACCTTTTCAGCGTCACTCTACAATGACACTACAAGAAAGACCAAATCACCGAATAAGTTCAATAATGACATTCAGTAATTGGGAAGTGAAGAGATGATGACACTTATATATTGTTTCACACAAGGAAAGCTTTGTTGGCAATAGATTATGCTTATAGGGCATTCAAAGGCATATTTCGACGCTTTAAATGTGGGATAAGAATAAATCTCGGTGGTGCCAGTGCTAGGTGAGGCAGATTTTACTGACAATGAAAAATTGCGGATGTCGGTTAAGCGGGTAACATCAGTTAAGTTAATGTGGCTTCATCACTTTGTACAAGCTCCATCTTATTAATGCAAAGGGATGGTTTTCTCGATATAATTTAAAGAACAAAGAGATCATAGTACTACGGCTCTCTCAAGTACTTAACTATATGAAAATTATATGAAATGGCAAAAAAGCACCATTTAAAGGTGAGGTGTAAGCTAAAGCAAAGGAAAAATGAATAAGCTACCGATTTGAATACTTTCTTACTAATTTGCACAAACAGTAATGCTCCATTATTCCCACAAAACAAGAAAAGCACCACGACATAATCCGCAGAACTTTTTGACTATCAGTCTTATACTTTTAGTTAAACTGACTGTAGAAAATAAAATATGTGCCAGTAAAATCAAAGGTCTATGATTGGCAGCATGACAGTTAAAAACGTGCAAGTTAGAATGCCTCCCGAAGCAGATCATGACGTTCAAAGGTTCACTTACGATTAGCTTCCGGATCTTGGTAGTGTGATCCACCATGTAATGTGACAGATACAATGGAGGTAATACTTTTTCTTCTTTTCCTATCATTTTTTTGCTAATCATTTTGATGTATTAACGTACTTATTTAAATGTGATTTTATAGGAAAGTCGAACAGGGATTATCTCAGTGTCGACGGTTATCGCCTAGAGAACTGTCGATGACGAGATTTTTCTTTCATCTACCCTTGGTTGGTGTATTGAATGGGTGATTACAATAACCTTTAACCAATTTAAGCCTTAGTAATTGTTGCAAGATGTACTTAAATCCTTCATGTCGTTAAATTCAAGGTTTTTGTATTTTTAAACCCAATCATAGACAACTATATTGCTCATTTTATAAAACAACTCGCCATTCAATGACTATACCAAAGCGATCGAGTCATTGTGTCGATTGGTTTTAAATGTTAGTTTATTAAAATAAACCAGATTTATTCGATAATAAGCGACTCTGAAAAGTAACTTCATGGTGTTCTTCTGAGTGAATACCGCGCAGAATGAGCGACTCCAAAAGTAACTTCATTTTATTACATATGGTTAGTGTTTGGTTAGAGGTGAGCACTCCAAGCAGTAGTTGATCCAAAAACTACATACAAAACAAGAGAAAATTTACAAATAAATTGGTGAAACTTATTTAGTTTATGACTTTCTACTGTGTAGGTGAGAATTTTAAGGAAGGAGTCCTACTCGCTTAAAGGTCTAGGATCAATTGAGACTCTTGATCATGTAAAGATAATAGCTATATTTAGTGTGGTTAGCTACTTTTTAAGACATTAATGTTAATATCATATGAGAAGCGACAAACAAAAAATGCCCGATGATGGTTTCCCTATGCTTCAACTTCAATATTGATGTTGAAGCTAATAGGTGTAGGATGAGTTGAGACTCTTAATCAGGTAAAGCTAATAGCTATATTTAGTGTGGTTAGTTATTTTTTTAAGAACCCAACTTATGTCTACAAGATTGATATGGTTGTCAACGATATGATGATGTATTGCATGTATACTTCTAACAACACTACATTCGCGTCAAGGTCAATAGCAACTCCGAGTGGAAAGTTTGAGACTTGGCAGTTGAATATGCACACTTGTATATATCTTGATTGAAAAGTCTCAAGTACATAGAAGTGCTAATGTTTTTTCTTGTATATGTTATTGTTGTTTTGTCACGACTTCTAAAAAATTCGTAGGGAAGATCCTTTGTAAGCCAACATAAGGCACTGTTTGCTTGCTTTAGCTTATAAGTTTGAGAACAAAGTGCAAGATATAAATGCTATTCTTGATGTAATATAATCGCTATTCATCGTCGTAAAAGTGAATGTTTAGCCTTTGTCTAAATTCTTGTTTGGCTATAATTTATTTTGGCATGTATCATACTAATGTAAATTTTATGCTATATCTCATCAAGAAGACCGTTATGAGCCGAATAACTTGCTCGTAATATCCGCAACTCACTTATTATTTTCTTTGATTAAATGATTGTGTTGCATGATATTATGTTTTGCGCGTTGATGATGGCCGCAAGTCTCATGACTAAGGCATCGAGCACTTAAACCAAGCGGGTCATCTCATAAGACCATTAACAGGACTCTCTCTTGTGACACACAGTTGAAGGATTCGATCACTACTTCCTATGGGTCCATGGTCATGGAAGACATTACAATGGAGGATAATGATGAAGGGTGTGAAGAAAACGAGCTATCGAATCGCCACCTAATACTAGGGTTGTTATTACGGAAACAACCGTACAAAGTCGGTGCTTGTTGGACTAGAAGGTGTTGTCAAAATGGTCATTGGTCGGGGAGGTTGGCATTGGTCGGTAAATTATATTACTTCATTAATTCTTTTATATTCGAGTTATAAATTAATTGAAATTTGGTTATCCAATGTAGTTTTGTTGAAATAGGATTTTGGATCCAGTTTGTTTTTAAAGATTTCAAATTTTATTAATGGTTCTCTAATAACCCATTTTGTTATAACTGATTTCGTGTTGTTTTCATCTTAAGTAATAACTTTCATAATGCATATCTAACTAACTACTAAAGGCAAGCATTGACATGTGATGTTCAAGTTATGAATTAATCGATCGAGTAGTGTAATGGCAAGTTATGAATTAATCGATCGAATTATTGTTTTGCTGCCACTTCATATGACCTATTTTGTGGATCTGACCAATTGAATGTTGCAAAATGGTAGTATAAATTATGATTTTTGTGGGTTTAACAAATTGTAGGTTCTCAAGAATGCATGGAGGTTAACTTACAAAGGAATGCATTAACTGTGATCTAAGCTCCGAGTGGTAATGAGAACGACAAGGATCTTGAGATTAAAAATTCGCAGTGGAACGCCTCTCGATCACAGTTAGTTTTGTGGGTTCTGTTTATAGTGTTAAGAAAACCAAAGGTGTGTTGGTGGTCAAAATTACCCTCAAATGGCTTAATTTAGTATTCTCGCGAACTTTTTATGGCCAAATTTTAATCTTCGACAGACATAATGGGTAATGTTGACAATGATAAGTTTTCAATGTATGCACTATTGCACTTTCATTCAACATAGGTGGCAATTCGATCCATTACTTATTATCGCTTTTTATTAGTTTATATCAAAACATGTCGAATCAAAGATAATTAGCTAAAATGGGCCGAAAGTTAAATGGGTCAAACACCCAAATGCCCCGAAAGTCACCCAAAGTATACTTTAAATGCATACAACTTCCTTTTTTTTTAACTAAAAGAATTTTTTTGTAAGTATACTAACTATAGAAGTACTTTGAAAAGTTGTCAAAAAAAGTATATGGGTCAATCCAACCTGACCCACTCTGCTTCAACCCATACTAAAACATGACAGTTTAACCCAAAACTTTGCTGACCTCTCCTATTACCGAACCCGCCCATCTAGACATCCTTAGCATTCTTTTTTTGGGTAAAGGGTTGTCATCACCTTACCAAATGATTGTATTGCACGATGTTATGTTTCCACCTCGATGATGGGCGCAAGTCGAGATCTAGGCATCGTGCACTTAAACCAACAGGTCGAGTTCATAAGACCATTAGTAGGTCCATCTCTTGTGATTTTCTTCAAGAGATCGGTTACAACTCGTCATGGGTCCATGGTATGCAAACTGTTGTCAAATAATTAGTTATAATTATGAGCAATTGTTCTTAGGTTAGATCAAACTGACCTTTCTATTGACATCTACAATGGATCGACAGTTGGTGGTTCATCTATGGTTTCTGCCTGCATGCATTCTTGTCCATTGTATTTTTTTTCATCCCTATTAGAATGGTAAATGGTATTTTTCGTTGTTTTGTTAAATGCTGAAAGGTGTAATAATTTTAGGAGCAAAACATAAAAATCATTATCTCATGGTGCTCCACAAGCCTTAGATGGAGTCTCAGTGTAGGACACCGAGGTTTGCTTATTCGACATCATTTCTGGCCTTTTATTGTTTATCTTAGAAAGTGTTTAAACTTGATTTGATAGTGATGTGGATGGTGAAACTTTTACATAAAAAAGCAGGTTAAACAACCATACTCAGAAAGAAACCAATAGTCGCATATATAAAAGTTGCAGACTATTGTATTCCAAAAAAGTTCCTACAGAGTTGCAGCCCCACAAGAACTGCCATTGCAGTGGGCCGCGTTGAACAAATTGTCTACTTGGTGCTCAATATATCCACGAGGTCTTATTTTCTATACTATGATCATAACAGTTTATGGACGCTTTGTTGTATGTATGTACCATGTTTCTTTTATGGCAAAAACATTCATATTTCTGTATATTGGAATGGATGCACTCGACTATGAGAAATGGAAAATAAGCACCTTAAGGTATTCGCTGAAAATCATGTTGTTTTGGCTAATAATCTCTAATATTTGTTTGAGACAAATTACTTCCATTTTACAGTTGAGTAATTCAGAAAATAATACCACATTTTAAAATGGAACCTGATACAATGACGAAGATATAATAGGCTTTTCGAAATGAGCTGGACACTTTTATTTTGATGGAACTCAGCTGGAAATATGGTTGCACTAGGTTTTAAAGAAGAACTCCCATTTGGTAAGTTGACATATGTTGACTTCTGGAACTATAAGCCAACATGTAGATATGAATAAGTAAACATAAATGTCGTCAACAAGAGAGAGGGTACTGGGATTGCTTATTCATGGGATTTTGTCATTTATATAAATAGATATGCAGTTGTTCATGAGCAGAATTGATGAATGTCATGTAACACCTATCTGATCATAAAATGGTCAAACTGGGTGGAAATGTGATGATACTTAGACAGAATGTGGACTGTGGTAAGTCATAAATCCTTTATGGTTTAAAGTGACCTTTGGCCAAGTTTGTGAGGAATGGAGTTAACTGCATTCTTGGTTTAAGGGTTTTCAGTTAAAGAACATGTGGATAGTCTAATTTTGTCCTTGGTGAATTAGTTTGAATGCAGGGGTGCTGTTGTAATCTGTTTTAGTCATATAAGTAAAACGGGAACGAGCACTTTGGATATCATGTAGAAGTGGGAAAATGGGTAGGTTGTGCAGGGAGTGTAATGATTCAAAGGAACGGGTTAGAAATTTTTTTGTTCGATTGCAGGGGGTGTTAGGATAAAGCTTACTTGGCTCAGATTTTTTACGTATGAGCTTATGTTATATTTGAATTCATAATCTCATGTTAATAACCTCACCCGCTGAAAATTATGGCTTATTAGCTTTACTCTGTGACCTATTTGGATTGATAATTAAATGCTAATTGAAACTGTTATGGGCTGTTTTGGATGGATAACTAAAATGCTAATTAAAACTGTTGTGGGTTGTTTGGACTGATAATTAAAAAGCTAATTGAAAGCCTTTTAAAAAAAAATGCTACCTGAAACTTCTATGGTTGTTTGGGTTGATAATTAAAAACTAGGTATGAGTGTATACATGACTATAAATGGTATTTCTTTTACCGGGATTATGGCAATAAATATTATCTTTGGATTGTTGAGAATTAGGAACGATGACATTGTTTTAAATGTAGATTTGGCGAACAAGAGTTGAGCTCTACTAAGACAAATGGTTGCTAAATGTGAATCAAAGTAAACAACTACGTGTTCAACTATGAGTGAGCTACTCATTCACATTCGACAGGTAATAAACTTTTTTACAAAAGCACGTTGAATGTAGTATAACGCTTTAACGATGGCAATTTATAATAACTAAGATTCAAAAGTTAAGATTATCAAGTATCATTTTATGTGTTGAAAAATGAGTGTCTAAATAGAAGTTTTGTGTTATAGCTTTCCCAGATAGATTTTTAGTTGATTTGGAGGTTATGGGTTTAGATTATTAAATTTGACTTTTGGGGATACAATGGTTATATTCCATGTTTCTTATAAATCAAGGTCTAATAGAAGTTTAGTGTTATAACTTTCCCTGTTAAATTTGTGTTAGATTATTTAGTTAGCTTAACATACTTGAGTAACAATTTTTCGTTAATGATTGGTAATTTGAGATCTAGGTAATTTTAGTTAATGATTGGTCGGGTGGGATGGTTAATAATAGGTCAAAATTAAGTAAGTAGTGTCTAAGGTTTATTAGTAGCAACCTTTTTCTTGGCATGAGTACGAGCATGTATTTACCAATCTATGTGTTAGGTGTGGCACAAGAACAAATGGATGCATCGGTGATGGTGGGAAACTTGATCCCTTACTTGTGAATGGGCGAACACTTCAACTACTTAGAGTTTGAATGTGTAATATGGGCGAACTTCTCAGGTCTTAAACGGATAAAAAAACTTAATGTCATAATTTTTTTTAAAGACAATGTACAGGTTGTTAGAGATATTAGACGTGTTACATGAAAATGTTTTAATATAACTTTTACGAGTATGTTTCTATATTGTTTCTTTGAAATTTGAAGAGTAATAGTTGAGCTTCAATAAGAGGTTAAGGGTTCAAAAATAATTACATCCCAAAAGGCGAAGAGTAAAAAGAATGATGGTTATCCCAAGATTATCAGAGTGACTAATGTAATCAAATTTGGTACATTATAGACACATTTCTATTCTTATGCCTTTGCCTTTGCCCGTTAGGAAAGTAAATTATGTAGATAAAAATTAATAAAAAACTAACTTCAAAAAATAAAAAATATATATATATATATATATATATATATATATATATATATATATATATATATATATATATATATATATATATATATATATATATATATATAGGGTAAAGTTAAATAAAGCGACAAATATCCGTAAAAAATAAAAGATTTTTTTTTTTAAAAATTATCCAAAATTCCAAAAAATTCTACAAGATCGGGTATGTTGGTGCATAAAACTTTTGTGAAACATTTTTATAATTTTGAGTTATGATACGTCTTTTAATGCACAAAAACAAATTTTGATGCGCAAAAATTTTGATGCACAAAATTTTAACTTGTTTAGTTAGATGCGCAATGTTATTTTGATGAAAAAGTCAAAAAGTTGGGTGCAAAATCAATTTTGATGCACAAAAACGATTTAATCTTAAACGTATTTTTTCATAATTTTTTTTTGGAAAAATATCCCTTTATAGAAAAGAAGTTTTTCATGACTTTTTATGCACCATCATACCCGATCTTGTGGAATTTTTGAGAATTTTTCGAGAACATTTTTGAAAAAAAAATATTTTTATCTTTTTACGGATATTGTCTTTTATTTGATCTTTATCCTATATATATATATATATATATATATATATGCATATATATATATATATATATATATATATATATATATATATATATATATATATATATATATATATATATAGTTATAAATTGTTTAATTTAACTTTTAATAATTTGTTCTACTAAAACCTAAAAATAAAATTACAAATCATACCCGTCCATCGGACGGGTTTTGACTTACTATATATATATATATATATATATATATATATATATATATATATATATATATATATATATATATATATATATATATACGAATGGAGTTAGAAAACACAAAGACGATGATAAGGAGTACCTTAGGTCAGATATACCACCGATCGAAGCACACAAGGACCAAAATTCAGAAACGTTTCGAACCTAAAACCAAAATCCCTTTGAACCAAAACACCACACGAATCACAGAATGTTTGTATCCCACGAACCCTATCACGCTTTTCTCTGCTACCTCGTACACTTCCTGGATTTCTTAAAGAAATAAATAGGCTGCCGTTTTCAAAACTTGAGAGGAAAATCATGAAGCCCTATCGATGGTATAGAAGTTTTTAGGTTTAGTGTGTGTGGGTTGGTACTCGGTCCAGGATATAACCAAAGAAAAGAATTTTTAAATTTGAAAGATGTTGATTTGGGGAGAAAGTTACGGGGTTTGATTGGCCATGACTTTTAAAATCTTCAAATGTGATATCTCAATTTTTCAAACGAGGAAAAGATCCCATGCAATATTTTCGGTATAATATTTATATGGTACATGGTCTAGAAAGGGTCCAACACACGTTGCAATGTGTGATATAACAAAGTGGTGTCGAATTTTATTTGAGACTCAGGTGAAATCGAAAGGAAAATAATGTGTCGCATTACTCGTACAGCTCGGTTCCAAAATAAACATAGTAGACATAGGACGTACTTAATATAATGTGTAGTTTAAATGTCGTATATTTATTTAAATACTTAAGGTATATCCGAAATAAAATGAAAAATGTAAACCGGATTTTAGGGCTTTACATAAACTAACTTCAAATTTTATTTGAGATTAAGCCATTAAAGTTTATATGATTTCCCATAGGTTTGTACCTGTTCATTTGTAGGGGTGGAAATGAGCTGAGCCGCTCATGAAAAGCTCGGGATCGGATCGGTAAAAAGCTCGAACGAGCCGAGCTTAAACGAGCTCGAGCCCGAGCTCGAGCCTAAATTAAAGCTTATTTAATAAACGAGCCCGAGCCCGAGCTAATTGTGAGCATATGAGACACACCTCAAATACAAATCTCTCTACTCATCAAACAAAGCCTTAAGCTCTTAAAATGCGTCCTTAAAAGTCCAGAGAAGTTTGGAGATCCAGAAGTTCCACATTTGGAGGCTAAACCACCAAGAAGTCTACCCCAATACTTTGAGAATCATTACTACACCATTTGTAATCTTATTCCAAGCATTGTAAGACTTTCAATCATGTTTTCTAATGTTCAAAGTTCTGAGTTTATGTTCATGTTTGCTATGAGTGGCTAGTTTCTTTATACACTTGCTTAAATGATGTTGATTATCATATGATTAGTTAGTGATTGTGTTAACATGTTTTAATTCAATTTCAAGTTGATTCTAAGATCCAATTGTGCCAAAGTTTCATAGTGACATTTGTTAATCAAGTTTGGCTAATTGATAGTAATCGTTGGGGTCGAAAGAACTTATTGTTATTCAACTAGTCATAATCATTTTGTCTATGGATGATTGTTTTTACCCATTATTCTTGATTATACAAAGGAACTAAGGTGTGGTTGTAATAGAAACGCTTTTTGATTATCAAATTGGATTGGTTGGAAACATCTAAATGGTCGTAAGATTAGTTGTTGAGAATCAATTGTAGCCTTTTGTCTATGATCGGTTACCTTTTGTATTGACCATTTCTTAAGCAATTTGATGAACAAGTGGATATTTTTGTGTTTAAGTTTATGTATGTAGACTTATGAAACTTGAATTGATCTTGAATTGATTGGTTAAACATAATGCTTGTTTTATGAACTAAAATCTTGTGAAGGTTTAACTTGTAAGAACAATAGATTAGTCTTCCAATTAATTATCATAACCAACATGTTAAGAGGTTAACACAATCACATTAATCTATGATATGAAACTAGTTTAAGCAAGTGTAGTTTTAATCATCCGAATTTCATTATACCTATTTGCTTTATTATATGTTTTGGATAGACTAGTTAATTCAAACTTATGTTTAGATTCACTCAAATCCTATGACGATCGACTTACCTTCATAATCTTGCTATAACAGACGAGTATACTTGCTCGTATGTGTTATTGGTAATATTGGTAATTCACCTTTTATAAATTTAAAACTTGTACACACCCAAAGACATCAAGTTTTTGGCGCGTTCTTAGGGATTTGATTGTGTTTCAACAAGTTTTGAATTTCCTAAGTCGATTCAACCAAAAAAAAAAAAAAAATCATAAACCTAACCGGATCCGGTTGCCCCTCAACCGAATCGGTTACGATTTTGCCCATCAATTAAGCGGTCTAACCGATCGGTCGCATCCGCAACCGATCCGGTTACCTACTCGACCCATAAAAGCTGTTTCGTTGTTTGTCCGTGTGTTTAGATATTGCCGGATTTCTAGGACATTGTATGAACACTCGGCGTGGAATAGAACCAATTACACCTCTTACCAACCCCGAACGTTTGATTCGAAGAAGAAGAAGAAAACGTTTCATACCATTGGAAAATCGTGTACCAAGAGTACCAAACCCACCATTTGATAACCTCGTAGAAGCCAAAGTTGTTTACAACCCTTTCACCAATTTACCTTTTCCCATGGCGGACGATCAACCCATGTGGGGAATCAACGGACCGTAGCACCATCCCCGAAAGTGCTATTGTTGCTATTAACCTTGGTGACAACTTCACCGTGAAGGACATCACCTTTCTATGATCAAAGACCGACAATTCGATGGCGTGCGTGGCCGATCCGCATAAGCACATTGCCGAGTTCATCGAAATTTGCGGCATGTTTCGTTATGGCGACACCGATGTCAATGCTATCAAACTCAAACTTTTCCCATCATCACTCGCCGGAGATGGTAAAGTATGGTACAATGAATTAACCCCGGGAATCATCAATACTTGGGAGGAGATGAGGCAAGCTTTTGTGAGCCGATTCTTTCCACATGCCATGTTTGATCGATTAATGGGAGAAATTCGTGCTTTCAACCAAAACCCAAACGAATCACTTGTCGAAGCTTGGCTTCGAATGAAAGATTTGCTTCATAGTTGTCATGGACATGGATTATCAAAAGGAACCATTATCCAAATCTTTTACCATGGACTAGATGAAATCTCTCAAGGCATCCTTGATGCTGGAGGAATTTTTCTCTATAAGACTCCCAACGATACACATAAATTGCTCGAAGATCGAGTACTTCTCAAACTCGATTGGTCCAAAGATTCCAAAGCCAAACCTCTCTGAAAAACCGTTGCTTTTGTCGAAAATACCGATACCTCAAAACTCATAGAGAAGATGGAAGCGTTAACCTCAAAAATCGACTTGCAATACAAAGATATCAAAGATGAAATGAAAGAAATGCGAGACGGATGCAACAATTGTGGAGGAAATCACCCATCGTCCGAGTGCGACGATAAACCTATGGGTGGACCAAAGGAAGGAGAAGCGAATTAAGCTCAAGGAGGATACCGTGGAGGATGATATCGTAGTAATTATTACGGTCGAAATTCTGGAAATTGGCAAGATCGCCGACCAAGGGATGACAACCGTGACTCTCAACCACGAACTGATGATCCGCCACCACAAAATCCCGAAAAAAAGATGGAAGAAACCGAATTCGAAAAAACCATGAGAGAATTCGTGGCTGGTCAAAAATCCGCAAATGATTTTATCAAAATCAATTTTCAATCTCAAAGCCAAAGTTGAGCAAGGACGGAAAAATCATCAAGCATCTATCCAAGATCTTGAAAACAAGTTTGGCCGACTTTCTGACCAACATTCCTCTAGACCATCTGGTTCATTGCCAACTAACACCCAATCCAACCCGAAACCATCGAATGATAAGACGTACCGTCCACCACAAACAAGAAATGAGCATATCAATGATGTCTTCACCAGAAGTGGTCTCTCGTACGATCCACCACCTAATCCTAATACTCCTGTCACCATTGATAGTGAGGATGAAACCGAGGAACCAAACACAACTCAAACCACCAAAAAGAAAAACATTCCATCCGTCAAGGCGTATACACCAAAAATTCCTTATCCTCAACGCCTAAAGAAAGAAAAGATGGAAGAGCGTTATAAAAAGTTCATTGAAATAATCAAAGAGGTTAGGCTCAATGTTCCTCTCGTTGATGTCTTAGCGGAATGCCCAATTACGGAAATTTACGAAAGAACTTCTTAATAACAAAAGCAAGCTTGAGCAAATATCGCACTTTTCTTAACGAAGAATGCTCACTATTGTCCAAAACAAAATCCCACCAAAGCTCGGAGATCCTGAGCTTTCTTATTCCATGTACTTTCGGGAATAATGTTAAATGTGATGCTCTGGCCGATCTTGGCGCAAGTATCAATTTGATGCCTTATTCACTATATTCCAAGTTGTGCAACAACAGCCTGAAACCAACAAAAATGAGCATCCGATTGGCAAATCATTCCTACCAATATCCTGTGGGAATCGCCGAGAATATGCTTGTTCAAGTCGGTAAATTCATTTTTCCCGTGGACTTTGTGATCTTGGAAATGGAAGAAGATAGTAAAGTTCCACTCATTCTAGGAAGACCTTTCCTAAATACCGCCGATGCAATCATCAAAGTGAAAGGAAAAGAACTCAACCTTGGAGTTGGGGAAGATCGAATCACTTTTCTAATCGATAAAGCAATGTGCTACCCACATTCCAGTGATGACACTTGTTTTAACGTCGATATTATTGATGAAGTCACTGATGAAGAATTAGACGCATTACTTAACGAATCCGATCCATTCATGACTACTTCTGAAAAAATCAATGAAAAAGATTTTGACAAAAATTTTATGATTTCATGAAAGTAGAATTCGAAGGAGATAACTCAGAAGAAGAAGAAATGGAGGAAGAGGAAGAAAATTTCGAAGAAATAACTTTCAATAACGAGATGCTAATTAAATCCTCTATCGAAGAACCACCCACGGATCTCGAACTCAAACCTCTCCCGGATCATCTTGAATATGCTTATTTGGAGGAAAACTCTCTTCTTCCGAAGAGTCATATCTTCATTGCTCGAGGATAGTGAGAAAGAAAGTTTAGTTTCGTCCTCAAAATCATAGACAAACTTTGCTTGGAAAACATCCGACATCCCGTGAATTAGTCCCAATTTACGCAAACACAAAATCAATTTTGAAGAAGGATTAAACTTTGTTGTAGAACGTCAACTTTGACTCAATCCCAACATGAAAGAAGTTGTTAAAAGGAAATCATAAAACTTCTCGATCTGGAATCATTTACCCAATTGAGGATAGCCCTTGGGTAAGTCATGTACACCGTGTTCCCAAGAAAGGAGGAATGACGGTTGTGACTAATGAGCGAAATGAACTAGTTCCAACTAGAATCACATCGGTCAAGCGTTTGTATTGACTATCGTAAGTTAAACAAAGCCACCGAAAAGATCATTTTCCGCTCCGTTCATGGATCAAATGCTTGAAAGGCGGCAGAAATAGATTCTTTTGCTTTCTCAACGGATTTTCGTGATATTTCCAAATTCCCATCGATCCTAACGATCAAGAAAAGACCACTTTCACTTGTCCTTTTGGAACCCACGCATATCGGCGTATGCCTTTTGGTCTTTGCAATGCACTGCGACTTTTCAAAGGTGTATGATCGCCATATTCCAAGACATGCTAGAAACCTCCATGGAAGTTTTCATGGATGACTTTTCAGTCTTTGGAGACTCATTTGAAGCTTATCTTTCTAATCTCGATAAAATGCTCGAAAGATGCTGTCGCACATCTTGTCCTTAATCGGGAAAAATGCCACTTTATGGTGACCAGAAGGAATTGTGCTTGGCCACAAAATCTCCAAATCGGAATGGAAGTAGACAAGGCAAAGGTCGATGTCATCTCAAAACTTCCACCACCAACTAACGTCAAAGCCGTTAGAAGTTTTTAGGACATCTTGGTTTTGCCGATTCATCAAAGATTTTCCAATATATCTCGTCCAATGACAAAACTTCTTGAGAAAGAATCTATCTTTGACTTCAATGTTGATTGCATAAAAGCTTTTGAAACACTTGAAATCTCAACTTACTAGTGCTCCGATCATGGTCTCGCCTAATTGGTCACTACCCTTGAACTTATGTGCGACGCAAGCGATTTTCTTTGTTGGGTCGTCTTAGGCCAAAGCGAAGGAAAACACTTTCGCCCATATATTTTGCTAGCAAGACTTGAATAGTGCTCAAGAAAATTATACCGTCACGAAAAGAATTGCGGCGTCGTTTCGCATTCGACAAATTCGATCATACCGTGCTCTCAAAAAAGCGATCGTTTTACCGATCATTCAGCTCAAGTATCATTCACCAAACAAGATGCTAAACCACGTCTTATTCAATGGATTTTGCTACTCCAAGAATTTGACATCGAAATCAAAGATAAGAAAGGAGAGAATCTTGTCACGATCACTTATCTCGTCTTGAAAATCCCAATCTTGAGGAATTAAAGAAGAAGAAATCGATGATTATTTTCCGATGAAACTCTCATGACCATCGATGGAACCGACGATCCTTGGTTTGTCGACTTTGCGAACTACCTCATTGGAGGAATTCTCGAAAAGGTCTAACTCATGCTCAAAGAAGCAAATTCTTTTCGAACTTAAATACTACTTTGGGAAGAGCCATATCTTTTCAAAATGTGTCCCGATGGGATGATCCGAAGATGTGTTTACGGTTCAAACTCGAAAAATTCTTGACGAATGTCATCATGGCCCAACTGGGGACATTATGGTCCGTCCACCATGACTAAGAAAGTTTTTGATCTTTGGATTCTATTGGCCAACAATATTCAAAGAAGCACACACTTGTTCAAAGCTGTGACGCTTGTCAACGAACCACCAATCTCTCTCGGAGAGATGAAATGCCATTAACAAGCATTCAAGTGTGTGAAATATTCGATATTTGGGGAATAGATTTCATGGGACCTTTCCTAAATCCCACAAATTCGAATACATTCTCGTTGCTATAGATTACGTGTCCAAATGGGCGTGTGAAGCTTTACCAACAAACGATGCTCGTGTCGTCGTTAATTTCCTCAAAAGCTTTTCACTCGTTATGGAATTCCCAAGGCATTAATAAGCGATCGAGGAACCCATTTCGTAACCAACAAATGGAGAAACCATGAAAAGATATGGAGTTCATCATCGATTTGCGACGGACCTATCATCCACAAACCGGTGGTCAAGTTGAAAATACCAGCGAGCTCTCAAAAGAATCTTCGAAAAAAAAGTGAAGGACAATCCTTGATGTGGGCAAAGAAACTTGATGATGCTCTGTGGGCATTTCGTACGACTTATAAAACTCCAATTGGCGCAACTCCTTACATACTCTTGTATGGAAAGACTTGCCATTTACCGTTCGAAGTTGAACATCGTGCTTATTGGGCTCTCAGAAATTGTAACACCGATCTCAAAATAGTTGGAGAGAAAAGATTCCTGCAATTGCACGAACTCGATGAATTAAGACTCCAAGCTTATGAAAATTCCAAACTGTACAAAGCTAGAACAAAAGCTTATGACGATAAAAAGCTACGAATTCGAAAAGAATTCAAAGCCGGAGATAAAGTTTTGCTTTTTAACATGAAATTCAAATTCAAAGCTCCTAAGTTACAACCAAAATGGTTTGGACCATATGTCGTTAAACATGGATATCCATCTGGGTATGTCGAACTCTATGACAAACAAGGTGGAAGTTTCATTGTTAATGGACACCGAATCAAGTTATATTACGACAAGGAGCAAACGAAAGAAGTTTCAGTTGCGACAGTTTCCCATGACAATGAATTCGAAACTATCACCTTTGTAGCACCATTTCCAGGAAGAATCCCACAAATTGTTCCATGGAAACCATCTGCTGAGTTCGTCTGGGACGATATTGAAGCTACTGGTGAAGAATTCATGTACATCCCCGAACTTTTCAAAATGTTCAAAGCTGCCCTTGCAGCTAAATAAATTCGGGAAGATTCGAGTCAGGCTGATGACTCGGTAATAAATCAAGCGCTTCTCGGGAGGCAACCCATGTTTTTTGATTTTCTATGGTCACTCCCCAAAGTTTAAACCTTCGGTTGAACTTAAGTGGGGGGTGCCATCATTTTAATAAAACCTTTTGTTTGTTTATAAGTTTGTGTGCAGGTAATGATTTCTCCAGTGGACGCCAGGAATGAAGAAAGAATTTTAAGCTGATAAACTCATTGACATATCTGGTTTCATCTCTATTTTCCTTATTTTTATACTTTGAAGTTCGCTTTTTATTGAGGACAATGTCTAACTTAAGTATGGGGGGGGGTGAATAGGAAAAATTAGAGTTTTCATGTTTAAAATTAAAATTTTGTTTGCCCTTGTGATCTAGTTGTTTTACACTTTTAGGATTATCTATTAGAATAAGCTGGATCATTCCATTGGTAAAATTAGTAATATTTGAAACTTGAGATGTGTTCCGATTACTATTGCAATCCATTCGGGATCGATAAACATTTGCTAGCACATATTATACCACGTCCACTAAATTGTGAGGATTTGAGCCTATTTCTTATTAGCATACATCTTTTATGCTTGGATCTTTTGCTATGAGTGTGCCAATGATTTTATTTATTCTAGAACTTGTGCTTGTAAATCATTACCGGACAGCAGTGAGATTGCATTAAATGCGATATAAGTGAATTCGTGTGATAAAGAGGCACTTTAGGATTTAACCCAAATGGCATTCCTTTTACATTTAATGATTTATTAGCTAGCCACATTGGTTAGTTAACCACCCACATGGACCCATTTGTAGTGCTCATTTTTAGCACTAGATACCCCTAGTTACACATTCTGAGCCATCCCTTTCATTTTTGCTTCACCTAGAAAATACAAAAAGATTTTACACTTTAAACCTTAGCCTATCCCGTTTCAATGTCTAATAGTTGGTTGCTAGTCACCTGGAAAGTAAAGATTGTTCAAATGATTATGAGTACCACATCCTATGAGATTGATTGAGCCATGAGTTTATGTTCAAAAAAAAAAA
This sequence comes from Chrysanthemum lavandulifolium, assembly GCA_022545495.1. NCBI lineage: Eukaryota > Viridiplantae > Streptophyta > Magnoliopsida > Asterales > Asteraceae > Chrysanthemum > Chrysanthemum lavandulifolium. The sequence continues at coordinate 70,685,826 of CM040243.1, forward strand.
AAAAAGTATGAGAAAATATTAGCCAATGAGCTATGATCGAGGAACAATTGTCATGGAAATGCGAAAAGATGTGGAAAGTGGAAAAGAAGAAAGCAAAGCTATAATCGTTTATTTGGTTCGTGGAACGTTTGGTAGCTAGCAACATGGGTATTAGACTTGATTTCATTTTTATTTTAACACCAATTTCATAAACATTCTCATGCCTTATCCATACCCTTAACCCTTAGCCATATCATTATAACCCGAATAAAAGCCCTCTTTAGATGTTTTACTTGGTGCTCACGCCACGTCGGTGGAGTTTTGTTTCTTGTACAAGCTTATGGTAATAATCTAATCATGGTGAGCAATGAGTGTGATTTATCTTGTTACTCCACTAAAAATGAGTGATTGAGTGAATTATATTTCGTTCCTTTTTCGTGAGGTGTTTTGAAATGTTAATCATGCAAGAAAATCATTGGATATTGTCAAACATCTTGATGTTTCACCTTTATAAAGCATAATTGATGAATCCTCTCTCGTATTTATACTTGTTTGATTTGCATCACATTTTTCATAATCACGACCTTGTACCAGTGGATGTTTTTCCTAGATTGCTTGAGGGCAAGCAAAGTTTAAGTGTAGGGGAATTTGATAACGCTCAGATTGTGCATGTTTTTAGTAGCGTTATGTATGCTTTTATATCTGTTATTTGGTTATATTTGCGTGATTATAGTACTTAAACGCATCAAAAGATGTTTGTCCAGTGTTTATAACCAAGTGCAGGGAAACAAATGGAAAATAAAGAAATGTTCAGCAAAACAAAGATTCCTGTTTCAGTAAGTCTAAATCAGTATCTCAAGGACCTTTGAAGACCATAGTGATTGAAGAACCGAGTTCCACAAGACAAAGTGAAGAAAAGATCAAGTTTCCGTAACTCAGAGAATCCAACCCGATCGGTTACAACTGTAACCGGATCGGTTGGGAAACGGCCAGAAACAATGTTATAACCATCACCAACCGATCGGTCGCAACCCGCAACCGGATCGGTTGGCGATTTGTAAAGACCAACGGATCGGTTGGTCGTATGACCGATCCGGTTGGAGAAGCTGCTGCCAAACTTCATCACTAAGCTTTTCCTTTGCATCCAAACGATTCTAGGTCCTTCTCTTGGTGTATTCTAGTCCCTTCCTTACTCCTTGGAGGCCAAGTTCAGCAATTAATACCCTAGGCCTTGGAACTAGTATAAATAGAGGCTAATTGTGAGCATATGAGACACACCTCAAATACAAATCTCTCTACTCATCAAACAAAGCCTTAAGCTCTTAAAATTCGTCCTTAAAAGTCCAGAGAAGTTTGGAGATCCAGAAGTTCCACATTTGGAGGCCAAACCACCAAGAAGTCTACCCCAATACTTTGAGAATCATTACTACACCATTTGTAATCTTATTCCAAGCATTGTAAGACTTTCAATCATGTTTTCTAATGTTCAAAGTTCTGAGTTTATGTTCATGTTTGCTATGAGTGGCTAGTTTCTTTATACACTTGCTTAAATGATGTTGATTATCATATGATTAGTTAGTGATTGTCTTAACATGTTTTAATTCAATTTCAAGTTGATTCTAAGATCTAATTGTGCCAAAGTTTCATAGTGACATTTGTTAATCAAGTTTGGCTAATTGATAGTAATCGTTGGGGTCGAAAGAACTTATTGTTATTCAACTAGTCATAATCATTTTGTCTATGGATGATTGTTTTTATCCATTATTCTTGATTATACAAAGGAACAAGGTGTGGTTGTAATAGAAACGCTTTTTGATTATCAAATTGGATTGGTTGGAAGCATCTAAATGGTCGTAAGATTAGTTGTTGAGAATCAATTGTAGCCTTTTGTCTATGATCGGTTACCTTTTGTATTGACCATTTCTTAAGCAATTTGATGAACAAGTGGATGTTTTTGTGTTTAAGTTTATGTATGTAGACTTATGAAACTTGAATTGATCTTGAATTGATTGGTTAAACATAATGCTTGTTTTTATGAACTAAAATATTTGAAGGTTTAACTTGTAAGAACAATAGATTAGTCTTCCAACTAATTATCATAACCAATATGTTAAGAGGTTAACACAATCACATTAATCTATGATATGAAACTAGTTTAAGCAAGTGTAGTTTTAATCATCTGAATTTCATTATACCTATTTGATTTATTATATGTTTTGGATAGACTCGTTAATTCAAACTTGTGTTTAGATTCACTCAAATCCTATGAACGATCCCGACTTACCTTCATAATCTTGCTATAACGGACGAGTATACTTGCTCGTATGTGTTATTGGTAATATTGGTAATTCACCTTTTATAAATTTAAAACTTGTACACACCCAGCACATCAGTTGTCATAGAGAGCAAGGTCCTCTATTATACCCCATGATTCTTCCGCGGTGAGGTCACTAAGTTTTCCACCGGCCGCTTGGTCAATGAATTGCTTAGTAGGGAAGTTGACATGATCATAAAAGAGTTTGACTTGAAGCCAAAGATCAATGCCGTGATGAGGGACTTTATGAAGTAAGTCCTTGAATCGAGTCCATGCTTCGTAGAGAGATTCACCTTGATGTTGTTGGAACATCAAGATTTCATTCCTAAGCTTAGTAGTTCTCCCCGGTGGGAAAAATTGAGCAAGGAAACGAGAGGTGAGATCATCCCAACTTGAGATGAAGCCGGCGGGAAGTCGCTCAAGCCAATTACTAGCTTGGTCCCGTAGAGAGAACTGGAAGAGACGCAAGCGCGTTGTCTCCCGAGTAGTAGCATCTAGGTCGATGGAATCGACAATTTTAAGGAAATCCTTAAGATGCTGATTAGGATCTTTGGAACGAAGTCCATGGAATGCACATCCGTTTTGCACCAACCGGATGGTGTCGGATCGCAGGGCCGTAGTTTGGGCTTGGTCGGGAAGCTAATTGGTGTTTCTATAGCCTAGGTGGCTTGGTCTTGAGTATTCACCAAGAGTACGGCCTCTTGGCGGGTCATTTGGTGGTAGGTTGATGAATGGTGGTTGATTATCACCTTCCATGATGAAAAGTGATGGGGTTTACGAACAAAGGTCACGAAGAAGGGGGTAGACTAGGAGGAAGCTAAAAATGGGAAAAAGCTTACTTAATAGGAATCAACAAGGAAACCTAAACGAGGTGAACTCCTAACTAGCTATTCTATTCCCGCAATGGCGCCAAAACTTGATACGCCACGCAGCGTTCGGGGTCAAAGGAACTTCCTTTTCGTCGAGCAAGTTTTATAACACCTAGGCAGTGAACCTAATCGATGTAGTGTAGTATTAGGGTAAGCCACGGGTATTGATATCGTTCTCTAGAGGAATAGGAATGCTAGTGAGAAATTACTACGCTAAGGTTGGGGTTGAGGAAGATTATTTTTTTATCTTTTTTATATTTTTTTAGGAATTTGAAAGGTACGAATCTCGGAGTATTGGATTTGGGGGTTGGTATTTCTACCGATTACTTCTACTTATCTAATTATCTTATCTAAGGTGAGTGTAGTCTATGTCTAATTGATGTGTGCTCTTATGATAGTTAAAAATGCATTTGCTTAGATGTTTTTACTCCCTAGTTATCTCCTATTGATGGTTGAATTATCACATCCTTATTCTTAACGCGTTGTGTTTCTAAGGTCGTAGGGTATGCGTTTATCCCTAACTCTTTGAAGTTACCTAAGGTTAATGACTACGAAGTCTCTAGGATTCATAAACTTAACACTAAGGTGATCTTTGGATGTTTAGCCTACAATTCTACTAGTAACTATAAGCTAAGGTTCAACAAAGATTAATCAAGCATTAATAACACAACGGATGACCTATCGCAATAATAGGTCAATCACAATTAAGATAAGAGACAACCAATCAATATTCAATAACTAGGTTTCATATATCTAAGCAAACACACAAGTAAATTAGCCGGACATGGGGAACATGCAAGCATACACACAAACAATTGAAGACATGATTGAATCAATGAAGTAAAACACTTATCTTGTTGTAAAATAGGTATGAAACCCTAAGATCTTGCCCAAGACACCTTGGTTTGGTTTAGGTTTTACTCCACAAAACTACCTCAGTAAAACTAAAAATTCGGATTTTATATATAGTGTTACAAACCGCGACGCGTCACTCTTTAATTGTGGCCGCCGGTCGCCGTCATTAGGGTTTCGTCTTGGCCACGTTATCTTTGTGACGGCGCCACCTATGCTGTGTGACGCCGCCGCCGGTCTCGACGCCTCGGATCAAATCTAGGCCGCCCGAGCCACGACGCCTACTCTTTTAAAACATGTTGCCGTCACTTGTAAATAAGAAATTTGGCTCTTGAGTCGTCACAAAACATGTTGCAACGGCGTCAGATTAAACGCCGACGCCGTCCCCTTCGGCCCAGCAGCTTGAGTGTCTCGATTCTTGACTTTGGCCATTTTCTTCAGATATTCGCGCCTTTTCGTCCGAATAAGTGTCATTCCAGCAATTTGCATTCAAGAGACCTAAAAAGTGAAAAGGAACGAAATTAAGTAGTAACAGATACAAAAGTGATCAATTAAGTGCTTAAATGACCCCTCAAAAGTGTACCTTTTAAATCCTTATCAGAGCAGCTATAGTTCATTTTGGTTTTTGGCTAACGTTTGTGATTTTATGTGTTGCGAAAGTTTATTTGTCATCATTAAAGTAAAAGGAGACCCAAGCAATATTGTCCCATCATAGGTAATTTTCTCTTTTATATGATGTTAGCTACTATATAGTAAGTACTACCGCAAAACCCGTTTTACGTATTAGGTGGCGGATCAATTAGAAAGTGTCCACAAAATAAAAAGTGTAAAAAGTGCTTTCCATGCGACACGTGTCCTCCCTCCCTAAATATTCAAAAAATTATGTCAGGGTTAAAATAGTCATTTTACCCGTTTTTGCTTTTCCACCTCAAAATTTTCAAACGCACGTATCTCTTAAATGACAAAATTTTAGAAAAAATCGCTGGTTAGGGGTAAACTAGTCATTTTACCAGTTTTTGCTTTTCTACCTCAAATTTCAAACGCACATATCTCTTAAATGACAAACTTTTAGAAAAAGCCAATTTCACCATAATTTTTAACATTTAATCCTCTTTATTTTGGTATAAATCTTGTTAAATATTTTGAAATTTCTTTTTTACATATCAAATTGGTCTTAATTTTTTTTATTTTTTGTGTCATTTTCGACTCTATTTTTACCTTCAAAATTGCCGAATTATGAAATACTTAAAACACGAACTCTTTACCTAGAATTTTGAATTACTCAAATCCGATATGATATGAGTGAGATAACGCATGTTGAAGATGACATTTTAGTCATATTTGTTTCACACAAGGTGTTTGATGAAATGTCTAGCTTAGAGTTTTAGTGTTAAAATTGCGTTAAATGAATTAATTTTGTACCAAAATGAATCATTAATCATTTTATTACTGTAAGATTCAAAAAGTGATATTTTTTAACGTTATTTTTTAAAAAAAATGTACGTATTGTGTTTTATTGCGTTTTTGACAATATTTGACCAATATTAAATTTGAATTAGAAAAATTGTAAAACATAAAAGTTATAGATTTTAGGTCAATCTTTACTCACGTTTTTTATTCACTCAAATCTGATGTCATTTGAGTGAGATATCACCGATAAAGATGACGTTTTGTTCATCAGTTAGTCTTGTTCATCAGTTAATCTTGTTCATCAGTTAGTATTGTTTATGAGTTAATCTTGTTCATGACTGATGAACTGATGAACAAGACAGACTTCTGTTCATCAAAACGAGATATTTTTCATCAACTGTCTTACCCATTTTACTTGTGTTCATCAATAGCACCAACCATTTCACTCTGGTTCATCTATAGCCACGATTGTTTTACTTATGTTCATCAAAAAAAATATTTCGTTCATCAATTATCTCGTCTATTTTACTTTTTTTCATGAATACCCCGCTTGTTTTAATTATGTTAATCAATAGCCACGTTCGTATTACTTCTGTTTATCAAAATATAATTTTGTTTATCACCTTTCTTTCTCGTATTACTTTTGTTTATAATGTTCATCATTTCTCTTTATTTTTGTTCATCGTTTATATCACAATGTTAATAAGTTAGATTACGTTGTTCATCGGTTTTCTAACAAAAAAAATCATAATGTTCATTAGTTCATCAATTTTATAAAAAAATTATAATGTTCATTAGTTTATCATTTTTCCAAAAAAAATCACAATGTTCATCAGTTATGTAAAAAAACTCACAATGTTCATCAGTTAAGGTCACAATGTTCATCAGTTCATCAGTTGGTTGTTGTTCATCAGTTAATATGTTCATCATTTAGTCTTGTTCATCAGTTAAGAAAAACTAAAAATAACAAAAAATGTATTGTGGTACACCAATTAGTGTATTTAAATGTACTTTTTAAGAAAATCTCTTTTAGACATTTTATCAAATACTTTATGTACACTAAATATGTGTGAAACGTCATTTTTAAAATGTGATATCTCACTCATATCATATTGAAATTGAGTGATTTAAATTTCTGGGTAAATAATGGCCAAAAAAACTACAACTTGCGTGTAATTAAGTTTTGCGTAATTCAATTTTTAAATTAGACAAAAGTAGGGTCGAATATGCCGAAAATTTTAATAAAATTATAACCCACTTGAAATCTTTAAAAAAAAGTTCCGATTTATATATCAAAATGCATACCAAATAAAAGAAAATTAAATTCTGAAAATTATGTGAAATCGGTTTTTCGTAAAAGTTTGTCGTTTAAAAGTTACGTGCATTGAAGTTTGAGTGTGAAATATAAAAAATGGGTCAAATGACCAAATTGCCCATGTGACCAAAAATGTTAAAACAATGGGAAATTGACCGGGTAGGATGTGCATTTTTAATAATGATCGTAGGATTATTTGGGTTGAATATCTAATGGTTCAATTCACTTTTTAAACTTTTTAAATTTTTGATCATTTCTATTGGATCGTAACCCTTAGGTATTATAGTACAAAAATGTCTTGAGTAGTTTGACTAAGACTTTATATGTATTGAAAGATCAAATATGATTGGTTAGTCAATGTGTTAAGTTAAAAGTCAAGCTTTTTAGTTAAACTATAAGTCAAATGATTATGTAATAAGGTTGTAGTAAGTACCATGTGGCTTAAATAAGAGAAAAGATGACTTGAGGGGACCTTTCTTGTCATTGTACCAAAATAAATTTAGAATTAATTGAGATACATATCTCATATATTCCCTAACTTTCCAGAATATTCAGGAGTTGTGTGGGTCTTGTGTGTGTGTGTCGGCATAGAGCAAGAAAAGAGCGTGAAACAAGATTGTTGATGATCATGTGACACATAAATTAGGGTCTCAAATTCAAGAGGTAAGTAAGTAATGATTATTCTTTATTTAATTGAATTAAGGTTCTTAAGAGGTAAGTAAGTAATGATTATTCTTGATTTAATTGAATTAAGGTTCTTGAGTCCCAAATTTAGGGGTTTTGGGTAATTGTTGTTCTAAACTAAGTATTAAGGTGGTGATGATCATGGGTGGGTTGGACATCCTTGATTATGGTGTATATATGAAGTGTTAAGTTGCGGTGGTGATTATTTTGACTAGGAACCAAAAGAAGAGATTTAAGTGGTGATGTTCTTGGTAATAATAGCTTGGATTCAAGGTAAATAACCAAGTTATAATATGTTATGATATTTAAATAATCATGTGTCTTATGTATATTGATTGTTAATTGTTAAGTGTATGAAATCAAAGGTTTCAATGTGAAAATTGGACTAGGCTAGTTAGGCTCTATTAAGAAGAGAGTTATTGGTTTAGTATGTGGCTAAATCAAGGTATGTATTTGGTTTATGATTATTTGTGATGTGTTAGTATGTTGATGTGGTTAAGTTGCGTTGTTGCAAATGAATAATGGTTAGTAGGATACGACTATAAATGAGAATGTGGATAGTTAAGTTGAATAAGCATGATGTATATCTATGCTATTTATTATGTCGTATATGATGATTGATAATGCTACACGCGTCGTTCGGGGTCAAAGGAACTTCCTTTTCGTCGATCAAGTTTTTCAACACCCTAGTCAGTGAACCTAATCGTTGTAGTGTAGTATTAGGGTAAGCCACGGGAATTGATATCGTTCTCTAGGGGAATATGAATGCTAGTGAGAAGTTACTACACTAAGGTTGGGGTAGAGGAAGATTATTTTTTATCTTTTTATGTTTTTTAGGAAATGGAAAGGTACGAATCTCGGGGTTTGGATTTGGGGGGTTGGTATTTCTACCAAGTACTTCTACTTATCTAATTATCTAAACTAAGGTGAGGGTAGTCTATGTCTATTGTTGTGTGCTCGTATGATAGTTAAAAATGTATTTGCTTAGGCTTTATTACTCCCTAGTTATCTCCTATTGGTGGTTGAATTGTCACGTCCTTAGTCTTAATTGCGTTGTGTCTCTAAGGTCGTAGGTTATACGTTTATCCCTAACTCTTTGAAGCTACCAAAGGTTAATGACTACAAAATCTCTAGGATTTATAAACTTTAACTCTAAGGTATTCTTTGAATGACTTGCCTACAATTACTCTAGGCGATTATAAACTAAGGTTCATCAAAGATTAATCAAGCATTACAAACACAACGAATGACCTATCGCAATACTAGGTCAATCACAATTAAGATAAGAGACAACCAATCAATATTCAATAACTAAGTTTCATATTACCTAAGCAAACACACAAGTAAATTAGCCGACATGGGGAACATGCTAGCACACACAATCAAAGGAAGACATAATTAAATTAATGAAGTAAAACACTTATCTTGATGTAAGATAGGGTATGGAACCCTAAAATCTTGTGCAAGACACCTTGGTTCGGTTTAGGTTTTTACTCCAAAAGACTACACACTAAAAACTAAAAATTCGGATTCTATATATAAGATTACACATGCGACGGCGTCACCCTTTAATTTGTGACGCCGGGTCGCCGTTATTAGGTTTCGTCTTGGCCACGTTAGTCTTGCGACGCGCCACCTTATGCTTGTGACGCCGTCCCTTCGCTCTCGACGTCGTCTGGATCAAATCTAGGCCGTCGGAGTTGCGACGCCTACTCTTTTAAAACCCAAGCCGTCACTTGTAAATGAGCAATTTGCTCTTGAGTCGTCACAAAATTTGTCCGTGGCGTCTCTAATAGTGCCGGCGTCGTCACTTGTAAATCCCGACGATCCTCTTACGTTCCAAAGAAACTGAGTGTCTCGATTCTTGACTTTGGCCATTTTCTTCAGATATCCGCGCCTTTTCGTCCGAATAAGTGTCATTCCAAGATTTTTCCTTCAAGATACCTAAAAGTGAAAAGGAACGATATTAAGTAATAACGGATACAAAAGTGATCAAATAAGGGCTTAAACGACCCTCAAAAGGTACATTTAAAACCTTATCAAATATCCCTACACTTGGTATTTGCTTGTCCTCAAGCAAATGTGCTTTTAGTCAATCAATTTATAAGTTAGAGGTCATGAAGCATTAGTTTAGAACGATCCACAACACATATAAGCCCCGTAAAAGTCATACCAAGCACGGAAATTACATACTAGCACCTCACATGGGGTGTTTGGATACTCACATCTCTCGGGTGTATATGAAATATAACAAGTTGGAAATGGAAGATAAACACTCATTAACCGGTCCTAGTACATAGATTACCATAGGCTTGAGACTAGATCAAACCTCCGTCGCTTTGGCGTAAGCACCTAGGAAAGACTATCCAAGAGGTCATTTTAAAGGGTTGTAATGATAGGCTTACGGTAGGGAAACAAAGGGTTTGGTGGGATAGGCTATTTAGTGGTGGCAAGTCAAAATTTTTATATTACAAACATGCGAAGAATGGCGTTGCTAAGCCAAGACTCGACACTCTAGACTCTAGATAACTTAAACAAACAAACATAAATTAAAGATAGATGTAGGATGGTAGCCCGTTTTTTTTTTCAACACTCTATTTTTTTTTCTCTTTTTCTCTTTTTCTATTTTTTTCGATTTTTTTTTCTTTTTTTCATACACTTTTACTTTACCATCCTCTACGGTAACATCAAAATGACAGGGATTTATAGGCACATCCCTACACTATTCTAACACTAATTTGACCCGAATTGAAAAGATCAAAACAATTGGAGTACATTATTACGCAAATAAAGGGAATTTGAATTTAACGTTCCCTTCCCGTCTTCTCATAAAATTTAACTTTTCCCATGAGTCCCAATCGTCCCAAAACTGTGTACAAAGGATATGACTCGACTTATCAACTTATGCAAGTAACAAGATAATTGAACTAAGGGTTAAGTGTGATAACAATAATGCACTAAAAGTAAGTGCATACAAGGTAGGCTAAAGCGATTTGGGTGTACATTTGGGGTGGATTGTAAACAATGCTCTTCATTGATATTCCAGAAAACCAAAACATCACGAGAACCGCGAAAAGGATAGGCTCTGAGGGGTTAACTAGGGGTATCGTGTACTAAAGATGAGTACAACGCAAGGGTGTGGGGGAATTACTCAACCGATGTGGAAGAATAATTATATTACGGGTATCAAACAAGGGTTATCCTAATGCCTCTTATCATTTAGTTATTCCTAACTACACAAGTGTAGTCTTACTAGCGATCTCGGGATGCATCACAAAACAAGTTCTAGAATCTATTATACTACCGGTTCACACTCTAAGCATCAAAGATGAATGCTTTAATTCCTACTAATCTAAGGGCGATCCTCACATTTTGGGTGGAATTTAAGTGGTAAAGGGTTTTTGTGCTAGTCATATAATTTCCTATCCTTGAGACGCTTTATTAAGACTAATGGCCCACTCCTATATGTCATGAAAAATTTTAAATTTGGTGCCAAAATTACCCTAACCGATATTTCTCATGGTTTATTACACAAGTGCAATTGGACAAAGCAAATAATCAAGGATAAGCATAGTTTCAAAGTTCCCGCTTTATTTTCCTCCCCACACTTAAACCGAACATTGTCCCCAATGTTCCCGAAAGTATCAAAGTTATGATAATGGAAGGTAATTAAAAACGAAAGAAACTAATACTCCCCTGATTAGCTCGGTAGGATCCGTGTAAAGTGGTGGTTACATCTTTCTTCAAGAAGAATGTTCGCGTTAAAGCTCCTTCTCATCTTATGTATCTTCTTCTTGGTAAATTAAACCTGCACACTTGAAGAAAACAAATGAAACCTTCGCGTAAAATCGGCGGTAATAATATATATAAGACTCTACTAAACTAGGATATAATGCTTGTGGAATGGATGTTTCTGATTTTACGGAAAATTAAAACCGAAAATTCCAAAATTTATAAGTAGCTCGAGAAAATGAGAAAAGTAATCGATTGTTTCGCTCCTTCCCGGCGCCGTCAGTTTGCGATCTGACGCGTCAGTTATCCCGCGGCGGTCTCGCGATTTTTCGAAAAAATTCGGAAAATTTTATCTTTAGAATATGGAAAAATTTCGCAAAACATCCATTATGACTCGATACAAGCATTTGACTCGAACAAACACACATGTATATCTTTTAATTAATTGTAATTCTCATGTTTACGTTTCTTTTGAAAACGTGTGTAATCCTCCCTACAGTTATCCCTTATGTAAAATACCTTTATATGTAATTAAGACGAGGTTAAAGACAAAATAAAGCATTTTTACAAATTTAAACATGAGAATAAACAATCAATAAAAGATGCACGACACAAACAAGCAAACAATTAAGCATGGGTTGCCTCCCACGAAGCGCTTTTCTTTATTTATGAGTCTTGTAGCTAGACTCGAAGTCGTGCCCCTATGTTGTCCTAATCTTAGAGGCCCATTCGATCTCCTTAACCCTTCTCTCATCATGAATATATTCAGGGCCTAACTCAAGACAAGCAGTGTAGTAAACCTTGTTCTTCCAGTCTACTTCAAATGCCGGAATGTTGTCCACATCTAAATTATCAATACCCTCAAACTTCTTATTTTTGTGGGGCATTATATATTTAACATTCTCGGCTCCATTTGAGAACTCGACTATTCCTTCCTCTCGATCATAAACCATCTTAGACTCTTCTATAAATTGTCTCCCAAGTATTACATCCCCTAAAAACCCATAAATGATGCCCTTAACATTTTCCAAGATCATGAAATCACACCTATATGTGAAGTTACCTACAAAGACATGCAATCCTTTAACCCTCCCAACATAGTTACTTGCTTTCTTAGGGCGAAAGGGGTCCCTCATAGGTTCTAGCTTTTTGCTCATGATCCAATTGTAATAGAGCCTAGACATTATATTCATGGGTGCCTTATAGTTAATGTAGGTGTGATCCCTATATAAGTGTCCAATCATACACGGTATCTTGATGTTTTTAGGGTTGCCCCTTCTTATGCGAGGCTCGAAAGGTGGTCTCGGGAAGTTAACTACGTTATAGTGATAGGCGGTTTCCTTCCCTTTAGGGTATGAGTCGAAATACTCCCTAAGTTCTTCATCCTCCTTGCTATCATCCATAATCTCTAACACCTTATAATCTCCATCTTCAAGGTCATCATCCGAATCACTTGAGGTCGAATTACTATCTAAATTAGTAGATTCCTTAAGGGCTTCCTCAAGTGTATTTTCAGTTATCCTATTTAGTTTCCTAAGCTCTCCAATTTCACTAACAATACAAGCTCGAAGTTAGTTGGAAAAGGCTGGATCAAGCGGTGGGTACTTGTTTGGTGGAAAAGTGTTGTTTGGCGGATTATCACCTTCCATGATGAAAAGTGATGGGGGGTCACTAACAAAGGTCACGAAGAAGGGAGATAGACTACGAGGAAGCTAAAAATGGGAAAAAATCTTACTTGATAGGAATCAAGCAAGGAAACCTAAACGAGGCGGACTCCTAACTAGCTATTCTATTCCAAGTCAAATAGACTTAAAACAAGTTCAAACACAAATGCAATTAAGATCGAGGAATATAGGAATTCTGGGTCGTTAAGTCCCACGGAGGATGAATTGGTGTTAAAACACTTAATCGGATGGTAGAATGATCACTAAGGATAGCAATCGAAGGGGTTTTCGATGGAAAATTATACTAAAAGAAAAGATCTACAAATAACAGCGACTTAAATGCAAATTAAAAAGATTAAAAAGTTAAAATCTATTAAATAAACGCTATCACTATTTTTAAAGGCGATGAACGTTTAAAACCTAAAACTTAAAACTTACGTTTAAAATAAAATTACGTCTACGTACAAAATAAAAAGTGAGTTTTAAAGAAATAAAAGACCTAAAAATATGAAAATGATATTTTTATAATCCTAATAATAAAAGAAAATTATTAGAAAAAGAAAATTATTTTTACAACTATTTATTTATTTATTATTAATTAAAAACTATTTATTAAGTATTTAAATTGCACTAAAATACAAGAAAATACAAAATTAACCTAGAAAAATGAAATTATAACTTAGAAAAATCTAAAATATGATAAAACTTATTTTAAAACTAAAATATATTTTTAGACTTATTATGTATTTATTATTAATTTAAAACTATTTAAAACTAATTAAAATGCTAAAAATACTTTTTAAACTAAGAAAATTATGGAAAAATACTTTTATTACTTTTATATTTATCTTAACCTAAGAAAATTGAAAAATCATTTTTTGGACTTTTTATAATTTTTTAGTATTAAATGCTATTTAAAAATACCTAAAAACTGTTTTTAATTAAGAAAAATAGCAAACAGTTATGAAAAATAATGAAAATTTCAGGAAAAGTCTATTTTAATATGTAGAATCTAGGAAAAATAGAAAAACATGGTCTTGTTTGGAGAAATAAGCAACTGCAGTTGTAACTGCTTAATAATAAGCACTTGAAAAAGCTAAATGTTAACCAAAGACCACCAAACCTACATAAGGAAGCTATATTAAGCTAAAATAACTCTATTTCAACCAAAAACAACAAGCTTGAACCTCTGGATTACAAGTTTAACACAGATTTGATGTTTGACTTAAATAAGCAAAGCAGAAATTGGTATACTACTTTAAGCTTATGCACGATCACTCAATAAGCTAAACCGAAAAGCAATTAATGGAACTTGTACTAGACCTGGTTGACTACCTATAAACCAAAATGAGATCAAAACAAGCTCTTATGAGCTTTTGAGAAGCTTTTTCAAAACCCGAGAAACCATCGATTTAAAACTCGTTAATCTTTGAGTAAAATGGGACGAATGATAAGCTTATGTACGGTAAATAAGCTCCAAATTGAGATTTTAACTTGGAACCTAAAGAGGACCAGGTTAGCTATACAAAGAAACAAAAATCACTGGATTTGACCAAGTATTAAGCTCTGTAGGAGCTTTTGAACTTGGGTGTAAAAACTGATGCACAGAACAGATTTTGACTTTTTGATTACACACTCAGTTTGACTTTTATGAACTTGTAATTGATCTAAAACACTGATATTGATGTATTAAGGTGTAATAAAGTTATATTAAGCTATGTTAACTAATTTTGAGCTAATATGATGATTCTTGCAACTAATAATCCCAACAGTGGACTGATAAATGAGATTAAGTGAGATTTTGACTTTTCATAAAATAAGGACTTGTTTTCTTGACTTGTATGAGTTATTAAGAACTAGTATAACATGTATCAACCAAGAACAAGGTCTGCAACAACCTGTTACACAGATTACCAAGATAAACCAAACACTCCTTTTTGTGACTGAGTTGATGTGTTTCAAACCAAATCAAAATTGTGAACCATAAACTTGATTTCAGACCTTACAATATCAATATATGAGACTAAAAGGACATGATCCAACAGTGCTAACCTTATCAAAAACAAGACTTATGATTATGCATATTTCACTGTCCACATAAGGTTTTTAATAACTTCTGATTTAAATTAACAAACTACTGGTTTTAAGGTTTGAGAATACTTAATTATAACTAATGAGCACTAAGAAACAGATTTTACACTTTCTAGACAACTAAAACATATAAATGCAAAAATTGATCAAAAGGCTTACAAGTGAGTTTCAACTGAAAATGGAGAACCAAGGACAGAGAACACATCCTAAAGCTTCCCATGAAGCACTAATCCCAAGGCAATCCAAAATATACCCTGCTCCAGCCTGCTAGAACCTTGTACCATGATTTTTTATTTTTAAGCTATTTAATTAGTATTTTTGTGAATTTTTGGATTTAGCTACCAATACTGCTTTTAAGGTATCTAAAAGCTTTGATAAGCTTTATGAGGAGCTTATATGAGCTTCTAAGTCCAAAATAACCATTGCTAACAACCTTTCAACATTTTGAGATTTCTTTGAAACTTGAAAATTTGAAAGCGAGATTGGAACTTCAAAGTGAAATTGATTATTGAAAAGTTTAAACATACACTGATAATGCTTAATTAAGTGCTTGAAAGCTTAAAAATACACTGGATAAAGAAAATGAACTAAAACGACATAAAAATTGAAAATTACACTAGATATTTTTTTCTCTTGCTTCAATCTTGATATTTATTGACTTGTTTCTTCCTTGTCGACACTCTTGAGTCTTTCCCACCACAATTTGACCATTGGATTAGGCCAGATAATCATCTTTGCCAAATGTCGAATTTGGCGCCATTTTTTCAAGGAGTGGGTTTTCTGCATTAATTGGAGTTGGATTTGTGTGGAGGTGGAAGGGGAAGAGTAATCAAGTGGTGTTGTGAGGTGGAAAGGTGAAAACCAGTGGTTAAAACCACTGGTTTTGGCTAAACTGCTTTGGGAGAGACAGTCTACAGTGACCGCGGTATATTTGAATTTAAATTTTGGGCCGGGTCACTGTTTGGGCTTGGGTTTGGGCTAGTATTAAATTAAGGGATCCGGTTTGGCTTATTTTAACAACAAGGACCATATTTGCAATTTAGCCAAAGATGAAGGGCTGAACTTGAACCTTTTCCCAAGCTCTCATAAGGACTAAACCTGCCAAGTGATAATAGTACAAGGACCTTTGTTGTTAATTTCCATTTTACAAATCCAAGGACCAAAATTGTCAATTTAGAAACTATAAGGACCAAACTTGTAATTTTCTCCAAAGTTTTATCATAAGGACCATTTTGTCATTTATGAATAGTACAAGGTTAAAACTTGATAATTTTCAATTTTAAATTAACCAAGGACTATTTTTGACAATTTTCAAAGTTAAAGGACTAAAGTTGTCAATTTGTGATTTTAAACTTTAAAGGGTTTATTTTGACAACTTTTGAATCTCAAGGACCTAAAATGATATTTTACAAGTTTTTGAATTACTGTGGACCGATTTTGACATATTTTGTAACTTGGGGACTAAAGCGCCAATTATGCAAACTTGATACGTTTTCACCGATTTTGATGTTTTGCATTTAAAACATATAAAACACTTGTTTGTGATATTTTTATCATTTTGAAGCATTTCGAGTGTTTTCGGATGTTTTGGCATTTTAACAAGATAAAATGATGAGTATTTAGACACTCATCAATCCCCACACTAAGATATTGCTAGTCCCTAGCAATGATTTGAGAAAATTTAATGGATTTGAAATCTCTTTACCAAAAGCCATTACTCGGAGTAGCCAAATGTTTCGATTCAAGTAAGAACCATGGTACACCGATAACCAAATGATTTTGAGCAAACCACCGACTTTCAACGGATTTGATTTGTCTTTACCGAAGCCGCACCTTACGGACTAGCCAACTCTTAGATAAATTATCAATATTATCTTTGGTGAGCCGATTACCAATTATGGATTTTCAATCGCCTTTACCACAAGCCATAAACTTGCGGGCTAGCCAACTTTTCACTAGTTTAAAGATATGGTGAGTTGAACACCATACAATTTTAGGCAAATTGCAAGCCATAAACGGATTTGAGATATCTTTACCAAGAGCCGTTTGCTCTGGATTAGCCAATCCTTATGTGGGTTAGACATGGCGGATGATTACCATTTCTTTGAGTAAGTGAAAACACTTACTCCAAAAAAATTTTGGCCAAAACGGGAATTGGGTGAAATAATTACATGAAATTCGTGAGAATTCCCCCACACTAAGAAATGAATATTGCCCTCAATATTCAAAGTACCGCGGTTATGCCGAAACAAAGAACATAAAAGGAAATACTACGCCATTATTTTGTTTTTGATATATACACATTTTTTTTTTTTTTTTTTTTTTTTTTTTTTTTTAGAAAGATTGAGAATATACAACAATGTGGGTAGACTCCCCACACTAGGGTGATAGAAAGGGATAAGAAAATGTAAACATGGGTGAAAACCCATATTGTGTGTGCTACTATTTTTGATTCCCGAGTCACTAGCTTGACTCGATCCCCGCATTCATTGGTTCATGGGGAATGTTTGTAAATCCGGACAACCACGGGGAATGTCCTCTCCAAAGTAATGCTTTAATCGATGACCATTCACTTTAAAATTAGGACCATCGGGTTGAGATAACTCAATGGTGCCATAAGGATAAACCTTAGCGATAGTAAATGGACCGGACCGGTGGGACTTAAGCTTTCCGAGAAAATCTTCAATCTAGAATTGAAAAGAAGGACTCGATCACCAACGTTGAAAACGCGGTTCTTGATTTTAGAGTCATGAATCTTCTTTGTCTTTTGTTTGTAGATCAAAGAGTTCTCATAAGCTTGATCACGAAGTTCATTTAGTTCATTCATTTGAACTTTTCGTGATCACCACCGTCTCAGATATCGAAGTTTGCATGCTTTAAGGCCCAAGAAGCCTTGTGCTCTAGTTCAATCGGAAGATGACATGCTTTTCCGTACACTAGCTTGTATGGAGTACACCCAATTGGTGTTTTGTAAGTGCACGAAAAGCCCAGAGTGCGTCATCGAGTTTATCCGACCGGGATGCACGATTTTCACCTCTCGTCCTTTCAAGTATTCTTTTAATACCACGATTTGAAACTTCCACCGCCCACTTGTTTGGGGTGGTATGCGAGAGATAGGCGGTGGGTAACACCATACTTTTGCATGACACGATCAAATTGGTCATTACAAAATGTGTACCACGATCACCGATTATTGCACGAGGAGTTCCAAACCGGCAAAGAGAGCTTTCAAAATTTCACAACTACTCGGGCATCATTTGTAGGTAAAGCTTTTGCTTCAACCCATTTTGACAGATAGTCAATGACCACGAGTATGTACTTGTTACCACGAGAAGATGGAAATGGCCCCATAAAATCAATACCCCATATGTCAAATATCTCACAAACTTGAATGGCATTTTGTGGCATTTCATTCCTTTGAGATATGTTTCCATGACGACGACAAGCGTCACAAGTTTTGACATAATCATGGGCATCTTTATAGATTGTGGGCCAATAGAACCCGGAATCAAACACCTTTTGGCGGTGTAGTTTGGACTATGATGGCCCCGGTGGGTCCAAAGATGGCAAGCTTTGAGAATGTCAAGAGCTTCTTGTCCATAAACACACCGTCGGATGACTTGATCCGCACAGATTTTGAATAAGAAAGGGTCGTCCCAGAAATAGTGTTTAACATCCTTGAAGAATTTATTCTTCTGCTGGGTCGACATCCCTTTCACAATGAAGTTACCCGCATGGTAATTTGCAAAGTCAACAAACCATGGGGTAGAAGAGTTTCCACGAAAAGAAACCGCATTGAGTGTCTCGAGAGGAAATGTTTCATTTATATCCTTTTTCTCGAAAACATCTTGGTGAGGGTTTTCTAATCAGACAGATGATCGTGACCAAGTTCTCGGCTCCTTTTTATCACGTATGATGATATCAAATTCTTGGAGGAGGAGAACCCAACGGAGCAATCTCGGCTTTGCATCTTGTTTTGCAAAGAGATATTTAAGAGCCGAGTGATCCGTATACACTACACATTTGGTCAAGATTAAGTATGGCGAAACTTTTCAAATGCATACACCACGGCTAATAGCTCTTTTTACGTGGTGGTGTAATGAGTTTGAGCTTCATCATAGTCTTACTTGCGTAGTGAATTGGTGAAAATGCTTGTTTCTTCGTTGCCCTAAGACCGCGCCGATAGCAAAATCACTTGCATCGCACATTAGCTCAAAAGGTAAATCCCATCGGGAGCAACGAGAATGGGTGCTTGAGAAGCTTTTTCTTCAATGTTTCAAAAGCTACGATGCACTCGGGTGAAAAGATAAAAGGAGCATCCTTTTCAAGAAGATGGGTCATTGGTCGGGCGATTTTGGAAAAATCTTGAATGAATCTACGATAGAAACCGGCATGACCTAAAAACTCCTAATACCTTTGACGGTAGTAGGATGAGGTAATTTAGCAATAACATCGACTTTTGCTCTATCTACCTCAATCCCGTTCTTTGAAATCTTATGGCCAAGGACTATGCCTTCTTTGACCATAAAGTGACTTTTCTCCCGTTTAGACAAAGATTGGTGTCTTCACACCTTTGAAGCATTTTATCTAAATGGGAGAGACATGTTTGAAACGAATCCCCAATGACCGAGAAGTCATCCATAAACACCTCCATTGTTTCCCGATCATGTCGTGGAAAATGGCCATCATACATCGTTGGAGCGTGCGGGAGCATTACATAAGCCAAAAGGCATACGTCTATAGGCAAAAGTTCCGTATGGGCGGTGAATGTGGTTTTATCTTGATCCTTTGGATCAATGGGAATCTGAAAGTACCCCAGAAACCATCAAGGAAACAATAGTATTCATTCCCCGCTAATCTCTCAAGCATTTGGTCCATAAAGGGTAGAGGAAAATGGTCTTTACGAGTGGCGTCATTCAACTTACGATAGTCAATGCAAACACGCCATCCCGTAACCAATCGAGTTGGAATTAACTCGTTATCTTCATTTGTGATAACAGATTATGCCACCCTTTTAGGAACACAATGAATTGGGCTAACCCAAGGACTATCCGAGATTGGGTAAATCAATCTCGCATCAAGAAGTTTGATAACCTCTTGTTTGATAACATCATGGATTTTGGATTTACTCTTCTCTCGATGTTGAACTAGCCGGCTTAAAGTCATCCTCCATCAAGATTTTATGAGTACAAAACTCGGGGTTGATACCCTTGATGTCGGAGAGTTTCCAAGCAATTGCTTGCTTGTGTGACTTCAAGATTTTTATGAGAGCGACTTTTTCATCTTTACTCAAATCTCTAGCAATAATGACCGGTAATTTATCATCACCTTCAAGAAATGCATACTCGAGATGAGGTGGTAAGTCCTTAAGCTCAACCTCGGAAATTCTTGATTTTCTCAACCGACTTGACTTCCTTGTTATGAAGTTTGATGGAAGGAGAGGAGAAGAAATGTCATGATTTAACAACTTCTCAAGAAGAAAATCTCCTCAGATTAATCTCATTTTGATTAATCTCATCGAGAATTGAATCACTAGAGTGAGGGTGATGATGGATCATCATTAAGCAACTTCTCAATGAGAAGTATGTCCCCTCAATGTCAATTGGAGCGTGATCAATTTCCCATGGAATGAATCATGGATAAGTAAGCTTCAATCTCTTCTAAGATGAAGTCACTTTCCTCAAATGGGGTGAGAGAAGGAGTAGAATTGGCGATGATAGGTTGAGATGAATGAGTGAGATTATCACTCGAAGAATTATGATCATAACCAAGAACTTCTTGCAGTACTCTTCGAAGCAACATCAATGATATCTATTCGGTTAACCGATTCGTAATCATAATTTGCGAGTACCTCAAGTTCGATCAAGGTTAAAAGTGGCGACTTCATTACCAACACGTAATGTGATTTCTTGCTCAAATACATCTATGAGAGCACGGCCCGTTCTCGTGAATCCTCGACCAACAATGAGAGGAACCCGATGATCGGCATCAAAATCAACAACCACGAAGTCGGTGGAAAATGGAACTTTCCTACTTTCACAAATACGTCCTCGGCAATGCCAAGAGGACGGATATTGTACGATCGCAAGCTCGAGAGTCATGCATGTAGGAGTAAGTTCCTAAGAGAAAGTTTCTTCCACACCGAATATGGCATAAGGTTAATGCTTGCACCAAGATCGCTAGGGCAAAGCATTCAACCATTCTGAGGAATACACAAGGTAAGAGAAATTTCCGGGATCTCCAAGCTTTTCTCGAAGCTTTTTAGAATAAGCTGCAGAGCGTTCTCGTTAAGAGGAGTCTTAGCCATTTCAAACGACTTTTCCTTGTTGCTTAACATGTGTTTGAGAGTTGATGCAAACTTGGGCATCGGCATGATAGCATCCAAAGCTTATGTCAAAATGTAATTCTTGGAAAATTTGGAAAAATTTGTCCATTTGATGACTAGCTTTTCACGGAGCTTTTGCTCATTCAAACGTGATGGATATGGAATAGAAGATTTGGATTTGATATTTTCAACGGAGCTACGGTGGTTCAAAACAACTCTGGATTAGACTTGGGTTTCGGACAACTTGAGGATGGACTACGAAGGTGGGACTTGTGCGGTATTACTTGGACTTGAATAATGCACTTTGTCCGTTGTTTCCTTGGTAACTTGACTCATTGCCACGGAGGAGGGGCATTGGAGTCGAGGTCCATTGTGAGTCGAGGTTCACTTTCCACTACCTTTGGAAGAAGAAGAGGTAGTAGGAATAGCGGGTCCATTGTATGAAACACCACTTCGGTCGTGATCGCCTTAGCATCGCCCCTCGGGTTAGCGATCGTGTTGCTCGGTAAAGTACCGAGCTCGAGGGTCGATCATTTAAAGACTTCTTCGGATCGCCGATCCGACCGACCAACAACTGCTCATCTCATCTTGGGATTTCATAAAGCGCTTCAAGAACTCATCGATGATGGTCCGGAGGAGTAATGATGGGAGGTGGATTAGGAGGAAATTTTGAGGTCGGATGTTTTGATTATGACCTTGTTGTTGAAAATTCCTTGATTAGGATTCACATTCCCATGAAATTGATTCCCCGATTGAAATTGTTTTGATGAAGGTTCCCTTGTTGTTGGAAACCTTGATTGGGTCCGGATAGAAATTACCTTGGTTTTGATAACCTTGGTTCATTCTAGGTTGATTCGATTCGGTTAGGATTCGGTTAAAACCGGTGGTGCACGATAATTGCTAGCACGGTAGTTTGGTTCATTCGAGGACGGTATTGATTACCTCCTTGATTTGAAGTACCGGCTATAGCATTTGCTTCAAACGGACTACCATCGGTGGCGACAATTGTAGTATGCATGAGGACCACCACAAGTGACACAAACTTCAACTTTCTTCACTTCACCATGTGATGGTGTTTGAGTGAATGTGACTTTCTTTTGGTTAGCAAGAACCAAAGCTCGAACAACATCGTGAGTTTATCAATCTTAGCATCGGTGCTAGATGTACTCACATGAGATGAAGTAGAAGGTCCAAGATTAGGCGATTTTGATATGTCTTAGTGCGGAAAGAACGGACCAGGACTTGTTTTCAATTATTTGTAAGGCTTCTTTGGTGGTTTTGCTAAGGAAATTACCTCCGCGGAGGCATTCAGAGAGTCTTGGTCGGTGGTCTCGACCATTATAGAAAGTATCCATTTGCATTAACTCGGTAAAACCATGATGTGGACACTTCATGAGCAATTCTTTGTAACGATCCCATGCCTCCCGAATGATTCATCAAATCTCTCGAGAAAATTTCATTATCTCATTCTTAAGACTTGTGGTTCGGGATGGAGGATAGAACTCGTTAACAAACTTGGTAACTAGATCTTCCCATGTCTCTATAGAACGAGGGGTTGTTTCTCAAGCCAATTCCGGGCTTGTCCTCTACAGAAAATGGGAATGAAGAAGCTTGATAGCTTCGGATGGGACATTCTTGTACTTGATGGTTGATGCTATCTTGTTAAACCATCGAATGTGTGCATGAGGATCATCCCGCTCAAAACCATAGAATTGGCTTTGGGTTACTAGATTAAGCAACCCGGTCTTGAGCTCGAAGGTATCGACCACAATGGTGGGACAACAATGGCATCTCCGTAACCCTCGATGGGTGCTTGGAGAAGCTCATTCATAGGTTTGTCTTCGCCATTTCGGCGGTGGTGGTGGTGGTAGACGTTCCTCGATCACGGTGAAGGAGCCGAACGTCCTCTACGTCTGCGAGGAATGTTTCCAAGTTCGGAAAGTGGACTTGTAGAATCGGAAGAACGAGTCTTGATGCACTAAGTATAAAAATCAATTTCCAAAACAAATGAGGCAAAACACAAGTGAACTTAACCAATAATCACGGATGAAATGGCTTCTTTGAAAAGGTACACCAAATCACAAGTGACACAAAGGCAAGTTTTAAATCGATGTTCGGGAACTTATTAATGGTCGCACCCCAGTTAGGTAGTCTGTTGCCTTGATTTCGGTGGTTGATTTTATGTATATTTTAAGTACCACCGAAAAGACGTAGGTATGATTTGTCTTGATGGGGTTTAAAACTTTTGGGAAATATTTTTGGTATCGTCCCGTTTAACCAAATCGTATCTCTTTAAGAATCACCTTAAAAGAAACACAAACTAGAAAACGTTACGATTGTTTTGTTGTTTTATATTGTTTTGGGTTTTAACACTTTAGGAAAAGCGTTAATGAACTTTTGGTTTATATTAACTTTACGAAAACTTTTACAAACCGTGGTATATGTGCAAGTACGGGTCCGATAATGCTAGAAACACGCTTACTGACCTCCCGCAATGGCGCCAAAATTTGATTGGTGCTAACGGTCAAGTCAAATAGACTTAAAACAGCTCAAACACAAATGCAATTAAGATCGAGGAATATAGGGAATTCTGGTCGTTAAGTCCCACGGAGGATGAATTGGTGTTAAAACACTTAATCGGATGGTAGAATGATCACTAAGGATAGCAATCGATAGGGTTTTCGATGGAAAATTATACTAAAAGAAAAGATCTACAAATAAAAGCGACTTAAATGCAAATTAAAAGATTAAAAGATAAAATCTATTAAATAAACGCTATCACTATTTTTAAAGGCGATGAACGTTTAAAACCTAAAACTTAAAACTTACGTTTGAAATAAAATTACGTCTACGTACAAAATAAAAAGTGAGTTTTAAAGAAATAAAAGACCTAAAAATATGAAAATGATATTTTAACAATCCTAATAATAAAAGAAAATTATTAGAAAAATAAAATTATTTTTACAACTATTTATTTATTTATTATTAATTAAAAACTATTTATTAAGTATTTAAATTGCACTAAAATACAAGAAAATACAAAATTAACCTAGAAAATGAAATTATAACTTAGAAAAATCTAAAATATGATAAAACTTATTTTAAAACTAAAAATATATTTTTAGACTTATTATGTATTTATTATTAATTTAAAACTATTTAAAACTAATTAAAATGCTAAAAATACTTTTTAAACTAAGAAAATTATGGAAAAATACTTTTTATTACTTTTATATTTATCTTAACCTAAGAAAATTGAAAAATCATTTTTGGACTTTTATAATTTTTTAGTATTAAAAGCTATTTAAAAATACCTAAAACTTATTAAAATTAAGAAAAATAGCAAACAGTTATGAAAAATAATGAAAATTTCAGGAAAAGTCTATTTTAATATCTAGAATCTAAGAAAATAGAAAACATGGTCTTGTGTGGAGAAATAAGCAAAGCTATGTTAAACCGCTTAATAATAAGCACTTGAAAAAGCTAAATGTTAACCAAAGACCACCAAACTTGATAAGGAAGCTATATTAAGCTAAAATAACTCTATTTCAACCAAAAACAACAAGCTTGAACCTCGGATTACAAGTTTAACACAGATTTGATGTTTTGACTTTGATAAGCAAAAAGAAAATGGTATACTACTTTAAGCTTATGCACGATCACTCAATAAGCTAAACCGAAAAGCAATTAATGGAACTTGTACTAGACCTGGTTGACTACCTAAACCAAAATATGAAATCTTGACAAGCTAAAATGAGCTTTTGAGAAGCTTTTGCAAAACACGAGAACCCATCGATTTAAAACTCGATTAATCTTTGAGTAAAATGGGATGAATGATAAGCTTATATGCCTACAGTAAATAAGCTCCAAATTGAGATTTTAACTTGGAACCTAAAGAGGACCAGGTTAGCTATACAAAGATACAAAATCACTGGATTTGACCAAGTATTAAGCTCGTAGAGCTTTTGAACTGGGTGTAAAACCGATGCACGTAATGATTTTGACTTTTGATTACACACTCGGTTTGACTTTTATGAACTTGTAATTGATCTAAAACACTGATATTGATGTATTAAGGTGTAATAAAGTTATATTAAGCTATGTTAACTAATTTTGAGCTAATATGATGATTCTTGCAACTAATAATCCCAACAAAGGGATCGATAAATGAGATTAAGTGAGATTTTGACTTTTCATAAAATAAGGACTTGTTTTCTTGACTTGTATGAGTTATTAAGAACTAGTATAACATGTATCAACCAAGAACAAGGTCGCAACAACCTTTTACACAGATTACCAAGATAAACCAAACACTCCTTTTGTGATCGAGTTGATGTGTTTCAAACCAAATCAAAATTGTGAACCATAAACTTGATTTCGACCTTACAATATCAATATATGAGACTAAAGGACATGATCCAACAATGCTAACCTTATCAAAAACAAGACTTATGATTATGCATATTTCACCGTCCACATAAGAATTTTAATAACTTCGATTTAAATTAACAAACCTTCGGTTTTAAGGTTTGAGAATACTTAATTATAACTAATGAGCACTAAGAAACAGATTTTACACTTTCTAGACAACTAAAACATATAAATGCAAAAATTGATCAAAAGGCTTACAAGTGAGTTTCAACGAAAATGGAGAACCAAGGGATGAGAACACATCCTAAAGCTTCCCATGAAGCACTAATCCCAAGGCAATCCAAAATATACCTTGCTCCAAACTGCTAGAACCTTGTACCATGGATTTTTATTTTAAGCTATTTAATTAGTATTTTGTGAATTTTTGATTTGGCTAATAAATCGCTTTTAAGGTATCTAAAAGCTTTGATAAGCTTTATGAGGAGCTTATATGAGCTTCTAAGTCCAAAATAACCATTGCTAACAACATTTCAACATTTTGAGATTTCTTTGAAACTTGAAAATTTGATAACCGAGATGGAACTTCAAAAGTGAAATTGATTATTGAAAAAGTTTAAACATACACTCGATAATGCTTAATTAAGTGCTTGAAAGCTTTAAAATACAACTGAAATAAAGAAATTGAACTAAAACGACATAAAATTAAAATTTACACTAGATATTTTTTCTCTTGCTTCAATCTTGATATTTATTGACTTGTTTCTTCCTTGTCGACACTCTTGAGTCTTTCCCACCACAATTTGACCATTGGATTAGGCCGGATAATCATCTTTGCCAAATGTCGAATTTGGCGCCATTTTTCAAGGAGTGGGTTTTCGCATTAATGGAGTTGGATTGGTGTGGAGGTGGAAGGAAGAGTGGAAAGGTGTGTTGTGTGGTGGAAGGTGAAAACAAGTGGTTAAAACCCTTGGTTTTGGTGAAACCGCTTTGGAGGAGATGGATACAATGATCGCGGTATATTTGAATTTAAATTTTGGGCGGGTCATGTGTTTGGGCTTGGGTTTGGGCTAGTATTAAATAAAGGGTCCGGTTTGGTATTGGTTTAACAACAAGGACCAGTTTTGCAATTTAGCCAAAGTTGAAGGGCTGATCTTGAACATTTCCAAAGCTCTCATAAGGACTAAACCTGCCAAGTGATAATAGTACAAGGACCTTTGTTGAATAATTTCCATTTTAAAAATCCAAGGACCAAAATTGTCAATTTAGAAACTATAAGGACCAAACTTGTAATTTTCTCCAAAGTTTATCATAAGGACCATTTTGTCAAATATGAATAGTACAAGGTTAAAACTTGATAATTTTCACTTTTAAATTACCTTAAGGACTATTTTTGACAATTTTCAAAGTTAAAGGACTAAAGTTGTCATTTTGTGATTTTAAACTTTAAAGGGTTTATTTTGACAACTTTTGAATCTCAAGGACCTAAAATGATATTTTACAAGTTTTTGAATTACTGTGGACTGATTTTGACAACTTTTGTAACTTGGGGACTAAAGCGCCAATTATGCAAACTTAATCGTTTTCACCGATTTTGATGTTTTGCATTTAAAACATATAAAACACTTGTTTGTGATATTTTTATCATTTTGAAGCATTTCGAGTGTTTTCGGATGTTTTGGCATTTTAACAAGATAAAATGATGAGTATTTAGACACTCATCAAATACATAACTTTTGATAAAATTCCGGTTTTAACTACATTTTGCCAAACATATCCATTTATGAATAAGACTAGTTATATACTCTCGTGTACGTACGAGCCTTTGGCATATATGTAATATAATACTTAAGTCACAATATATCTAAATCTTTTACTACTTATAATGCATGTATGCATTTCTTAATTCCTTAAAGTGCTTAAAATTTGAGTAATGTTGATTGCCTATAATACCCCTCACAAAACAAGTTAAAATGGAAAGTTTAACTATTTTACTTTGTTCTAACAATAAAAATGGCGACTTAACACAGTTGCTTTTAAATTTTAACACACAGTTTCAAAACAAAATTATTTTTCCGAAAACTATGCATGTTTAATAGCACGTAATAACCATTAAAAAATTGTTTTTCAGGAAATCTTTATTTAAACTTTATAGAGGAAATACGTGCGTCATTGTTATACGTACAATCTCCTATATTTATTTTCATCTCACAGTAACCCGTGTGGTCGTGCATTTATTTTAATATTTATATTCATGTTAATAATAATTGTATTTAACTTTTAAACCTGTGTATGTGCGGCTTAAACTTGTAATAAGGAATAACATGAGTCGTTATAGAACGTGAATATTAAAAAAAAGGTATTTTACTGGACATGTTTACTGAATCTATACTATATATAAAAGAAAAACAAAAAAGTGAAAAGTGAAAAACTTAAAGTATTTTAGGCAGTCTTACATTATTTTCGAAAAGCATATGCAAAGTTGGAAACTATTAATACACATCGAAAACCGGGTTGACCCGGGTCGCTTCAAACCCGGCGAGTTGACCTAGTTTAATTTGACCCATTTTTTCGACTGGAATGGTTCAACCGGTTGAACTGTCCGGGTCGAACCGGGTTTCAAAACATTATGTTTAATCCCTAAATCCTCAAACTTTTATTATTTTTCATTTATAACCATAAACTTTTTTTATTATCACTAAAACTATATGTCGGTATAAAATCCCGCCGCTATGCATGTGTGCTCGTCTAGTCACATAAAAAAGAACAACATGAGTTGTTCATATATGTGTAATCTCGTGTATTCATTTACGTATCACAATAACGCATGCTTCCATTTTGAAATTTATAAATAACAATAACATATATGTTGTTTTTCCAAAAAAAAAATGTTTATGGGGGTATAAAGTCGGTTATATATTAAATTTATAAAATTATTAAAAACATGAAAATTGATAAGTTAACTTAAGTCCATATAATTAAATTAAAATTTAACAACTAAATTTCTATTAATTAACCCCTCCTTGTTTTTATTTTTTCTTAATCTGCACATGTGTTTTTTTTAATATTTTTTTGCTAGATGAAATTTAGATAAATTTGACCAAATTATTAATAGGATACCTCCATTTATCTTATGTGACAAAACCGAGCTATCTTATAAGTCCAATTGTAACATATTGATATAATTAATTTCACATTTTGTATGTTCACTTATTATATAAAAGATCGTAATTCCGTTCAAGTTTAAGTCGACAGGTGGTTGGTCAGTAGTTTTAACTCGAACACGAACTCTTTAATTATTTTTGACAAACATTTCTACCTCAATATGTTTATATATAATCTACGATTCAATTAACTCCTTTATCCAAATGAGTTAGACAAAAGGAATAAAACATATTAACTTGAGGGGTAGACCCGTTTAATCCACCCTTAATACAAATACCAACCTTTCTAATAACATAGTTAAGTGGGCCAATCTAAAAGGGTGTTTACCAACTTGGTCTATATCAAGTGGCCACCGGAGGTAATCTTGGGAGGAGGGGGGTTGTTTTCCTTGGAGGTCTCGTGTTCGAGGTTTGCCAATGTGGTTTTCTTTCTAGGCGAAGCGGAAAAAAGGAGTGAGGTTTATTCCCCTAAGACGAAGGTTCGAGAAAGGCATATCGCCCGCTTGGATGTCACTGCACGACACGAATCACTAACTACTAACTAGCCGTTCTAAAAAAAATAAAAAAATAAAAAATAATAATCTAAAAGGGTGTTTGTTCAAGCTTACTTTTGCGCTTACGAGCTTATGTGATTGTGGCTTGTTTTCACAAGATCAATTTTTTTTGCTTATTTTAGAACTTATAAGTTAAAATAAGCTTACTATATCATAAAAAGCGTATATTAGACGAGCATTGGTATATAGCGGCGGAAATTTGGAGAATTGAATTCTCATAGTTACAAATTATGGTTAAGTGTTTCGTGTATGAAATGGATTAATAACGTTAAATGAGTCAAAATTTCAACTTATAATTATTCATGGAAAGAAAATATACATGGATGTGAATTAAAGTATAATATTAGAAAAATACGGAGTAAAGGTGGATTAGTAATTCATAGTCTCACTTATTAAAGATAAGCTCTAAAAAACTTAAGTTACAAAACCTAAATCAAAAAAGAAATTTGCATTTCTATGACTTAAGAAG
The DNA here is from genome assembly GCA_022545495.1 of Chrysanthemum lavandulifolium. Taxonomy (NCBI): domain Eukaryota; kingdom Viridiplantae; phylum Streptophyta; class Magnoliopsida; order Asterales; family Asteraceae; genus Chrysanthemum; species Chrysanthemum lavandulifolium. The sequence goes on from CM040243.1 coordinate 70,715,616, forward strand.
CCATTTATTTCCAATGTGACCTTTTGTATCATAGCCTTATGTTACTTTTCTGATACTCTTCATCTCCGAATCTATTCATTTTCCTTAGTTTTAATCTTCTTTTCTTTCGCAAGTCTTCGTAATACATAAATAGACAAAACTGTAGTACCGTTTTACATCTAATAACTTATAAATATTTAATTTTCATAGAAAAAATTCAAAAAAGAATGAGTTTCTTCTTAGTATAGTAAAGTTTAAAGTTAACTTGGGATGTTAATATTGTAAATATTGGTGATATGGTAAAATGAATGAAAGATGAAGGTGAAAAACAAAATTATGGTGCAAGCAAGTGGATTTTTAAAAGGTGATTTGCTACACATATCCCCAATAGTTTTGTTTCAGAAACAAAAACATGCATAACTTGTAGTACATAGAGTGACCAATTCTTGTTGAATATACAAATAGTTAATACATGTCTGAATAATTTAAACATAACCCTTAGGGCTACGTTAGCAATTTCCTTTTAAATATACGAGGGAGTGAAAAACATGTTCAAAATAGAAGACAATTCGCATACACAATTCGCAATAACGTGGGAGAAAGGAGGGGATTGATAATGGGTGGAGTTCACATACATAATTCGCAATAAGTATGAGTTCATAATGAGTGTGGAAAGAGGGGTTGACAATTTTGTACGCAAGTGTTTGCAATAGAGAAAATGAGGTTATAGGAGTAAGAATGGATTCGAGGAAACCATGTAGCTTTTGAGAGAAAAGAGGGAGTTCATTGAAGAGTTTATAAGTATGTGCCAAAGTGTAAAGTTAAGCCAAAAGGGCAACTATCTCACTATAACGTAACAATATTTTAGGATAAAACATTATTACGGGCAATTTACATTTACAAGTGAAAACCGTTTTTATCACTTCATATGCTATAACGCGTGAAATGATATCTATAGTGATACAAATGCAAATTTCTGGATCAAATTGACATACACTAACAATCCCAAAAACTGTAACAACAACCTTTTAAAATCGACCCAAAACTAATGAAACCCAATCCGAACTACGTATTTCTGTCGGGGATGTTCACAAATCGGGTATACTGACAGGAACCCAAAACCAAATTTGAACCGAATAAAACTGAAAAGAATTTGTAAAAACCTAGTTAAATATCGGTTTTCGGTTTGAATATACTTTTGGCAAAATGTAAATCGAACTGAATCAACTTAAATATATATACTTTTTAATACATTTGTATACATAAAAAAACATTAAAGCTCTTTTCTAGTTCATATATAATATCTTTTCAAGTTTGAAAATATTTTTTGCTAAAAATATACAATTAAGTGAAAAAAGTATATGTCATGTAATTCATTGTAATTTAATCTGAATTCAAAGATTTTATCGGTAATTGAGTTCGGTTTGGTTTTGATTAAAAAAAATTAAAAAGAAAAAAAAAAGAATTAAAAGAAGCAAATAAAGAAACTGAAGTATATACTATCGAACACCCCTAATTTCTATGATGGATCCGGATTGTATAGTGCGAGAATAACTAGCCAAAATTTATTCCTAAAACCTGATACCCCTCCCCCCAGTTCATCAATTGTCAAATCCGTAAAGAATATGAGCTAACACCCGATCTCCATACACCAATTGTCAAAATTAAAATGTCACAGAATAACGCAAATGTACCAGTAAGTGAAGTGTTTTGGTCTCTTGTTGCTAAAGCTGATAAAAAATTCTCTAAAATTAGAGATTTGCCCTATTATGAACGCAACAGGTATATATTCCTTTATTAGTTTTTTTATATTCATTTTCAAGTTAATGATATGTTGAATTGTATGTTTGTGAACTTGTTACTGTTACTTCATTTGGATTATGGTATTCACTTTAAAATGTCAACATTATTTCTAATTGTTGGACTTAAGGTTGAGTTTCGTATGCATTCGCTATGTGCTGTTGAAAAACAATGTACTGTAGTTTTTTTGGGTTTCTAATTAGGCGAGAGCGCGTTAAGTTCGCAGAATATAAATGATCTCAAGTTAACTCGTTGCTATGCAAAAGTCTGTTCAATAAACAAGGGTTTGAAAATATTGTTATCTAGTAATAGTTTTGATGGTAATGAATGGATCATCGATTTAGCCATTTAGGAACCAATATCTGTCAAAACATCGTGAGACAACTGAGTATATCTTCATTATGCATATATACATGTCTTCGCATTTTTACATATATCAAGGTATAGTGAACTAGTTTTTCGTGATCAAGAAATGAATGTTATGTATTTTAGGTGCCAAGTATACCCGTGGTAATCTTTAGTTATTTAAAATGAAAAAGGACCAGTTTCACAAAGATCTATTTGGTCCTTTTTTGTATTAGCACAAACTTCAAATGATTTGTTGTCTGTGATTATATTGGAAGTTGGTGGTTTACAGTTCTCATTGACTCTTAGCGCATAAGAAAACTGGTTTTTGTATCAGGTACGATACGTACTTCGATAAGGTATTCAAAGTTTATACACAGTTATGGAAATTTCAACAAGAGAATCGACACAAGCTTGTGGAAGCAGGGCTTAAAAGATGGGAAATAGGTGATATTGCGTCACGTATAGGGCAACTTTATTTTGGGACGTATATGAGAACAAGTGGAGCCAGTTATTTGTCGGAGTCGTATATCTTCTATGAAGCAATCTTGACTAGGGATTATTACAAGGATGGAATATTACAGGATCTGAATCTTGCTAACAAACAACTGAGGTTTTTTGCGAGGTTTTTGACAGTGTGTCTGGTTTTGAACCGACGAGAAATGGTTTATCAGTTGGTGAATCAGCTCAAATTGTTAGTTTCCGACTGCAAGAGGACTTTTCAGGTAATCAAACTTTTTTCATAATGGTATAGTAGGATATCCTAGATGATGAGACGTTTGGCTCTATTCTTTCAGGATACCGACTTCAAAGAATGGAAGCTTGTGATACAGGAAATAACGAAGTTTCTGAAAGTAGACACGGCTTTTATGAATATAAGGCCTTTAAGATATAGCCTCACGTTGGATCTCCATCCTGATCACCTGCCACCTGTTGCCAATGTGAAAAGGAAGCTAAAGCTGGGAGATGCCATTCTTTGCAGCTACCATCCTAACGAGGTTAACATACTCTAAACATGTATGCCATTATGCGGTCTTAATATACTGCATTTTGACTTTTCTTATGCCCTGTGATTTTTTTAATCAGGTTAAGTTCTCCGAGCTGACTCTAGACAACTTCCGAATGCTTCAATCTTTGGAATGGGAACCCAGTGGCTCATTCTACAAATCAAGTGGAACTATGTCTACCGGTACTGGTCAAAATGGGGGCTCTTTAGGCTCTAATCGCACTAATTATTCCCAGGAGATTTCTGATCCTACACTGCCACCAAATCCGCGTAAAGCTGTCTTGTATCGTCCATCTGTCACTCATTTTTTGGCGGTTAGTAATCTTTGAATGATTCCTCTTCGCAGTTACTTTAGTATTGTTATTTGAGTACGTTTAGGGGCTTCTATGGGGTACGCTTTGTGGGTTGCGAGTCAAACATCAAGGACTTTGCAAGAGTTAAAATCATTTTAGGTTGCCTATCCGTGTGAGTGGCTTCGACATGTTCCGTCTGGTGATACTAACTGAGAAGCCCATGAATTCCAACTTTCACTACAAATACAGAGCTGTAGATGGTCCAAAACCAATTTGATTTGTTATAACACTATAATGGGTAAGGTAAAACTTGATAAGTCCACCTTAAAGTAAATTAGTCCAATTTACATAGGAAAGGGTAGGTTAGATTGTCTCCATACGCAATATGGGTTGTTACAGGGTTCAATCTAAATAACTAAAAGAGGACTGCATTTATTCCAGGAAAACGAGAAAATAAATTAGAGTTCATGAATTGATACTAAATTGATACTAATGGGGTTTGTAGGGGAAAAATAATTACCCTATCCTTCCGAATCCACTTAGGGTGTGTTCACTAACTTTTTATAACTGTGTAAAGGTACGCCAATAAGGAAACAAAAAATTGGCCATGGTATAATGTTGAGTTGTATCCTATGCTATTCATCAACCCTGTGTTCCTCAACAAATTCCAGTAAACTAATATTCTAAGCACACATATTTTTTCTTGAGAGTAAGTGTATGCTTAGCTGCTCCTCACCTGCATCTTCAGTGGAGGTTTATAGAGCATGTCCGTGGTGACATGGAGCCTATGTGGAGTCCATGTACAGAAACCTCCGTTGGAGCACCAAGTTTGTAGAGACGAAATAGTAACTAGTTTATGTATATAGAATAAAGAGAGAAACTAAAGTGGGTCTAACCAACTTATTAACCAATTATAAAATGTTAACTAGGTTAATTGAGATGTTTATGGTCTTTATGAAGTCCATAGCATTGTAAAATCAAGTTTATATGTTTAGTAATTTATAATAGAATGACATGGAAATACTATGGACTTGGTAAAGTCCATAGCATTGGAGATGCTTTAGTGTAGTCTCTGTGAATTGTACCCATACTTGTCCTAATGAAGTAAAAGCTACGAGTTTATATTAGAAGCACTACATATAAATTGTCAGAAATATAACTGGTAAAATGCAAGTTACGTGAATTGTTTTTTGGCTCTTGATGGCAGGTTCTGGCCACTGTGTGCGAGGAGCTCCCTCCTGATGGAGTTCTCTTACTCTATATCTCTGCTCCAGGTGGCGTTTTTATTTCTCTTATTTTTTACATTTTTATGATGTCAAATAGTCCATGTTTGCATTGTTTAAGTTTTTTAGGAAGCAGTGAAAACGCTTCATTTTCATCCCTCATGGAAACTTATTTTGGCAATACAGAATACAATGTTGATAGCGTACAGCCTTATACGATGCACTCAGATGCTGCCTCTACTCTGCCACCTACCTATTTCTGCGATAACACAACCATTTCATCAGAGAAAAATATTCTGAACTCAGGTCACCATTCTGGTGGCCTAAATCTTGGCGCCAAAGGAAATGGAGGTACTCATACTGATAGAAATATACTCAAAATTTATTTGGAATGATGTTAAATTCTATTGATAATTTTGATTAAAATAAAAATAAGTTTGGTGTTATCTATTCCAAACTCCCCCAGTATAAACACTTCATGCTCTAAAATATTTCTGTAATGGTGTCTCAACATTAGACTTCCATACCTAACAATGATCTTCATTTTCAGGATTGAATCTGATTTATCCTTGTGACTTAATTCCATTTACAAGAAGGCCGCTTTTCCTTGTTATTGATAGTAGCACCAGTAACAGTTTTAAGGCAAGCATAATTCTTTTACGGTGTTCATATATAAATCTTTAATTGATGGAAAAGCATTTTTCCCTTATGTAGATGGAAAATCATTTTTCTCTTATGTAGACTACTAGACTTGAATGACATATGCATATTAATGAATAGATTACTTTCACCCCTAAGTTGCTTGTTATGCTTTTATATATTGGGATTCACTAGTCAAAATGTAGACACAAATCCAGTGTATAGTTATGGCATGGTTCTTTGTGTTAACAGATTCAATTGTCACCATGTGGACACAGATAAAGTGTAAATGCACTGAAATTTGGGATGCTTCCTAAGTGTTATGCATTTTGATCCAGCAGATTTCTGTATATCTGTATGCTCTAGAAATTGCCAAAATGAATGCAAAATTTTCTCATTAAAGCTATGCCAAATGAATGCAACATTTTCCTCTTTGAGAAGTTTTAAATTCAACATGACATTTCTACTTATTAGTAATGATTACTAAATACTGATAGCATTAGTGTAGGATCTTTGGATTCCACTATCTTGTCATCATTGCGGGTGTATAAATCTGTTTTATATTTAGCTTGCTCATAACATATTGCTCTTATTTTGGGAGAGAGTTATGCTGTGCATTGGAGATGATATTAATATAGTGCATAAAGTTATACCTTACTTAATTCGGCATATATATGTACAGGCTTTAAACACAGCAGTAAAAGGAGAGCCAGTAGCAATGCTCTTATCTCCAAGCTCTTCAAGTCCTATACATGGTACCATAGATCCTCGCCAGCCAAGTGGAAGTCAATTCACTAGCTTTCTGACAGCACCATTGCAAGCTTTTCTCATCTTACTTGGCTATTCAGGCTCAGACATCCAGATGGTGCGTGTCTCTCTATAAAATCGTATTTTCTGTTGTAGCTTCTAAAAGTGAAATAATGCCTTCCTTGGCAACAGGTCAAAACAAGTTAGGGTAAAATGGGTAATTATTGTGCAATCGAAACGAGCTGTATTGACTTAAAACACTTATTCTCCCATTTTTTCTTTCTATAAAATATTTTATTTAAAATAATCAGAAATTTTTTATGTTTACAATAATAATTATATTCTCTGAACAAAACGACTTGGGAGGTTGTATGCATTAAGTATACACTTTCGGCGACTTTCAACTTGTTTGACCCATATCCTTTTGAGCTAAATTCAGTCTTTTAGCTGTTTGACCCAATTACAGAGGGAAAAATAACACAAATTAACCCACTTATGATTAAATGGGTCGAAATTGCCACCTATCGTGACTTGGTTAGTTGCTGTGTTATATAAATGATAGCTGGCTAAAATAAAGATATATTTTCAGGATAAGCTCAACCAGGCTGATAAGGTTCTTTCATCATCTTTAAATATCTGGGGAGAAATGTTGGCATCTTCAGAAACGCTTCATCCTGTCTGGTCTCAAGTATTAGGCGATCCATTTCTTAGGCGACTCCTTTTGAGGTACATCGTTAAACTTTATCAGTTTTTTACAAAATAATGCTGTATTATTATAGTCCTTCATTAGATGCTGTACTTTATAAGTATGTATATACACGAGCAAAAATTAAACTATGAAAATAGAAGTTTCTCGATAATTCTCATGAGATTTGATGTTTACTTCACAAAATGTAATGAAATTGTTATATACATATTGCAAAATACTACAAGCAAATACTTGCGGGCTGACCCGACCGACCCATTATCCGACCCAGCGTACCGACTCATTTTGCCATCTCTAGTACTTGTGCTTGACAGTTAAAATTTATTCTGGTCTCTCAGGTTCATATTTATCCGGGCAGTGCTAGCACTATACGCTCCCACATTCAACAAAAAGGAATATCTACCTGAATGTTCACCCCCTCTCCCTGAATGTGTTTTACCAATGACTCGCTCATCCATTTCAGCAGTTCAGCAACTGGCAGATATTTTTGGAGCATCAACCATGTTTAACTTCTCAGAAGGGTTTATGCAGGAAGTGTAAACTGTGTACGCCTTATTAGTAATGTGACCTATCTCGATTAATGTTTCTAGCTTCTAGAGTGATTTTATTTGTGTTTTGCGCTGCGCGAATTGCTTAGGCTTGTGTAGTTTTTTTTGTTTTTTACCTTTCTCATATATGTACATTAATATTTGAATGCTGGTGTGGGAATATAGGAATATATTACAAAAGTTTTCCCAGTGTACTTGATGAACTTGTTTTGTTAAAAAATCTTTGCCATGTGTGAAACACACAGTGTAACATCATGTGTATGCGACCTGATTCGACTTGGAAACATATTAAAGGGTCTACATATGCCACAAGAAGATGCAACGTACATCCACCTGGATGATAAATCAAGAACTGATAGCAAATGTATTTAACACTTGTTTTAACTATAATTTTTCAATTTAAGAATCAACTCAAGGAAGTAAAAGTTTTGGTATTTGTCCATGTAAAGTTGGAAATATGCAGTCTTGCATTGTAAATTAAGCCATAGCAAAGAAATTACATATCATTAGTCTTAAACTGCTTCTCAACATAAGCATCAAAGGCCCTCTATTTCCAAAAATTTAAGATGTCGATTAACCGAGTTTGAATATGACTACGCAAACAAATCAATTTTTAGTCAAAGAAATGACTAAATTAAAATTCCTTCCTTCCCTGGCAGATAAATGATGAACTACATGTTCTTCGAACTTGTTAAAAACCATGTCCATTATGGAATTCCCAAAATGAGTTGCCATCATTGGCTCGATGACAGCTCTTATAAGTTTTGCAGTGTTTTTCCCACGAATGGGTCTATCAGCAACATCCATCTTTGCGTTACCACTGTTGTGTGGTTCCCAGTCAAGTGCAAAACTGTACAAATTATCAATGACAAATGAACCTTCTTTTTTAATGACATCCCTAACCTCGTCCTCATAAGGTGTATAATATGGGATATTGAACGAGTCAATGTCAGATTCTGGCATCCGGCCCTGCAGGTAGTAGTATATAACAAAACTTTCATAATTAGTAATGTAAAACAAACATTTATACAAGATGGGGTTTGGTTTGCAGTCATGGTATCATATGGGTATGGATGTGAGAAAAGAGGGGAATGGAAATGAGAATTGGTTTTTAAACCTAGCTCTTTAGATGGGTATGGAGTAGGCTACTTTAAAGGGTATGAAACCCATACCCTTAAACCAAATATATTTGAATACTATGAAGCCCGTACAATGCATACCTTCCAGCCAAACAAACACTATCAATCGTAAATTATATGTTACTTGTCAATTGTTAGAACTAAATGCTAACTCTGTATCCGGTTGTGATGGATAGGAAAAGACCATATACCTCTTTGACCATATCAACAAGTGATTTGGCTAGAAGCTCCCAAATAACGCAGCAATCCTCACTAGTTGGATCACTGATACTCCGACCTGGAATTGTAAAAACTATACGTCCGCCACGTATTATTTCTTGAGAACGCAATCGTAAGAATTTGGTGAAGTCTTTTTCAAATTGCTTCTGATATGCTTCAATCACATTTGTTGGACTTGTTTTCGCCATGTATATATTACGCTTGTTGTTTTCAAGTCCTTGAGGTACCTACCAACAATATAATATGCGCTGAGTTCTCCGTTTAATTTTTTTTTAGTGTTTCACATTTTTGTGATAACTAACTGGAAGACATGTGAACCAAAGGTTATTCTAACCCGAGAAAGCCAGTGAATGGCATATGATGAAAGAAAAAGATGGATGCTCTTGTTTGGAAAGAGTCTACTATAAAAAGAACCAGGGACAGCGGAAACAAAACATGGGCCACAATGATCTCCCTCGTCATTCTTCAGTTTAGCATAGAATGTTGGCAGTGATCTAAAAAGAGTATTGAAGTCATTTTCAATATGATCATTTAAGAACACCTGAAACTGTGGCACTTCATAGTTATTTTCGTTACACATATCATGGACTCTACTGATTATGTTAGATATTCCAAGTAGTGCGTTTGGCCCTGAAGAGCAGCCCAAGTCTGCTATGTTGAAAACGCCTGGAAAGCCACCAAGATCATTACACATTCGGTTGATTGCTTCATTTGTTACATGCAGCGCTCTCTTTATCCCATGTTCCTGAATTTATCTAGAAAAATTAATAGCATATCTTGCGACTTGAACACGATATTAGAATAAGGTAACTAGCTATGAAGAATTCAAGGCATGACATATATGACATGTTTTGTACAAACATATATATGTCACGGTTTTTTGTGTGCGTGTGTGAGAAACCTGAAGATAAGAGTTGGTTGCATAGCTGGATTCACCGTTGCCTGTGTTCATGTGGAGGACGGTTTCAATCGACATGGCTGGTTTCTTGCTTTCTAAATCAAGCAGTTAGCCTAGGTACATCCTTGTGTAACTTGCTATAAATAAGTCATTCGTTTAGTGTTCATCAATGCTACTTTCAAGTTTCTATTGATTAATTTTAGAGTGGTTCTATCTTGAAGTAGGCTACATATAGTACAGAGGAAAAACATTACATGCTTTGAGTTAATTAACTACTGTTTATACTAGCTTTTATCAGATTTACGTACCCATGGATACATTCACACACATACGAAATTACTATTTTCTAGAGACAACGTATACTTTTCTCATTAAGATCAAATAACTATCAAAACAAGTTTATAGATCACTCTTGTATCACGTATGTATGCAGTTACGTTGGCTAAAAATTGTTGTATAATGAAAATATCCTTCAAGTTTTTTGTAGTTTTCCATTGTTTCGTAGTTTAGAGAATTCAAAAACTTAACAAATGCTTTTCTTTTCCATATGTATGCGTATGCAGGCTAGTCAAAATCATGGAGTTAACATTGCCTTATATGTTCGCTATATATGTTTCTGCTTCATTTTTCTCCCTGTATATTCTTCCATTTCTACAATTCTAATACTATTTCTAAACATGGAAGCAGTATAAATAATTGATTAGGGTACGTCAATTTTTGTTTCCTGTATGGTGAGAGGAGTTGTATTGTGACTTTGATGCGAAAATGTGGGAGGTATGTAGAACTAACCCCATCTCTGAAAAACAAGCAATATTCAAACAATACCAGCTAGCTGGCTATGGACCGTAAGCTAATTAGCCCCTATAGCTATCTAAAATTTTAAATGTTCTTTAAGCTTCAAAATAAATGTTTATGATCTTAACACATTGTTTTAAAAATGTATAACTACGGTAATTTTTTATTAATCTAAATAGATATTTTAACTTACAGTTTTGTAATTAATGTAATTGATGGCAGAATGTGTAGTTAGGGTAGTATTATTTAAGGTGACTAGTGGGAAGTGCTTGATAGTCTAATGGAACGAAACTTTTGGGTATGTTCCGTGAGCAGTAGCATTAGCGGTATTAGTTTGCCGTAAGTAGTAGCAGTTGACAGTAGCTGTTTGTTTGATAAAGTATTTGGTAACGTATCTGTAGTTCTAATTATAAAGTGTAAAATAACATAAAATGACATATACACATTAAAATAAAATCTGATTAAATAATTTAATGGTATATATGTAATTCAATAAGCATAAAGCTAGCAGCATGATTTAAGTGCTTCCTCACGAAGCGTTTTGAATAGACGTAATTACACAAAATGCAAATACTAGTTGCTTGTTGCCAAACAAGCTTTGCATCTAAAACGTCAGTTGCTAGTCGCTAGTTGCTCCAAAACTCTTTAAAATGCTTGCTGCCAAACATGACATTTATCATGAAACGTTTTGAAAAGTCAAAAATTACGTTTTGTGAAACAATAGCCTTTTTGATAAGATTAACCAAACACCCCTGCCCTGCTATGTAGGGGTGTCCATAATTCAAATATTACCCTCTTGATCCGAAAACTGATTCGAAGCGAACTGATTTAAAACCGAACAAAGGCGAATTATTATATTTACTAATCCAAGAGCGAAACGACGCCGTTTCGGCGTTTGAAAAAACCAGCCAAAACGACAATTTCGTCCCCAAGCTAAAACGTAAAACGACAATTTTAAAACGACGTTATTTCGGTCGTTTGGAAAAGTGGCAAAAAGTACCCCCTCCAGTCAACAATGCTTTGCAAAAGGAGTCCTTATCTTGGGTCGGTTCATAGTAACCCGAGATACATCCTAACCGAATCAAACCTGGGCAAAAGAAAATATAAAAAATGGAAAAAGACGAAGCTTCAAGAACACCACTTCTATGACATATGATCTATTGCATTCATCTCCTCTCAACTACCAACGCTAATCCGTCTAAGGTATAGTAACTGCTCCATTTAATATACTCATATACTTATCATCTTTTGTCTTAATTGCATGTCTTACTGTTACTATAGATGTTTCGGGCATTGAATACATAATCTAATAAATTAACTGTAATTATCATACGGTAGTTAAGAAAAAAGATGTTGCAAATGGTATATAAGAAACAATATATGAAAAAAACTAAAGGTTTAAACTTTGTACTTTATTTGTTTATGTTTTTTGGTTTGCAAATGGAACTAACCAAAACCCTCATTCATATACTTTGTATGCCTAAATGTATAGCAATCTGTTGTTTGTCAAATAAAATGAAAACAAAAAGAAAATTATCAAACGACAAAAAGCCTAAATTGAACCAAGCCGGTAATAGCAATATAGATGACGTTAATGCCGCGAGGCCTAATATTAAAGCCATGAGTGACGTGCCTCTTAATAATAGCAAAAAGATATGTATGCGTGACAACTATATAAAAAATAGTATAGAAAATGGAACGCAACCTACACAGGAATCCGATCATTTTGTTACCGAAACCTTGAAATCAAACAATGTGTCACATGAAAATATCCTTGAGTCTTATGCTTCTACAACCTTTACACCGGATACGGGAAAGAATCCACACCTACCTGAAAAAATCAACAAGCCTTATGAAAGAATAAAAAGGAAAGGGGTTTTAAGGCTGTTATGCCAAATGAAAAGAAAGGCTCTATCTACTTTACAACCCGACGAATGCAAAGATACCAACAACAAATGCCATCCAACAATCTACAAGCAGTATGACAAGAATTGCGGAAGCAACATCAGCATAATATCACCGACACAAAGTCGTAAGTAACATTATCTCACCTTTTTTTCATCATATCATAGCATAAGTGGAAGTTAACTACAATAATTAACCACCTCGCTTTATTACTATATTTATTGCAGAAAAGTCATATTTTCCACATATGCAAGTAGAAACAAATGGTATTCAACAATTTGCAACAGATTATGATACTAATTGCGGAAGCAACAATAGCATAGTATCAGCAAAGCAAAGTCGTAAGTAACATTATCTCAGCATCTTTTCATTATATGATTATATCATACTATAGGTCGAATATAATTACAACAATTAACCATCTTGCTTTATTACTATATTTCTTGCAGAAAGGTCAGGTTTTCCACATATGCAAATAGAATGTGGCATTTCAATGGAATCATCTAATCCTGGAACAAGTATTCATAAACCTGATGACAATATCCAAAGTATGGAACAAAACGATCTTGCAAAATATTTGATGCATACTTATTGTCACATTTTCTGTTGCCTGTTTACTATTATACGATATACATGCTTACAAAATATGCATCCTTCTCTTACAGATACCGCTATTCAAAACATAGACAGCTGTACACAAAACCATTCAATGATATGATAATGCATGATGAACTTAATAGTAAGTATTATACATATTATAAGTTGTTATAGTATAGTGTCAAAGTATAAAAGTTCGGGAACTGACATTTTAATATCTGTAACTTCCAGGCAGAAATACAAAACCGTTAATCAACAATACTGTGGAAAAACTCATTCAAAATAATGTTCTGAAACTTAAGAAATGCAAAGGTCAGTTAAACTACGTTTTCTATCTTATGCTGTACATTTTTTAGTTTACTTTATAATAATAATAATAACGATATGTAAACATATTTAAAACTCATAGTGCGGTAAGCGAAAACTATCAACAACAAAAGACAATTGCCTTCTATAAATTATAATGACACAAAAAGGTTTGTATTGCTTTTAGACTTATTTGTACACATTAGCCCATTGTTTTTTTAAATCTTTTCTCATTTGTATTTTAAAAATCATGTAGGCCCACCTTTAGAATACATAAAGTTTGGAAAATGTGATCGGGTTTGTGAATTACGTGGAGCAAAATTTTGGTATGAAGAAAGATTGAAGCAATCATACAAAAGAGCTTTGCCTCGATTACCATAAATCTTTGTTTAGGTGGTTGCGTTGTTATAAAGCAACACGAAGAATACCTCGAATACATTAAACAATTGTACAAAGACCACCACTTCATGGAAAACATAAGAGCATATAATCAAATGTTCAGCATGACATCTTATGGGGCAAAGATTGATGATTCGGTTAACAAAGGAGGAGGGCCTTACGTATTCCGCATTTCAGGTCAAATATATCATAATATTGGATCACTTTGCCCACAAGAAAGGGAACGACCATGTTTCTTACAGCTATACATATATGATACGGACAACGAAATTGACAACCGTATGTTTCACTTTGGCGGCGAGGAAAAAAGTGGACTGAAAAAAGACATCGTAGAAGGATTGATTGAGTTGCTGGATGAGCATAATGCATTGGTGCAACTGTTTCGTACAGTAAGAGATAAAATGTTAGACTCAAGAATACCACAATTCAAAGTAAGGCTCTACAAAGGTAGCAGAACCCGTAGCACGAGCTACCTACGTGCAGAAACAATCGGGCAATAGTGTATGAACAAAGCCAAGAGGCAGAAGCCGATTTTGATATTATTATTCAAGAACATTCAAGAACAGCTCAAAGGGTAAACAAGTTACATCCGTGTTATATGTCTCTTCAATTTCCACTGATATTTGTCTATGGTGAACAAGGATACCAAAAAGATATGCCACTAAAGCTACAACAAGGCAGCTCTCGCAAACAAAAGAATATCTCCATGAAAATGTTTTATGCTTACCAGCTGCATGACCGTGTAAACCGTTTCAGCTTACTGTCAAGAGCATGACGACTCTTCCAACAGTATGTAGTCACAGCCTATTGTGCAGTCGAACAGAACCGCCTTGACTTTATTCGTGAAAAGCAAAACGACTTCAGAAATGAATATCTTTCAGGCCTATATGACGCAATTATGAGAGGAGACCGTGATGGACATGATGTAGGTTCAAGAATCATACTACCGACATCTTTCACAGGTGGTCCTAGGTACATGTACAGCCACTACCTAGATGCACTAGCAATCTGCCGTGTCCGTGGAAACCCTTCTTTTTGTAACATTCACCGCAACATAAAGTGGCGGAGATTACAGAATATATGGAAGATTTTAGGCGAGTCTCGCGGTCGGCGGGACATTGTAGTCCGTATATTTGAGGAAAAGTCCAAGATTTCATCAAATTTCTCGAGATTCAAGGACCCTTGGCGATTTGACCTGGTATTTCCTAAAACAACTTTATTCTATATGTAAGTTTCTTAATTACGTAAAAAAAAAAAAAAAAAAAAATTATATACAACTTAAACCTTAAATAAATTACTAACATTGTTCCTAATTTTATGCCACAGTTTATATACAATCGAGTTTCAAAACGTGGCCTTCCACATCATCATCGTTAATTTGGATCTCGAAGCAACAAAAATACAAAATGACGAACAAGTAGCGAGATACATTTACAGAATTACTGACCAACCAAGATCCATAAGGTTATAGAATAATTGCGAACTTATGATGCATGGACCATGTGGAGAAGCCAATAAGAATGCTCCATGTATGCAAGCCGTTCAAACCTCATGTGAGAACTTCCCAAAACAATATTGTAACAAAACATACATAGACAGAGATGGATCGTTCACTATAGAAGACGCGACATGGCATAACCACAAAAAAAACAAGGTTCGACTTGATAATGCGTATGTCGTCCCATATAACGATTACTTTGTATGCGATATTATGCACATCAACGTCGAATATTGTGGGTGGTCAATGCCGATCAAATACCTTTTCAAGTATATTTCAAAAGGCACTGACCGTGTAGTTGCTAGCATAACAAAAGCTGCTGAACCCTCATCATCCAACACTGAACGACAACGTATACAAATTGACGAAATCAAAAAATTCCAAGAATCAAGATTTATAGGACCTCATGAGGCATGCTGGAGGATCTTTGGTTTCGACATACACAGTAGAGATCCAGCTGTTCAAATACTTGCGGTTCATCTAGAAAACAAGCAACGCGTCACTTTCAAAGCCACCGACAGCCTCAATTCAATAATTTCTAACCCTTGCAACAAGAAGACAACACTCACAGAATGGTTAAACTATAATGCCACATGGGAAGATGGAAGGCATCTTACATATCTAGATTTCCCAAGTGAATTTGCATGGTATAATGGCAACAACTATTGGCAAAGGCGAAGGAACTTGAATAAGCCAGCAATTGGGAGGTTGACTTACATACACCCAAGCCTTGGCGACCTATTTTATCAAAGAATGCTGTTATGCCATCAAAGAGGTTGTAAATCCTTCAAAGACATACGAAAAGTCAATAACATAATTTATCCAACATACAGAGGAGCGTGTGAAGCAATGGGTTTGCTTGGTGACGATAACGAATGGAAAATAGCGTTAGAAGAAGCTGCTTTCCATGCAACTGCTTCACAACTACGTTCTTTATTTGTGCAAATTCTCATTTTCTGCGACGTATCAAATCCTAAAAACTTATGGAAAAGTTTTTGGAAGCAAATGTCTGATGATGTTCCCAATATACTTTCCAAAACTTTGGGCATCCAAGTTATTGAGAAAAATGATACAGAACTAGAAGCATATTGATAACGCTACACGCGTCGTTCGGGGTCAAAGGAACTTCCTTTTCTTCGAGCAAGTTTTATAACACCCTAGGCAGTGAACCTAATCGTTGTAGTGTAGTAATTAGGGTAAGCCACGGGTATTGATATCGTTCTCTAGGGGAATAGTGTCGTTAGGCTGAAGTGTATATCAATTTAAGTCTAAAGGTAAGGATGATTATTTTTGTATTTTTATATTTTATGAAATTGGAAAGGTACGAATCTCGGGTATTGGATTTGGGGGGTTGGTATTTCTACCGATTACTCTACTATTATCTAATTATCTAAACTAAGGTTGTGGGAGTCTATGTCTAATTAATGTGTGCTCGTATGATAGTTTAAAGATGTGTTTACTTAGTTTGTATTACTCCTTAATTATCTCCTATTGATGGTTGAGTGTCACGTCTTATTCCTAGTTGCGTTGTGTTTCTAAAGTTGTAGGGTATGCGTTTCTCCCTAACTCTTTGAACTTACCAAAGGGTCTTGTCTACAAATCCACTTAAAGATTATAGACTCCTACTCTAAGGCACTCTTCGGATGTTTTAGCCTACAATCACTCAGGTAATCATACTCTAAGGTTCACAAAGATGAATCAAGCATTAAGTACACAACGAATGACCTATCGCATTACTAGATCATTAATCAACTAAGATAAGAAACAACCAATCAATATTCAATAATTAAGTTTCATACTTCCTAAGCAAGCACACAAATAATCAAAGACATAATTGAATTAATGAAGCAAAGACTTATCTTGGTGTAAGATAGGGTTAAAACCCTAAAATCTGTACAAGACACCTTAGGTTCGGTTTAGGTTTTACTCCAAAGACTCTCCACACCAAGACCGAAAAATTCGGATTCTATATATAAGATTACAATTGCGACGGCGCCACCTTATGTTTAGTGGCCGCCGTGTCGCCGCCATTAGGGTTTCGTCTTGGCCACGTTAACCTTGCGACGGCGTCACCTTATGTCCGTGACGCCGTCTCTTGACTTCGGCGTCGTCTGGATCGCATCTAGGCCGTCCGAGTAGCGACGGCCTACTCTTTCACAACTAGACGCCGTCTCTTGAAAACACGAGTTTTTAGTTCGACCCGTCACAATAATTCTCCGACGGCGTCGCAAATAACTCCCGACGCGTCGCCTTCTACATTCAGCGATCGTGAGTGTCTCGATTTCGACTTTGGCCATTTTCTTCATATATTCGCCTTTTCGTCCAAATAAGTGCCATTCCAAAGATTTTGCCTTCACGAGACCTAAAAGTGAAAAGGAACGATATTAAGCAATAACGGATACAAAAGTGATCAAATAAGGACTTAAACGACCCTCAAAATGGTACCTTTAAAACCTTATCAAATATCCCTACACTTGTTATTTGCTTGTCCTCAAGCAAATGTGCTTTTTAGCCAATTAATTTATAAGTTAGGGGTCATTCAACATTAATTCAAAACAGTCCACAACACATATAAGCCCATAAAAGTCATAACAAGCACGAAATTACATACTAGCACCTCACATGGGGTGTTTGGATACTCACATCTCTCGGTGTATAAATGAAATATAACAATATAGGAAATGGAAGATAAACACTCATTAACCGGTCCTAGTACATAGATTACCATAGGCTTGAGAATAGATCAAACCTCCATCGCTTTGGCGTAAGCACCTAGGAAAGACTATCAAAGAGGTCTTTAAAGGGTTGTAATGTTAGAACTACGGTAGGGAAATAAGGGTTTGGTGGGATAGGCTATTTAGTGGTGGTAAGTCAAAAATCTTTATGTTAAGCGCATATGAAGAATGGCGTTGCTAAGCCAAGACTCGACACTCTAAACTCTAGATAAGCGAAATAAACAAACATAAATTTAAAGGATAGATGTAGGATGGTAGCCCGTATGTTTTTTTTTTTTTTTTTTTTTTTTTTTTTTTTTTTTTCATACACTTTTACTCTACCATCCTCTACGATAACATCAAAATACTAGGGATTTAGACACATCCCTACACTTGAGTTTTTATTACTCTAACACTAATTTGACCCGATTTGAAAAGATCAAAACACTTGGGGTACATTATTACGCAAACAAAGGGAATTTGAATTTTAACGTTCCCTTCCGTCATTTCATAAACTTTAACTTTTCCATGAATCCCAATCATCCCAAAAGCTGTATACAAAAGATATGACTCGACTTAGCAACTTATGCAAGCAACTAGATAATTGAACTAAGGGTTTGGGGTGATAACAAAATTTGCACTAAAAGTGAGTGCATAAGGGGTAGGCTAAGGCGATTTGGGTGTATATTTGGGGTGGGTTGTAAACAATGCTCTTCATTGATATTCGGAAAACCGAAACATCACGAGAATCGCGAAAAGGATAGGCTCGAGGGGTTAACTAGGGGTATCGTGTACTAAAGATAAGTACAACGCAAAGGGTGTGGGGAATTACTCAACCGATATGGAAGAAGTAATTATATTACGGTATCAAACAAGGGTTATCCTAATGCCTCTTATCATTTAGTTATTCTAACTACACAAGTGTAGCCTCACTTGCGATCTCGGAATGCATCACAAAACAAGTTCTAGAATCTAATATACTACCGGTTCACACTCTAAGCATTGAAGATGAATGCTTTTATTCCTACTAATCTAAGGCGATCCTCACATTTGGTGGAATTTGGGTGGTAAAGGGTTTTGTGCTAGTCATGCAACTTCCTATCCATGAGGCGCTTTTGTTAAGACTAATGGCCCACTCCTATATGTCATAAAAATTTTAAATTTGGTGCCAAAATTACCCTAACCGACATTTCCTCATCGTTTATTACACACATACAATTGGACAAAGCAAATAATCAAGGATAAGCATAGTTTCAAAGTTCCGTTTATTTTCCCTCCTACACTTAAACCGAACATTGTCCCCAATGTTCCCGAAAGTATCAAAGTTATGATAATGGAAGGTAATTAAAATGAAAGAAACTAATACTCACGATTAGCTCGGTAGGATCCGTGTAAAGTGGTGGTTAAATCCTTTCCAAGAAGAATTTATGCGTGAAAAGCTCCTTCCAATCTTATGTATCTTCTTCTTGGTAAATTAAACCTGCACACTTGAAGAAAACAAACAACCCAACGCATCAAACCGAACAAAGAAAAATCACAACAAGATGTAATTCCAGACTTAGATAAGATATAATGCTTGTGGAATGGAAGTTTGCAGCTTTTCTAGAAAATTAAGACCTAGAAAATTCCAAAAATTTATAAGTAGCACTGAAAACGAAAAAAAATAAAATTAGAAGTTGTTTCGCTCCTCCCGACGACGCCGTCGGTTATGACCTGACGCCGTCAGTTATCCGACAGAAGCGGTATGCGATTTTCGGAAAAAATTCGGAACATTTTATCTTTAAAATCGCAAAAATTTCACGCAAAACATCCATTATGACTCGATACAAGCATTTGACTCTAACAAAGACACATATATCTTTTAAATAATTGTAATTCTCATGTTCACATTTCTTTTGAAAGCGTGTGTAATCTTCCTACACTTATCCCTTATGTAAAATACCTTTATATGTAATTAAGGCGAGGTTAAAGACAAAATAAAGCATTTTACAAATTCAAACATGAGAATAAACAATTAATAAAAGATATACAACACACAACAAGCAAACAATTAAGCATGGGTTGCCTCCCATGAAGCGCTTTTCTTTATTTTTGAGTCTTGTAGCTAGACTCAAGTCGTGCCCTACGTGACTTCATTGTCGTTCTTCTTTTCTTCCACTAGGCCTTCATCATAAGGTTGTAGGCGTTGTATGCTCACCGTGAATTCTCTTCCAACATCGTCTATTATGATAACGGTTTTATTTTTAGATTAGTTTCTTTCACCGTATAAGGTCCAAACCATCTTGGCTTATTCCTTCCCATAATGCTTTTATTCTTGATTTATACAAAAGCACCTTTTCTCCATTCAAAAATTCCTTAGGGTTCTTTTGAGTTTGTGGTATTGTGGTATAGTTATTTCCTAACTTTTTATCACGTTTCCACAATGTTGCATTTAACCCTTGAACCATGAATTCTCTAAGACCTTTTTCCCATTCAGCCATTTTCTTTTTAACGGCATTATCGGAGACCTGCGAATTCTTATCTTTTACCTTCTCCATAATCTTCAAAGGATATCTCGGGACAATAGGTATCCTAACTTGTCCTTTTCCACTTTTGAGTATCATAATCCCTTCACCGCATTTGATGGTTGCCTTAGCGGTGGTCAGGAAAGTTGTACCTAGGATTAATGGCAGGTTTTTATCTTCCTCAATGTCTACAATTGTGAAGTCCACCGGGTAGACAATATTGGCAACCTCAATTAAGACATCCTCGGCTATTCCTATGGGATAAACATATGAATGATTTGCCAAGGAAAGTCTAAGATTGGTCTTGGTCGGTTCCTCCTTAGTTAACTTATTATAGGCCGACAGTGACATAATGTTTATCGGATCCACAGTCACCAAGGCATTTAGGTTCTCTAAGTCACCTATGCTACATGGAATTACAAAGTTCCCGAGATCTCTTGCTTCTTAATTCTTGGCTTTCTCGGAATCGACTCGTACATAGGTCCAATAGGCATGGTGTCATACTCTTCCTCCTATTTCACCTAAGAGGGCTTTCCTAAGAACATCATTGCACCTAAAGTTTTCACTTGGTTAACGATTGTTTTCTTATTGATCTCATGCTTAAGGTAATGTTTGATGAATTTGGGTTCATCATCGGTCCGAGTCTCATTCTTATCCTTACTATCCTTCTTGCTCTCGGGCTCCTTCTTCTCAATTGCTCCATCCTCATCGGAAGCAATGGAAATGGCGTTAACGAGGCAAAGTGGGGTGGCGTGCTCATCGTTCCTCACTAGCACCTTCTAGGAATCTTCGTCTTAGTGTACTCTTTCACTAAGTCCATCATCTCCGCCATTTTTTACGTGTTTCATCCCTTTGTCCATTGAAGGCTTTTAAGAGGGTGTCGATCTTGGTTGTCATCTCGCTTTGTCATTGCTTGAAATTGGCTTCAAGTTGCGTCAATCGAGCTTCTTGAGATGACATGAATTTGGACACCATTCCCTCAAGACTAGTGGAAGTTCCGGTGTTTGGAGGGTTGTTGTAGGATTTTCCTAAGTTATTTGGCTCGAGCTTAGGAGTCTCGTAGGAGCTCATTAGGAATTTGGCTTGATCTTCAAGTTCGATCGTCCTACGATTGGAAGGTTGTGAGTCGATGGAGCAAAGAGGCGCCTTATCGGTTTTGGACAACTCACGGGGTCATTCCAACATTCGTTTTCATAAAGGGCAAGGTCCTCTATTGTACTTACGATTCTTCCACGGTGAGTTTACTAAGTTTACCACCGGCCGCTTGGTCGATGGTTTCTTAGTTGAAGTTGACACGATCATAAAAGATTTGAACTAGAAGCCAAAGATCGATGCGTGATGAGGGACTTTGTGGAGCAAGTCCTTAAATCGAGTCCACGCCTCGTCTGAGTTTCACCTTGACATTGTTGGAACATCAAGATGTCATTCCTAAGTTTGGCGATTCTCTCCGGTGGGAAAAATTGGGCGAGGAAGCAGTGGTGAGATCTTCCGACTTGAGATGGATCCGTGGAAGTCGGTCAAGCCAATTACTAGCTTGGTCCGTAGAGAGGTGGAAGAGCGCAGACGCGTGGTCTCCCGAGTAGTAGCATCAAGGTCGATGGAATCGACAATTTTGAGAAATCCTCGGATCTTTGATTTGGATCTTGAACGAAGTCCATGGAATGCACATCCGTTTTGCACCAACCGGATGGTGTCGGATCGCAGGGCCGTAGTTTGGGCTTGGTCGGGAAGCTCAATGGTGTTCCTATAGCCTAGGTGGCTTGGTCTCGAGTATTCACCAAGAGTACGGGCTCTTGGCGGGTCATTTGGCGGTGGGTTGATGAATGGTAGTGGGTTATCACCTTCCATGATGAAAAGTGATAAGATTATGAACAAAGGGTCACGAAGAAGGGGGATAGACTAAGAGAAAGCTAAAAAATGAGAAAAATTTACTTGATAGGAATCAAGCAAAGAACCTGAACAAGGTGGACTACTAACTAGCTATTCTATTCCCCGGCAACGGCGCCAAAAACTTGATAACGCTACACGCGTCGTTCGGGGTCAAAGGAACTTCCTTTTCTTCGAGCAAGTTTTATAACACCCTAGGCGGTGAACCTAATCGTTGTAGTGTAGTAATTAGGGTAAGCCACGGGTATTGATATCGTTCTCAGGGAATAGTGTCGTTAGGTGAAGTGTATATCAATTTAAGTCTAAAGGTGAGGATGATTATTTTGTATTTTTATATTTTATGAAATTGGAAAGGTACGAATCTCGGGTATTGGATTTGGGGGTTGGTATTTCTACCGATTACTCTACTATTATCTAATTATCTAAACTAAGGTTGTGGGAGTCTATGTCTAATTAATGTGTGCTCGTATGATAGTTTAAAGATGTGTTTACTTAGTTTGTATTACTCATAATTATCTCCTATTGATGGTTGAGTGTCACGTCTTATTCCTAGTTGCGTTGTGTTTCTAAAGTTGTAGGGTATCGTTTCTCCCTAACTCTTTGAACTTACCAAAGGGTCTTGTCTACAAATCCACTTAAAGATTATAGACTCTACTCTAAGGCACTCTTGGATGTTTTAGCCTACAATCACTCGGTAATCATACTCTAAGGTTCACAAAGATGAATCAAGCATTAAGTACACAGAATGACCTATCGCATTACTAGATCATTAATCAACTAAGATAAAACAACCAATCAATATTCAATAATTAAGTTTCATACTTCCTAAGCAAACACACAAATAATCAAAGACATAATTGAATTAATGAAGCAAAGACTTATCTTGGTGTAAGATAGGGTTAAAAACCCTAAAATCTTGTACAAGACACCTTAGGTTCGGTTTAGGTTTTACTCCAAAGACTCTCCACACCAAGGCGAAAAATTCGGATTCTATATATAAGATTACAATTGCGACGGCGTCACCTTATGTTTAGTGGCGCCGTCGTGTCGCCTCGATAGGGTTTCGTCTTGGCCACGTTAACCTTGCGGCGGTCACCTTATGTCCGTGTGCCGTCCTCTTGACTTTCGGCGTCGTGCGGATCGCATCTGGGTCGTCCGAGTAGCGACGGCCTACTCTTTCACAACTAGGCGCCGTCTCTTGAAAACACGAGTTTTTAGTTCGACCGTCACAATAATTCTCCGGCGCCGCAAATAACTCTGGCGCCGTCGCTTCTACATTCGGCTGATGAGTGTCTCGATTTCGACTTTGGCCATTTTCTTCATATATTCGCGCTTTTCGTCCAAATAAGTGCCATTCCGGCATTTTGCCTTCACGAGACCTAAAAAGTGAAAAGGAGCGATATTAAGCAATAACGGATACAAAGTGATCAAATAAGGACTTAAGCGACCCTCAAATGGTACCTTTAAAACCTTATCACATATGTTTTGTGCGAAGTCGAAGCAATGTTGAGCAGTTACTCAAAATCGTTACGAATTTGGTCTACCGTTCACGCCCAAACATTTGCTTAAGGCGTTGAAAACCGACTTCTCATGGAAGAAAGGAACTATAACCGTGAAATCTTTGCGAAGGAAAAAGATTTGTTGATACCGAGGTTAAACAAGGAGCAAAAGATTATATTTGATTTGGTTACAGTGCGATATCAAAAATAAGCGACAACTTATCTTTGTATCGACCATGGCGGAACGGGCAAAACATTTCTTTGGAAAACTATAATATGCATTGCGTTGGAAGGCAAGATAGTGCTAGCCGTGGCATCGTCGTGTATTGCATCATTACTTTTACCGGCCGGACGTCGCACGCTCAAGATTCAAGATACCTTTAGATCTAACTAATGAATCATTGTGTAATGTGAAAAAAGCAAGCCAACTAGCAATTTTGTTGGAAGAGACAGATCTTATAATATGGGACGAAGCTCCAATGAATGATCGAAAGTGCTTTGAGACATTGGATCGTACCCTTAGGGATATTCTAGATGCACCAAACTCTTTGTTTGGAGGAAAACCTGTGATGCTAGGTGGCGACTTTAGACAAACACTTCCAGTAAAAAAAAAGCATCGAAAAATGAAATTATTTCTTCCTCAATCACGCAATCATATCTGTGGAAACACTTCAAGGTATTCAGGCTCAATGAAAATATGCGGCTACTAAAAGAAGGATTACTTGAACAAGAAAGAGACAATATAAACAACTTTTCACAATGGCTACTTGCCATTGGAGATGTAACATTGGTGTCTGGGATGATGATGACGAAAATAGTTCATGGGTATCTATTCCAACTACTTTTTGCATACGAATCGACAACTCAAGGTTAGAACTTATTCAATTTATCTACGATAATGAAACATTGCAAAACCCAACAGCTCACGCCTTACAAGATAGAGCAATTGTATGTCCCAAAAATGAGACGGCGGATTTGATAAATACACAAGTTCTAGAAATGCTTAAAGGTCACCTTAAAACCTATCTCAGTTCTGATGAGGCGTTACCTAAAAGCAATGACGGTGGTGAAACTGAACTTCTATATCCTATAGAATACTTGAACAGTCTTTCGTTTGGAGGTTTTCCACAACATAAGTTACAGTTAAAAGTTGGAACCCCAGTTATGCTCTTACGTAACTTAAATTTAGCGGGTGGATTATGTAATGGAACAAGACTCATAGTCACTCAATTATTGAACAAAGTCATTGAAGCAAAAATGATCACAGGTACACGCATCTCGGATAAAGTCTTTATTCCACGGATTACATTAATAAACAAAGAAGAAGCGGATACCCTTTATCTTCAAAAAGAAAGCAATATCCTTTAAGAGTGTGCTTTCGCCATGACGATCAACAAAAGCCAAGGCGTTCGCTCAACAAGATAGGAATTTACCTACGGAACTGTTTTTGGCCATGGACAATTATATGTCGCTCTCTCACGTGCAACATCTCTGAAGGATTAAAAATACTCATGACCAACACCTAACCAACAACCAAATTCTACAAAAATATTGTCTATAAAGATTTTTGTCACAGATTCACAAAACCGGGTTTATGCATAATCATTCTCATAAGCTACGCTTACTAATACAACATAGATAACACATGCTATCTTTATGTTGATGCCTTTATTTTATCCAATGTACTTGGTCTAGATTCATAGCCAACTATCTTTATCAATCATATTACTTGATATACTTTTTTTTTTTTTTTGCCTATTTTTCCTATAATTGTTCATTCATATAGATAATAAACACTTATTATACCAAACCTTTAGTTAACCTTTGATACTAACACCATTTTCATTACTATTTTTCTTTTTTTCAAATGTATCATCATTCTGATTTTTGCAAACATGGAAGGAACAACTCAACAATCACAAACCCCTGACAACAAAGGAAAAACAATCATGCCAGCAGCAGAACCAATCAACGTAGCAGACATAAAACCAACAGATTCAAACAAAATGATTGAAGTTAAAGTTTATAGAAAATGGATTGGTAGGAATCCTAAAAAAACCGATCCTACAGGTGTATGCTGTATACTGCTTGATAGACAGGTATGCAATAAAATATTTTTCATAATGCAACTATACCAACTTATGCAAACACATTAGTTATAATGACTTACAAAAAAGTAAAAATGAAACAGGGTAACGCCATTCAAGCAAACATGGCTGCCAAAGACATTTTATATTTCGAAAGAAAAATCCAAGAAAATATGGCATACAGAATTGCAGGGTTCAGCTGTGAGCCAGCAAGATCATGGCAACGTTGTGTAGCCATGGCGTCACTCATCTTTGGCCATGCCACGACTTTCGACATTATTCCACCGATGATTTCCCAATATTATTTTGAGTTTCTTGCACAATGAACTTCCAAAAGAGCGGATGTAAACACGGCAATACTCGCGGTATTCTCACACATTTGTTTTCTTAGTATAACTAACACTTACAACAAATAATAATGGCCACTGTGTACCCACTAGATTATATCGGAATGATTCAACGAATAGACACCGTCAGAAATGCAGGAAGCACAACATCAAGTCTCACATGGTGGAGAGTTATAGATGTGCAGAATTTGGAGTAAGTTCACATTTACAGAATAAAATAAACTTAAACTAATTTACTCAACCTTTTTTTCTATCCCTTATTCATTTACCCTGTACCTAATAGTGGTAAGACAGTAAAATTTAAAATGTGGAATGAAATGGCAATGGAGTTTGACGAAGAAGAATATAAAGACTTAAAAACCAAATTGATTATTGCCATAGCGTCTTGCGAGTCACAAAGCATTTAACGGTAAATACTTTCCTACCATTTTGTATATCCAATAACTAAAACAAAACACATTAATGTTCAAAATTAAATGTCTAAACCAAATTTGCATACATATGTGCGAGAAATCCAACTTACAGAACATCGCAACACGTTACTTTCTAAACCCAAACATCCCGAGTATAAGAGGAACCGCGAATGTAAGCAAAACATTCATGACAATGTAAAAAACATTTTATCCATACATAGTAATGCATAACAAGTATTGCCAACATAGGTACGACACAATCCTAGATCTACCTCCTGCACTCACAATTGAGACACAAAAATTTGAGAATGAAGACCAAGAAAGGAATAGGAATCGCGTGTCATTGAAAACACTGCTTGATATAAATCCAGAATCATACAGGGTAAACGAAAAAAAATATGAATATATATGTATATATATACATACACATAGTGTAGTTCATTGATGTCATCAACACATTTGTTAACAACTACTTTACACAACAGTATGTCAGGTTCACTAACGAAGCTACAATCTTATCAATTGATCGTACACGACCATGGTACCACAAAAAGTGCTCCCAATTTCCTCTTAAAACAATTGAAGAATTCCCTGTACCAAGATGTGTTGACCATGGTTTTCAACCTATACCAACTTACGGGTACCAATACTTCCTTTCACTTTTATTTAAATAATTACTCCTTTGTTACAAATAGTAGAAAACACGATCTATTAACCAGCTTATGTCTCCCAGGTACTGTTTTAGAGCGATGATTCATGATGGCACATCAACAGTTATACTAATCTGCTTCAGCCCTGAATCAGAGAAGATTGTACCTGAATGCAACAAGCTATTGCCAACGCTTGAAGACCAAAACCCATATCACTATCCACAGGTACTATTATCCCTTGAAGGAACCCAACACATTTTCCAACTGCATTTCACAAAAGAGAGTGTACAAGGAAATGTACAATTCATATTGGACAAAATCCTTGACCCCACACCGTTAGCAGCACTACCCATTGCTACATCCCTTGAAGAACATACACTTCTTATTGGACCATCAGAAACATCGGAAGATGTCAGCAAACCATCAGTTGCCATACCAACTACAGAAGACTTACATGACAATCTGGCACAAGATGAAGAACCTATAGAAGTCCAAGATACTGATCCCTCAACTCCAGCAACACAAGTTCCCAAGACAACAGTTGAGAAAGAAATTCAGCAAACAAATCCTCCAAAGAAATCGGCAAAAAGAGAATTGAAATTCTCATCGCCTTCTGAGGATTCATCAAACATAAGCAAAAAAAAAGGGAAACAAGACTAAACAACCGAAGTTTACTACCATATGTATATAACTTTATTAGCATAAACCGTGTTGCAAACACTTATGTATAAATCGTAGGTAAACAATCATGATGCATATGTATTATGTATAACATGGTAGCTAACCATGTCATCCCATGATAATTAGCCATTCGATATGGCAAATTTTGTAACATAACTATAATTTTTTGGGGATGAATCCAATGATATTTGCATCAACTTTTGTACATAATCAAAAAGCAAAATAACTAACATAACTTATTTTTATTACACGGAAAGCATAACACTTGAGCAATTTTCCATTCTCCCATTGATTCCTATGAAGATAGGAAGTCATCGGACTTATCCACCAAGGGATTCGTGGAATTTCTGCGGATTGCGTTGGGGGAAATCTACCAAAGCTAGGCAGATAGATACCTGCTGCAACGCGCGGGCACCATTACTCGTTGTATCTATATACTAAAAAGTGTACAAGTTTGTACCCAAAGTGAAACATTAATTGCAAACTTTCCCAACTTGGCAAAAATAGTACCTGAGGTTCAAGTGGCGCTGTAAAATAAGTCCTGCATCATTAATTGCTATCTATAGCAATCTGGCAAAAATAGTTCCTAAGGTTTAAGCGACGTTGCAAGGTAAGTCCTATAGAATTAATTGCTAACCATAGCAACCTGGCAAAATTAGTCCCTAAGGTTTAAGTGTCGCTACAAAGTAAGTCCTTTGAAGGCAATCCCGCTGCAACGCGCGGGTTTCCACACTCGTTCTAACTAATTATTAAACCATTTGAATGTCATCTCATTTACTTCCAAAAATTACCTAATATACTTAATTAATTAATTCTTATATTTTTTTAGTTAATTCATACGATAGCTCATTAATTAGTTGGTATCATTAACTCTCTATGTCTCGGTCGTTATGTAACTTATTATATATTTTTTAACTATTTATATCTTATTAATAGGCCAAAATACTATTTAGTACCCTGAATTTTGTTAAATGAAACTTTTAGTACCCTAAACTTTTAAAGTTACATAATAATACCTTGAACTTGACTAATTAGAACTTTTACTATCCTATATCCATTTAACGATTAAGCCCGTTACAAATTTAACTAGCTTTATCCTTAAAATTAAGATATTCCTAGTATAACAACCGAATAAAGGTAGAAAGCCGAGTTAAGCCAAAGGTTTATTGACAATCATAAGTCTTGAGCTCGAGCTCATTTCGAGCTTATGATTTTAGCTCGAGTTCGGCTCTTAACGAGCCAAGCTTATAAAAGCTTGAAACGATTAAAACTTAAATGAACTCGAGCCCGAGCTCAATCCTTGTTTGGGGCTCGTTTAATAAACGAGTTCAAGCCGTAGCTTTATATATGCGTTTATCACGTATATATGCATATGTGTAATTTATATATAAACGAGTATAATAAACGAGCTAAACCCTAATGTACTAAACAAATTAGCTTGTTGAATATGATAAGAGTTGAACTCGAGCTAAAAATATAAGGCTCAATACAAACTCTAGCTCGAGACTTATGATCGTAACGAGCCGAGCCCGAGCTCAAGCTCAAACTTGGTCTCGACTCAGCTTGTTTCTACATTTTTCTCTTATTTGGTAGTTATACTATGAATATTGTAAACTCGAAAATAACATCCATTAAATTTTTAACGGGCTTAACTGTTAAATGGGTATAGGTAGGGGTCTTATTCGGGTTGACTTGGTCGAGTTCGGGTCAATTCGGGTCAAGTCTGAAAAAAACATACACGAACCCGACCTTGTTTAGAACTCCGATCACTCAGGTCGGGTCAATTCGGATCGGGTCAACTCGGGTTCGGGTCTTGGCCGTTTAAAAATGATACAATTTTGATGTTCAAACTTGAAATAAATAAAAAATTAGAAAGAAGAAAAATCAAACCCGAATAGAATACATATATTAAACCAGAACCAGACCTTGTTTAAAACTCGGGTCAATTTGAGTTGACCCGAATATCAATTTGAACCCAATTGACCCGAACCGAATAGCAATATTCGGGTTCGGGTCAGATTGACTTTTTATGACACTCCTAGGTATAGGGTACTTGAAATTTCACTAAGTCAAGTTCACGGTACTTCAACTTAGCCAATATCATGATAGTAAACTACATTTAGCATTTTAACTTTTTAAGATTTATACATTAAACTTACAACATATTCTTTTATTACAAATATTATATAATATTTAGTAACTAATATTGTGACGATATAAGTTTGGTTATAGTGAATAATGTTTTGGGATAAAAAGTGTAACAATATAAGATTGTTGGGTGACATTTAAATTAATAAAGAAATATTGAACCGCAAGTTTACAACTAAAATTCTTCGATGCTATAAAATAAAATGATAAAATAGAAACACACGTATCATACCAGATCGACCAAATTGTATTTTTCGAAACTATAGGCTGGCGCCGTTATACACGGTAATCATCTATATTTTTATATAAATAAAACAACCATTGAAACTTTTTTAGTATAATACTATTACATTTTAAAAGCTTGTAAATATTTTTTCTTGTTTGTGATTTATCTCTTTCCTATATTTTTGAGTATCAATTGTCTAAGTTTTATAATTAAATACATTTGATGTTTGAAATTATATAATTAAAAGAAAAATAGTTATAAATAATGTAATTCCGCTTTTTTGTTAACTTTAAAACCGAACTGAATTTTGGTTTTCGGCTCAGTTTAATTCAATGTGAATTCTTTTTGATTTTACATGGAAAAAAAAAGTTTAACCTTAACAACCCGAACCAAATAAACCAAGAAACCCAATTATCGAACCGATGATCACCCCTACTACTACGGTATTGCATGATGGGCTAGATAAATGTAACCCATTCAATAAAAGAGAGCCCATGATTATGGAGAGGGGTTATCTTAAAGGCCCAGCTATCAGCTATGTTAAAGAGAGCCCATGACTATGAGTACGTCACTACGGTATTGTGTAAACTGTAGATGTGTGTTTATACATGTAAAAAGTCATTTTTGAAATTTGTTTATATTGGATAGTGAAGCAGCTTTACTTCTAGCGTCCAGTGACAATTATGTTATAATTCATGGTGTCATTGTTAGTTTTTGAAAATCGTTTAACTTTTGCTTTCAATGTTCATTTTTATTATTTTTATAATTTGTGAGTTTTGCAGAGGACCTCTAATAGACAGCTCCAGAGGTACCATACTCAGACCAGTTATGTTTCTAGTACAAGTGTTTAAAAGACAATTTATTAGGACTAACATTTTGATCTTATTTCAGGACCCCTTATCGTAGTGTGTTGACAGTCGTCAAAGGACTGTAATATAACTAAAGTTATGAATTGTACCTAGTGTTTTACAAAACAAGGTTAACAGATTTTGTTACTTTCGTAAATCATAACTACGCCTGTCGTTAAACGCCATGTATAATACAATGCAGTGTCAATTGTTAGCTATGTTAAGTACTCTGGTTATCATATAAAAAATAAAAAGATGTATATGTACATAGATTTTCCAGTTTTGACGTACACGCGTATAACACAAATAAACACAATGTATATATAGGACATGCTTAAGGAGTTAAAATGTTATCTTGCATAAGATATTGTTTAAAAAAAATTAAAATAAAGGATTGGGTATCCACTTTAGCACATAGAGTATATCTTTTAAATTTACAAAGAGCCTACTTCTTAGAGCTCTAGGTATGGTAACATCCAACTTGGCGTTATGCCTAGCTGGCACCGGCATTGTACAATTAACAAGGAGGACTACCGCGTGTTAAAATGCCTAGTTGTGTCGCCTCAGTTGATTAAAACCCCTATCAAAGCAGATTAACGAGGAGGACTACTGCGTGTTGCGGCGGGATTGAACAATTTTTTTTATATTGTTCGTTTTTTCTCTTTTGTTGTCACTTATCTAAAAGAGTTAAATGTTGTTTGTTTTCCACTTAATAAAAAAAAATGATTTAAAATAATAAGTGATAAAAGTGAGGGTCTCCACATTAAGCCATCTGTTTATTAACACGACTTAATGAAAAAAATTAAACAAACAAGCCCTTAATTTAGTTAGCATATGTTAGTTATCGTTCACCAGAAAAAGTTAATGTATTCCTTTTAAATAGACTGTTTTGAGTAATTAATTTATGAAATAAAAAATATTAGTCTAATTCAGAACTAATTAGGTTTAGATAATAGAAATTAGCAAACTTGAAAAGAAGTTAACATAACATTATGTTAACTAAACTATAATAAAAGTGAGTAAGAAGAAAAGAAAACAAAATTACTTTAATATATATATTTTTAAATACTTTCATTTTACCATCTAGGAGTGATTTTGGTGGTAAGGAGCTTGAGTAAGTATTGAGAGGTCTCAAATTCAATTTTTGCTAGGTGCAAACAACTCTAAATGGCCAACCTTCTAAATGGGAAGAAGGCTTTACTCTGGTTTGAGTGTGTGTGACGGTGGGATCGAATCCCACGGACCAATTGATCAGAAACAGAAACAATGGTTAACAGAAAATGGAGGAAAAGAAAAGCAGAAATAAGACATATTGGAGATTAAACGAAGTAAAGCGAGCAAATACCAGAAAATAAAAGTCGATTGTGTTGGGGTTGTTGAGAAAAGAAAAACTATTAACAAAACTACATCAACCATTAATTTCATTTGCTCATTCATACTGTACATTTTAATAAAAAATAATTGTGGCAGAGTTATGAGTTTAAATATCGGAGATGTATTTTATATTGTAGGATTATGATTTCTTAATAAATTTTAACGAGTATAATTGTGGAATATTACATAATAATTGCTTAAGTCTAATAATAACAACAATGAGCCTATCCGGAATAAAAACTGCCTATCGGAGTTGGAGCGCGAGAGTGGTGGGCACTAGAACTTGCTCGAAACCGGTCGAACAACGTATACGGGAGACCTTTAGTGAAAATGTCTGCGGATTGATATCACGAGAAACATGCAAAACTCGAACATTACTCGCGTCTACCTGATCTCAAACTAAAACTTTTGTATGCTTCGTGCGTTGATATGATGTTGCACGAGATTAACGTTTTTAGAGGAGAGATACACAGCATTGACATTATCACAATATACATGTGTACGTAGTACTTCATATATCGCAAATTTATTGTCCACGTTTTCTTTTCGGGTTATCCCGATCAAAATCAAGTTATCATTGATCAAGTTCAGCATTTTTTTTTAAAGATATTATATTGAAAGGCCCTCCAAATTTCTTTTATGATGTCAACAAGAACCAATGGGCCAAATGATCCAAGTGAAAGATTGCCTATAAGCTGGTCCGATCCTAGAATCTTGTGGGCTTGTTGATCTTAACGTGAAAGAATATTGTTTATCAACAAATGACGAATATAATGTTTTCTTTTTTCGTATAATATATTCAACATTACAAATAGCAAGCGACATTGCAGCTAAAATATATACATATATAGTTTAAATCTTGGTCAAGGAAACAACTATAACATAGTGCTTTGTTTTCTCGGTCGATAGATGTTCATTCACATAATTTTCAAACTTCTGAAATACCATGTCCATTGCTGAATTTCCAAAATAAATAATCAACATTGGTTCGGTGGCAGCTCTTAGGGTTTTTGCAACCCTTTTCCCATGGATTGGCTCATAAACTTTCACACTTGCATAATCCGAGTCATATGGATCCCAGTTTACTTCATATGATTCCAAGAGATCAAGAGAAAATGACCCTTGCTTGTGTATAAGATCCATAAGTTCATCCTTATACGGAGTATACATTGGCACATTGAACGACTTGATTTCCGATTCTTTAACCAACCCCTGCATTGGATATATATATGTACATGAAGATGTTTTTTATTAATTGAAAACTTATAATTAAGCTACTAAAATCTTGAAAGAACCGTATACCTCCTTGGCCATATCGACAAGTGACTTAGCGAACAACTCCCATAAACAGCTACTATCATTGCAACTTGGATCCACATCACACCGTCCTGCAAATGAGAGGACCATATGCCCTCCATGTATTATTTCCTTCGAGCGTGATTCTAAAAATATTGTAAAATCCTTTTGAAATTGCATCCGATACATTTCAAACACGATTGGAGGGCTCGTTTTGGCCATGTACACATTTAGTCCATTGATCTCAAGGCCTTTAGGTAGCTGAAAACAACAGCAAATAGTTAGTGTCCAAACTTCTATTTGTATTTCTTTTCTCCCATCATACATATATGGACAAACATCACCTTTATCATCTTTATGGAACAAATATATAGAATTTTATAACAATCGCTTTGACTTGTATATATTTTTACCCATACATACATTGGTACATATATACAGACAAATATCATATTTATCTTTGCACGCAATCAATAATAAATTAATAATTTGTGCTGATGACATAATGTTTGACACAAAACTGAATATAATGGAAACTCGAATGGCAATGTATATAAGGAAAGGCAAATGACATACAATAGTAATATGTGTTAGAGACTCGAAGGCCATTTAGGCTTATATTTGATGAAGAGGTTGTAAGTGAAATTTAGGAAGAGAGAATCTTGTGAAAGGTATGAAATATTATTGATTCTTAAGCTTTCTTGATTTCTTCATTACAAATGCATCACCACAACACCTATTTATCTTCTTTCGTGGAACGTTACAGAGATGAGATATTTCATGGATATTCTACGATCTGAGATACTTCCTACATCATCTCGATTATTCTAATACATCATCATCCTTATCCTGGTTCTAGATATTTCTATAACGTTTAGCAACAATATTCTAGACATATCTATGGATATTTTCAGGATTATTCTTTGTCGTTCTGAAGCTTCCATACCATTCTACGACTTTCTGAAGCTTCCACTATATGGCTCGAGACTAAATCAAGTTTACGATCCAACACCCCTTTAAACTTGATTTACCGACTCAAGCATCATTCGTTGTCTTGAAAAATCTTTCTCGTTGATCGGCTTGGTGAGGATATCTCGCAACTTGGTTCTCGGACCTCGTATGTATCACTTGGACATCTTTCCTTGCAATGCGCTCTCGAATAAAGTGATAACGAGTGTTGATATGCTTACTTGATCATGGTATCTTGGATTTTTAGCTAAGTCAATGGCCGACTTGTTATCCACATAGATCTCATCGCATCTTCTTGTTCCATGTGTAGCTCTTTTAGCATACTTCTAAGCCAAATTGCGTGACATACACGATGTTGCGACACGCTCCGCTTCACAACTGGACAAAGTAATAATAGGTTGCTTCTTTGAAGACCATGTAAAGCATTGTTACCGGGAAGAATCTGAATCTGTTGTACTTCTTCCATCGTCTTTGTTTCCAGCCGGTCATCGTCGCTATATCCAACCCGACTTGAAGTCTTCACTTGTTGAATAAAACATGCCGTAGTCTACGGTGCCTTTGATATAACGGAGAATCCTCTTTGCAATGTCCAAATGCTTTGTCGAGGCTCTTCCATGAAACGACTAATTAAACCAACCGCAAAGAGTATGTCGGTCTTGTACATGTCAAATAGCGCAGACTTCCAACGAGACTCTTGAATTGAGTTGAGTCTACCGCTTCTCTCCGTCGTGCTTAGAAGGCTTTGCCTTATGTTCTATGGGGTGCCAACTGGATTGCACTTATCCATGCCAAACTTCTTTAATATCTCCTTGGCATATCCTTCGACTTATGAAAATTCCATCATCCAAATGCTTCACCTCAATGCCAAGATAATAAGACATAAGTCCTATGTACGTCATCTCGAACTCTTTCGTCATTGACTTGAGCTCATCAATCATACTCGAGAGTTTCTGTAAAGATCAAATCATCCACGTTACAAGCGAATTGAGCGGTATACTTGATTTGCAAATTTCACGTAAAGTGCATATTCACTTAGGCATTTAGTAAAACCATGTTCTTGGAAATACTTGTCAATTCTAGTATTCCAAGCACGTGGTCTGCTGCTTGACCATATAAGGCCTTCTTCAACCTTAGCACTTTACCTTCTTGCCCTTTGGCAACATATCCTCTCGGTTGCTCCACATAAACTTCTTCTTCGAGAAGTCCATTTAGAAATGCAGACTTCACATCCATTTGGTGGATTTTCCACCTATATTGAGCAAAGAATAGCAATAATCATTCTAATAGTTTCTAAGCGAGCAACGAGCAAATACCTCTTCGTAGTCGATACCATACTTCGCTTGTAACCTTTTGCCACAAGTCTTGCCTTGTACTTTTCCACTTCGCCTTTGGCGTTTTCTTGGTCTTGTATACCCACGACTCCGATAGCCTTTTGGCCTTTCGGAAGGGTCGTCAACTCCACGTATCATTCTTCACTATTGACTTTATCTCCTCGTCCATGGCTTGTCTCCATTTCTTGCTTTTCATTGCCTCCTCAAAACTAAAGGTTCACAATCGCCGTATAAACAAGTAAGGGGTATCAAATCGATTACCTCGTGAAATCCTGCAAACTTCTTGTCTTCGGTTCTCCTTCACTTGAACTTGAAGGTGATTCTTGGGTTGGAGTTGGACTTTGAGGTTGTTGGACTTCCTCACTTGATTCACCCGTCTCTTCTTCGTCAGTCATAGGAAGAAAGTCATACCTTTCATTTTCCTTAATGCTCCAATCCCATGTCTCTTCTTCATCGAAATCCACGTCTCTACTCACTACCACCTTCCTTGTGATTGGATTATAGAGCTTATAACCTTTCGATTGCTTGTCGTAGCCAACAAACACATGCTTCTCACTTCTATCATCAAGCTTTAATCGCCTTTGGTGGGACGTGGACATATGCTATGCTTCCGAATACTCTTAGGTGAGAGACCGTAGGCTTCATCCCATTCCATGCTTTTTGTGAGTCTTGTTATCTAAACTCTTTGTGGACACGGTTCAATATATATATCGCACAATCAACCGCCTCGGCCCAAAACTCCTTTGGCATTTTCTTACTTTTCAACATGCTTGGACCATATTGAGAATGGTTCTATTCTTTCTCTCCACCACTCCATTTTGTTGTGGGAGTAAGGAGTCGATTAGAAATCTCCGGATCCCATTATCCTCACAAAATTTGTTAAATTCTTTTGATAAAATTCTCCACCTCTATCGGATCTCATGGATTTAATTTTAAACCTTTCTCCTTTTCAACCATAGCTTTAAATATTTTAAAAGTTTCAAAAACTTGAGATTTTTCTTTTAGAAAATATACCCAAGTTTTTCTTGAAAAATCATCAATAAAGAGCATAAAGTAAAGATTCTTACTATAAGAGGGTGGAGTAATGGGACCACACAAATCCGTGAATTAGATGTAAAGGCTCCTTAGCTCTTGATGTCGCTTCTTTCGAACGAACTCCTAGCATGCTTCCCAAGAAGGCATCCTTCACACATTGATTGGGATGATCAATTTGATCTAACCTTTCACCATTCCCTTTGAGGATAATAACTTTAAGTCACCAAAGTTTAAGTGCCCGTATCTCATGTGCCAAAGCCACGAATGATCCTTCAAACAACTCTTTAAGCACTTAGCTTCATCATGTTGAATGTTTAGAAGGAACATTCGGTTTTTGGTCATAGGCACTTTGCTATGAGCTTTCCTTGGATTCCTTATTGTAGCACTACGATCCTTGAAATGAATATCGTAATTTTTCTCTAAAAGTTGTCCCACGCTTAAAATATTACTTTTAAGATTGGGAACATTGTATCGTCCGAAATATATTGGTGACTTCCATCTTTAGCTCGGATAAGTATCTTACCTTTTCCTTTCACGGTGCCTTTGATTCGTCTCCAAAGGTGGCGTTACCTTTACTTTCTTCCATCTCCACGAACAAGTCTTCTTCACCGTCATATGGTTACTTGCGCGGAATCTATATGCCATGGCTCTATCCTCTTCTTGTTCGTCATGTCTTGCCATTAGCAAGGTAAGCTCATCTCCGTCTTCTACCTCCACAAGATTAGCTTTTTCTTCCACTTGTCTTGAGCTAGTACACTCATTGGCATAATGACCATATTTTCGACGGTTGTAACATTGTGTTTGGGGCTTACCTCCTCTTTGAGATTGAAAGCTTCTCCCACGACCTCTTCGATATGAAGACCATTGGTTTCATCTTCTTTGTTGACATCTTCTCTTCTCTTCCTCGTCCTCGGCCTTGAAACCACCACGACCTCGAAAAGTACCGCGTCCTCGTCCTTGCTCCTTTCCATGTAGAAAGTTCTTTCCCTTTCTTTGAAAGAGACCTTTGAGTAAAAAGCTTGCTCCAAGGGTTCTTTCCCTTCTTTTCTTCAACTTCTCTTCATGGGCTTGTAAAGATCCCATGAGTTGATCAATGGTCATTGAGTCTATGTCTTTTGACCTCTATAATACGACAATGTAATCAAAGCTTGGGGCAAAAGAGCGAAGAATCTTTCTATCACCCTGTGTCACTCAAGCTTTCACCATTCTCTTCATTTCATTTGAAATGGTCAAAGACGAGTGAAATAATCCGAAATGGTTTGGATTCCTCCATTTGGAGTTTTGAACTCTCCCAAGAGTTTGAAGACGTACCTTTTCACCTTGTCGATTCCTTTGAAAGCATTTGAAGGATCTCCCACGCCTTGGAAGTAGTTGCGTTGCAACTTTCTCAAACATCGCATCATCAAGACATTGATAGATGAGTGTAAAGCACTTTGATCCTTCTTTCTTGCTTTTGCAACTCCACCCTTTGGGCGGCATTCATGGAACTTTCGTCATCTACTTTCTCGACACCTTTCTACAATCTCCCATACATCATGTGAACCGAGTAACGCCTTCATTCAATGCACCAACTACCATAGTTGTCTTTGGTAAGCGAGGATATTGGAACAAGTTCATCATGCTTGACATCGTGATCTTCTAGCTCGATACCAATTTGTTAGAGACTCGAAGGCCTTTTAGGCTTATATTTGATGAAGAGGTTGTAAGTGAAATTTAGGAAGAGGAATACTTGTGAAAGGTATGAAATATTATTGATTGCTTAAGCTTTGCTTGATTTGCTTCATTACAAATGCATCACCACAACACCTATTTATACTACTCCATGGAATGTTCAGAGATGAGATATTTCATGG
The DNA here is from genome assembly GCA_022545495.1 of Chrysanthemum lavandulifolium. Lineage (NCBI taxonomy): Eukaryota > Viridiplantae > Streptophyta > Magnoliopsida > Asterales > Asteraceae > Chrysanthemum > Chrysanthemum lavandulifolium. The sequence continues at coordinate 70,754,520 of CM040243.1, forward strand.
ATATTCTCTACGATCTAGAATCTTCCTACATCATCTTGATTATTCCTAATACATCATCATCCTTATCCTAGTTCTAGATATTTCATAACATTTAGCAACAATATTCTAGACATATCTCATGGATATTTTCTAGGATTATTCTTTTGTCGTTCAGAAGCTTCCATACCATTCTACGACTTTCTAGAAGCTTCCACTATATGGGCTCAGACTAAATCAAGTTTACGATCCAACAATATGGTTGCGTATAATGTTGTTCCAATTTCTAATTTTAACTTTTCAATCCTATTTGGTAATATATAAGTTTTGGAAGGACTTAATTTGGCTTAGAAAGCAGCTACAGATAGACGCAAAAGATGAGTTTCAAAGGCTATCATAGCATGTGGTTGCTCACGTATGTTAATTAGTGTTTGGGTCTTTAGTCTTTATTACCACTATTCTTTTAGATACTGCAGTTTGCGATACTATCAATATGCTAGTTTTTGGGTCTTCAGATGCATGAGATTCTCTATCTTTTTGATGAAGAAGGGACTAGGGACAAATATTTTTGTTTTATGAGTGCAACCTTATTAGACAGACTCGAGCAAGAAGCTCATAGCTTCTGTGAATTGGCTTGATCAGTGGTCTAGCAACTCATGTAAAGTCCTCACATAGTCACATGTAGTTTGTAATTTTTACCTAGCTTCTTGCTATGGTTTTCTAATACAATTGCCGTTTAAAAAAAAGGTTACAAGAGTGAATTACATGGGATTAGTGGATTACAAGCAATCTCGGATAGATGATCCAAAGTTCCAAACATTCCAATTTGGACTTTGATTCCTAGCTAGGGATCAAATGTTGGGTTATTTTTTATAAAAGCAACGTATTCCTTATATTTTCTTTTTGCAGTTTAATTTAGGCCTTTTTGCAGATGGAGCAAATGGAAGTTGTAAATGAATGTTATCATAGAAATTAGAAAATCTATGTAAACATTAATGTCCCACACATATATTGTTATCGGACTTAAACGGAAAATATGTATTAAACAACTATTTATTTTCACCTATGGTGCTATGGACTAACCTGAGAAAGCCAGTGAAGGCTACCCGACGAATGAAAAAGGTGCATACTCTTGTCAGGAAAGAGCCTCCCATGAAAAGAACCGGGTACTCCCGAAATGAAACATTGGCCGAAGTTCTTTCCCTTCTCATTATTATACTCAGCATTGAACATTGGCAGAGATTTAAAGATGGAGTTAAAATCATTTCCAAAAAGGTCATTTAAGCACACTTGAAATTGTGGGGATTTAAGATTCTTTTCTTTACACACATCGTGTACTTCATTTATAACGTTAGAAACAACCAATAGTGTGTTTGGTCCCGAAGAGCAACCCAAATCTGCAAAACTGAAACAGTGTGGGAAACCATCAAGGTTCGCTATGCCATTGATTATTTCCTTTATTATCGGATGCATTTTTCTTATTGTAATTTCCTGAAACAATGAAGGAAAAACATTAGTTTTAAGTCAATATATGGCATGATATATATATCTAAAAGTAAATGTTGTGATGGGCTAGCTAATGAGATGCTAAAAAAATTTGCAAATGTGGATAAGAAACAGAGAGAGACCTGAAGGAAAGAGTTGTTGGCATAGCTGAATTCTTGGTCGTCACCGTTCATGTGTAGGATGTTTGCAACGTTCATGGCTGCGGCTTCGTTATCGATGTAACAACTTTTGCAATGCCAAGCATGAACTATAATGTGCTTTAAATAGTCTTATAATAGGATGATGCAAGCCATGATGTAAATGCTCATTTTGCCAATTTTGTAGTATGTTTCGGGTGTCAAAATTTTGCCATATTAGCATGGTTAATTCGAAAAGGGTGAGTTACCAAAACTTATGATTTTGCTATAAATCGAACATTATTTTGTAACTTTTGCTAACCATAGCTATCAGAAATTATGACTAGCTTATTACGATTATAAAAACAACGTTAAGATACCACTAACTTTCTATGTTTAATACCACTTTTTATGTTAGCGATCACCAAGACGTAAATAAATATGAAAATTATAAATCAATGGAAAATGAATAAGAATAACCATTTTGGAAAACTTTTTTTTTTCACATAATAACAAAAAGAAATGACTTTTAACCTTACTTCTCTATATTTTTGTGTGAAATTTTGGGATCCAGCGCGAGTTTGATTGTGAAATCTTTTTTACTCTTAGCGATACTCCCCATTTCAGGTTCTTTTTTTTATCAACTTTCTGAAACTTTTAGTGACACTTTTGTTTTTACTTTTAGTGAGACGTTTAAAAATAAGTCACTAAAGGACACTCATTTTCCCAAAAAATATATGCTAATGTGTGAAACTCATTTTTCCTAAATTTAGTAAATACTGTTTTTATAATCATGGTAAGTTTAATCATAATCGCACCCTTCAGATTGTTTAATTTATTTTGCCCTTCAACATCATTCATATATTAGATGAAGGAAAATGATAGATGGACCTAACTAAAGAAGCGCAAGCGAGGCGCAATGTATAAATGAATCGTGCAGTATGATCTTTGACAATTCGTTTATCGATCGTCTCGCTAACTTTCTTTAGTTAATCCACGTATCAATCTTCATAGATGAAATTAGTGCTTTTGGGTTTTTTATCTCATACTTGAAACTGATTAAAAGTATTTGAGGGTGGTACGGTCAATGAACATTAATTATCTTACGAGTCCATTTTATCCGTGTAAACATCAACTTCCTAACATATCGGATTGTGGGACTTGTTTTTGGATAAGCTTGCGGTTGAACATATCGGATCTTTAAATAGTAATTTCAGAAAGATACTAGTCTCTATTGTAACGACATAATTTTTTTTAGAGAAATCTATCCTGGATATGAATTGAAATATCTTGACGAAGAAGATAATGATACAATTAACTCTCGATTTAGAGTCGACCTATTTTTAGATCACAAAAGCATTCAACAAGTGGGTTTTATTTATTAGAGCGGTTTTATGTTGGTTGTCGTTGAGGTGTTTGTTTCTAGCTGGGGTGTGTTTCGGTGGTTCGTTCCATAGCCGACTTTGTATCAATAGTAATGTTACTCGTATTTTTTGCTAACCTGTTTGAATAAATAAATTATTGTTATATAAGGAATGGATCCGGTGAGAAGAAAAAATTAAAATAAGAAGAATAAGAATACTTTCTAGTGACACATTTTAAAATAGAGTGAGATTTTTAAAAGGAGATGCATCTATATTTGTAGATGCATCTCAAATGTGTGGTTGTGATTTCTTCTTATCGTTCTTATTTTTATTTTTCTTCTTATTTACTATAACAACTAGAGGTGTTAAAAAAGTCGACCCGATCCGAACCCGAATAAGCCTATTCAGGTCAGATTACTTGGGTCAATTATTTTATTCGGGTCAACCAGAGTAACCCGAATACTAAATAGGTTCGGGTATCGGGTTGAAAATATTTGGCTAACACGGATTGGGGCCGACCAAATTGACCCGAATAAGGGTTTTTGTTTTTAATCTTTTCTTTCAAATTATCTATTTAAACCGGTACAAATAGACAATTTTGTTACCATTTTACTCATATTCGTATTGACCCGAATCCGAGTTAACTCGACGCAAATTGACTTAAACCCGACTAACCCAAATTCAAATAAAATCAAGTTCGGGTATATTATTTTTAACTTTGACCCGACTAAAATTGACCCGAATCTTAACAACACAATTATATTACAATAATAACGTTATTTGATTCAAACAAATACTTTACCATAGTATTAAATTCTGATGGCTTAATCAAACTTCTATTCAAAGCGATTTTGATGAGTTGAGTTCAGTATAAACCTCGTATTTTCTTAAGATCTAATGAACAAATTATGGTCGTTTATATATTTTATTTTATTTTTCAAAATTATAAAAAGCCACTTTTCGCCTTTTTCTGAAAATAAAATATCTTGCAAACGGTAAATCATTAAGCGACAAAAAAATACATCATCGGGACGAGATTTTTTTTTATCTTCCAGTAGACGAGAATTTCGATAAACTTTCGATTTTTTTTTTTTTTTAGTTTTGTTTTAGTGTTAAAATTTACGTCTGGAAAACCACATGTGTTATATATATTAAGAATCATGTGTGATTTAATAAAATCACATGTGATTTTAAAATAACAAATCAAATGTAATTTTCTCGGACGTAAATTTAAAGAATCACAAAAGAAAAAGTTCGTCGAAAGTATATAGAAATAACACTCTAAAAGATGATTAATTATTGTTGTGATAGTATGATTCTTTTTTCGTAATGATTAATGGTTTTTGAGATAAATAATTTTTTTTAAAAAAGGATATGAGTTGATTTTTTTGTTTTGATAAAAAATGAATTGTCAGTATTGGTTCATGAGTTTTAAAGAATTTTCAGTCTAACATTGAACTTTTTTTTTAATACTATACTTTTTTGCACACAGTCGATCACTAAACTTTGAGAAAATGTTTCATTTAATTAACTTTAACCTTGCAGCCCTAGGATACTTTCAATAAGCATTGAAGAATATTAAAATACTGACATGGATTTTTTTGTTCATATTACGTTTTTAGTTACTGACTCTATATAGACAAACGAAGATGTCACGTGAGGATTTTTGAAACGTTTTAAGTATTTAATTGAGAAGTACATCTTTCATCAAATATTTTTATTCTTTAAAACACAACAACCTTACTTTTGTGAACAATGTTATCAACTGTTTATTGGCTTTTCATCAACTCGTACTTGTCTTTGACTTTCTCAAGTGATGCATTTTATCCTGCTCTTTTGTAATCTTGAAAACTCACGCTTAAATATCTAAGAGATATTTCGATCTAAGCTCTGTTGGTTGGATCAGAGAGCTGATAGGCTCACCAGGGCATTGTCGGTCCATGATGAACCCATGTCCTTCAACTTCTAGTTCTTATACATACTAGTTGACTCTGCATCAGCTAGAGAGTATATCGTAAAGTTGTCTTCGAGTCCTTTACAATGTCTCCGACTTGAAACTTGCTGATGTTGCTTGTTGATTTTCTTATCAGCGAGTTTTTATTATACTTAGTCTAATTTATGTTTAAATTTAGTCACAGACTATTGGACACTGAAATGGTCTGAGTAATTGGATTCACATGTCTACCTCGACGATGTTGATTGTTTAACACTTCGAAATAATACATATAACATTTGGGTTTAAGGCATTCACTTACTTGACTTATGGTTAAGATGGTCGTGATGAGAATGGGGGATGTTTGGCTAGGAGTTCCGTGCATCGTTGTTGATTAGAATGTTTATAATATGTATTTTTTGTTCTTTTTTCAAAAAAGGTATGTTGATTTGATACTCTTAATTAAGGGTGTGTTTTGACAATCCTCAGTTTTAATATATGTACCACTAGGAAGGAAACCATTTTAGTTCCATGCTCCTACAGAAATCATGGTTTCATTACCCTGATTTTAATTTTAAGTACAACTAGTAATTATCATGAATGGACATGTGTGGATAGGAGAAAATACATCTGCTCAAATGTCGTTTCCCAAGCATTTTTATGAAAGCTAAGATTAACTTCCTACCTATAATATTAAGGGTCCTTTTGGTTTGTAGGTAGGTTTAGGATTAGGATTTGAATTTGAATTTGCATTTGATTATGGATTAGGTTTGATATAGGAAAGAGAAAATAATTTTATTGTTTTGTTCGACTATTAGGTTTCGATGTATAACTTCATACAAATTAAAAATGTTTTGCAGTGAGGTAGATTTCCAAAAAATAAGCAAGTTGACAAATTTAAAATATGTATAAAAAAATATAAATAAAATTGTGTAAGATACAAAGGGAGCAATAAGTACTTACATTGTGGGATCACATGAGTGAATGAATTTGACACCCACCTATTTCATGAGTAATGAATTTTTGAGAATAAGTTACTGTTATCATTTTCAAACACGCATATCAAACAGTTATATATTGATATCAATTCAGGGCCCGTTTGGTTGGGGTTTTTTACATGATGGAATGGGTGTGAGAATCCTTAAATTCATTTGGTTGGTAAGTATGGGTATTTGAAAACCCATAAAATGGAGGTTTCCACAAAGCGTATGAAATGATGGGTTTACACAAACCATTCCTCTAATTTATATTTAAAATATATATGAGCCCATATGTTATTTTTCTCTTTCCTAAAAATCTGCAAATCACATGAATATGTTTTATTTTTTTTATTAGTTAAAACCATATCAAAAAGTATTTTTAATTTTCTTTTATTAATTAGATGGGACCATTTGAATGTCATAACTATAGTTCAAAAATCATACCAAACACAAATAATAAAATTGCAATGTCAAATCTCATATCACCCTTTAATCAAAACCATATCCATAGTGATTCCAAATAACAAACCAAACGGGCCCTATAAATGAGATATTTCTATTTAATGGGCCGAAAAACTTACATCAACCATAAATGAGATATTTCTATTTAAAAATAATATATTTAAAGTGTTGGTCCACTATGAAAGTGTTACTAATTTACTTTTAGACGCAAATTCACATTATCATGTTATATTCGTGTAAAACGATCTAACCTCACTCGTGTAATCATGTTTAATCTTTTATGTCATAGCTTTTTGTTTGGTAGATATCTTATTAAACAACAATCAATGGCCAACATGATTTCTGAATATGAATGCAAACGAGCTTAGTTGAGGATGAGCTAGCTAGGCTAGCTTGTTTAACTTAAAGAAGCATGGAGTTGGCTGATATGGTCACATTAAGCGTGATTTGACGAAAATTACAATTTGATGATAAAAGTAAAGGAGTAGTGATATGACTAGTTGTCATGAATCGATATGATATGATGCATCAAAACAATTTGAAAGTAACAAATAGTTAAATGCTTCTCCAACTTCATGAATCGGGTTGTACAAAAAAAAAAATATATCAACTCAAAAATTTTCGGTTACTTTTTTTATTTTATTTTATTTTATTTTTTTTATATATGGGTTAAGTTCATATACTAGCAAGATACTTTAAAAATATACAAATATCGACGTGAACTTCAAAAAATACTAATATCGTACACGTACTTTCAAAATTCGTTACGTTATCATCAAATTTATTTTTAATACGCCAAAGTCCACATTATATGTACACAATACATGTTGAATTTAGTATAATGTATATTTAGTTACATTCTTTAACTCGCTTCACCATCTATTTATGCTACTCGAAGTGCACTTTTTTATGTACCGGAAGTGTGTTTTTATAACGTAGTGGAAATTAGTTTTACTACAAAGTAATATTTATTGAACAAATGATTAACATGAGAATTTTTTTATGTCGTTAAACTTATTTAAACAAATGATAAATAACCGGATAATCATTAAGCGAGAATATCGATTGTTTTCTCCTTCAATTTCTTGATTGCATCGATTTATAATAGTTAGGATTCATATTTGTATACATAAAGTGTTCATAACGATATATACGAAAAATATAAGCAAGATATAATAAACATTTAGAGTAATCTGCATATCACCAACAAAAATCATTAAGAATGTCGTGTAATTAATTTAAACGGTGACTAATCAAGCGACGTCATTTATGTATGATATCGAGACGAATTTTGAAGTGTGTATACAATATTAGTATTTTTCAAAATTAATGTATGATATTTGTATATTTTGAAAAGTATCTTACTATTATATAAAATTTATTTATTTTTAATGTTAAACCTTTTAGATTAAAAGGCAAATGACACAAACGTACTCAACTTAAAGTCTGTACCTAATCAGTTACTCATTTATTTTTATTTTTTATTTATTATTTTTTTATTTATTTTTTTTCAAAAAAAGGCAACGACGTTTATTTTAAGCGATTTGGGTTAATTCTTTAAATATCTCGTTAAATCATTAGTGACTTTTTTTAGCCGATTTAGGTTTGTTTAATTTTTTAGCCGCTTACCTTATTCATGACCTCAACATCCATTGGAAGCTAAAACCAATATTGGGTGAAATTTATGTAAGCTTGAGCAAACGTTTTGTATAAATAGCGTGAGGCATGGCGTGACAGTATGACCAAGCCTCACGCCTTAGAGGCCAAGGCGTTGCGTTTATAAAGCGTGGCATAAGGCCGCACAAAATATGAAAATATTTATATATTTATATTATATTTCATATATATCGAGTTTACTAAAAGACGCGCTATAAGGCGGCATAATGCGGGGCGTGGCGCAATGACCAAGCCTTACACCTTAGCGAGGCCTTTGCGCGCCTTTTAAAACCATGATAAAAATATAAGATATACGATCACAAACAAATAAACGAATATAAACAGACATTAATGAACGTTTGAGCAGACGTTTACGGACATAAATAAACGAACGAGACTTTTGTTCATGCTCTTTCACCTAACAAGTTAGTGCACGTAAACGAACATTTTATCAAACAATTTATGAGATGTTCACTAAACGTTCGACTCATTTACAACTTAGATATATACGGATAGATAACCTTCGTTGTCCGCCATTAGTATGAAAATGAATATATGTCGTTTGTCAAAAAGTTACTCCATTCCTCTTAATTTATTTATCTTGTTTTGACTTTTTAAACTTTTTTTTCTTAACTTTGATCTTAAGTATTTTTGTGTGTGTTATATAATACTTGATGAAAATTACGTTGGGATTTGACAAACCAATTAACCATTAATCACCACGAGTACGCAGCAGATGGATCAAGTTTGATGATTATGAATAAACAAGTAAACCACATAAAATACTAACCTTTAGTGAATTGAATTACTAAGATAATTGACGTGTTCTTGAATCTTGAATCTTGAACCTATATCAACTTGGATCGAAACACTTGAATAACCAAACTATGTTATCTCTATCGTTGCAGACAATACACACCACATAGAATATGCGTATACTAGTACAAGTCACGAATGAAGCACACAACCGAGCTAGGGTGTGCTAGATGGAAAATCGATCGAGAATCCCTATGGAATTATAGTTGCCGATCGTTCAAGGGAGCAAGGGGAGGGGATCGGTTTTTTCTAAGGGTTTGATAACAAGGTATAATGAATAATGAGCCACAAGAGTTCATTATATAGCCTTGTAACTTGGTCTCCAAGTTAGAGTCAAAAACCTCATTAACTTTGACAAAAACGACACTCTTATCCCCTCCCTCACCTCCTTAGTCGACCGCTCCAAAACAAACACCCCACGGGTTTGGTTTTCATACTAACAAATCCCTCATTGCTATTTAAGCGTTAGTTAATTAGTTATAACGTCTAACGTTATAATTAAAGGTCATTTAAACATTCGTGACATATATACTAATATAACTATTATAATATATATTATTTATATAAGAGTAAATTGCAAAAATCGTCCCTGTGGTTTGCCCAGATTGCAAAAATCGTCCCTAGGGTTCGCTAATTGCAGGCGGCCTCCACTGGAAACTTTTTCATCATTTTGGTCCCGGCTTTAACCCGCAAGTTAACTAGATTCCGTTAAGTGTTACACTTTAGCCCTTTGGCTAACTACCTGTAACGTTAATCCTTTAAACCACATGGACGGTTTTGCAATTACACGTAGTCCTCAATACAAAAACAATTGCACCGTTAGTCCTTAATACACAATTTCGCTTAAAAAAGTCAAAAAATCTTCAAAAAAATTTTTTGATATTTTTTCTAAAATCTTTAATATTTTCAAATAATTTTTTCAAAAGAAAAAATCGAAATATTTTATTCCAAATTTTTATTTTCAAATTATTTTTCCAAATTTCTAAAAATTATTTTGGAAAAAGAATTTAGAAAAAAAATTCGAAAAGTATCGGACAAAAAAATGCGACATATTGCAATTTTTGAAAAAAAATCATTTTTTGAATTTTTTGGGTGCATTATTGCTAGCATGCACGAGAGGGTGTTTACAATTCGGGTAATATCCACAAGAACCCGAACCGAAATCGAACCGAACAAAAAAAATCCAACCGAATTTTTTAGAACCGAACCGAATTAAATATACGGTTTCGTTGGATATTTAGCAAAATTCAAACCGAATCGATTTTTATATATATAAATATATATATACGTATATATTTATATACCGAAAAAGACCATTAAACATTTTCATACGAGAAATTAAAACACTTTTTAGTGTGAAATATATTTTTGCTAAATATATATAAAATTAAATTTTAAAAAAATAAAAGTTATGTAGTTCGGGTTAAATCGAAACCGAATCAAGTTTACCTATCTTCATTCAATCATTCGTATGACTTGCGATAATTTTATGAAAAAATAACGGTTTTAACTTACTCACATAATACGTAAATATGAAATTTGCTTCTAATATTATACTATCACGAGTCTCTTTTAGCGTTAACTCCTATGTTTTAAAACGATGATTTCAACCGCGTTGCGAACGGAATGTTTGTAATATTCTTTTTCTAAATTAGCGTAGTTTAATATTTTGGATATTACCCGAATTGGAAAAATAATTTCTAAGAAAAAATGATTTTTTTTTCAAAATTGCAATATGTCGCATTTTTTTGTCCGATACTTTTTCCGTAATTTTTTTCTAATTTTTTTTCAAAAATTGCAATATGTCACATTTTTTGGTCCGATACTTTTTCAGATTTTTTTTTCTAAATTCTTTTTCCAAAAATAATTTTTTAGAAATTTGGAAAAATAATTTCGAAAATAAAAAATTTGGAATAAAAATATTTCGATTTTTTTCTTTTGAAAAAAAAATTATTTTGAAAATATAAAAGATTTTAGAAAAAAATATCAAAAATTTTTTTTTTTTGAAGATTTTTTTTGACTTTATTTTAATTGAAATTGTGTATTAAGGACTAACGGTGAAATTGTTTTTGTATTGAGGACTAACGGTGTAATTGCAAAAATCGTCCCTGTGGTTTAAAGGATTAACGTTGCAACGGTCGTTAGCCAAAAGGGCTAAAGTGTAACACTTAACGGAATCTAGTTAACGCCGGTTAAAGCCTGGGACCAAAATGATGAAAAGTTTCCATTGTGGAGGCCGCCCGCAATTAGCGAACCCTAGGGACGATTTTGCAACTGGGCAAACCACAAGGACGATTTTTGCAATTTACTCTTTATATAATAAACATATTTCTCGATGTATACGTGTATGCCCTCAATAGGCACACATATACCCGGCCGTACAAATTATTGATTATACTTTTGAGCACACACCAATAAATTATAGCAATGAAAATATATTTAAAACCCAATTTATTCATATATTTTCATTACTTATTATGTAACACCCTAGGCAAATCCTACATCGGCTGTGGCACGGAGATATCTTGCTCATAAGATAACATTCACCTTACAATGACACAACGTTTTGTGGTCTCTGCGGGTGGAGTTCTTAGGAAGCTGGCGGTTAAGCGTCTTGATGTGAGAGTAATCTTGGCTTGGGTGACCTACCGGGAAGTCTTCACACGAGGCCACAAAACAAAGCCGTGAGCTCATGGGCAAAGCGCACAATATTGTGGTATGAGTAGGCGGGATGTTACTAGTGGTCTCGAGCCACTCTGAGCCGTTCGAGATGGTGGGGCAAACCTCATTGAGGACGATGAGTCCCTGGGGGGGTGATTGTAACACCCTAGGCAAATCCTACATCGGCTGTGGCCTGGAGAGATGTTGGCTCATAAGATAACATTCGCCTTACAATGACACAACGCGTTTTGTGGTCTACTGCGGGTGGAGTTCTTAGGAACTGGCAGTTAAGCGTGCTGATGTGAGAGTAGTACTAGCTTGGGTGACCTGCCGGAAAGTCTTGACACGAGACCACAAAAACAAAGCCGTGAGCCTGCGGGCAAAGCGGACAATATTATGGTCTGAGTAGGCGGGATGTTACATATTATATTTAAAACGCAATTCATTTAAATCAATATTAATAATATTCAACAAGTTATAATCAACCTTGATATACGACCTTTCTTGAACGTAGGTCATTTCTTCATGTTTACGGGCCTGTTTCTTTAATATGTAAAAAACATTAGGTAATCCACATTCCACTAGCTATTGGTTCACGAGCCCAAGAGTATATTTTCTTCACTCATCGGGCTGGAAATTTTACATCATGTGTTATATATAGTTTTTTCAGTGAAGTTATATTTGCATGTGATATTTTACGTGTATATCGGAGACTTTTGTGAAGCGAAGGGATGGAGTTATTTGAAACAAAGTTAATAAGTGGTCTTGATGTTCTTTTCAAATGTAGCTCGAGAAAGACTGCTCAAAAGATAGTATTTGATGCCAATCACGGTCTACACCGATGGGTTGATAATTTAAGATTATGGACTCAAGAATGGAAGCAAACAAAAAGACTTTGTTGGATTAATATCCAAGGTGTACCGATACACGGTTGGTCGGAAAGCACTTTCTGACAAGTCGCACACGAGTGGGGGACACCAACTGAATTTGCTAACTGTGACTTTGATAGTACATCTGACGTTCGGGCGGGAAGAGTCTTGTTACTTACAGAGTGTATGGAAAAAATCAACACAACAAAAATGTTAGTCTTCAATGGGAAACAAGAATGGTCCGTATCAACGAACATTTGGCTGGAGATGGATGGATGGCTAGAAAGTGAGAAAATGATGACGATAGTGAATACTCCTCAGAAATCTCAGTACCGAAATTTTCGACGCCGGTGACGGAGAAGATGAAGATGGCTACATTGAGCTGTTTTCGTGTGATATACCAAAATGGTATGCTTATCTATAGGTTTTTTCAATGATATACCAAAATGGTATGCTTATCTATAGGTTTCCCATTTCACATTCATTCTGATAAAAGTATTGGAAGATTTAGACAGTAGTGTTAGGCGTGAAAGTTTAAACTCCACAGTCATCTCAATTGTTTATTCTCATATATAAAACCAAATATTTAAGGCTAGTTGATCGTAGATGCATTCAACTTTTCACTATGTCGGGTATCATTATTTTTCACTTTAGTGTAATATTGCGTATTTTCAGAAAATGTATTGAATATGTGCATAAATGACTACTTGTAGCAAAAAACTTATTAAAGAGTAGAAACGTCATTTATTTTTATTTTTTTTGGTTTAAGGATAGCTTTATGACAACGGACAACATACTAGGCGCACAGATCTTGGTTATCAAGCTTGCGGTTGAGCATATGAAATTTTTAATTACAACGGTTTAGTTAATTATGTGTTTAATACAGAAAAAAAAGTACAAAAAAGAAAAAGAAAAACGATTCCTGAATTTCATTAGATAAACGAATTAAAAGGTGACCATCGTCGTTGTAATTGTGAAGGATAATGTTTCAACTTGTTACTCAGATCTTCCATTTTTAGATCACAAGGGTGTGTTTATGTGATTTGTTTCTTAAGCGGGGTTCTATTAATAGTCATGGCACACGTAAGTTTATCGCATAATTTTCTTTCAGGTCACTATACATTCAAACACAGCCTGTAGCTTAATAGTTTATACGTGTATATACTGTTGGCGTATGTGTCCGGACGATATTTGGTCCGGAGAACCAAACGTCCGGACGATACACTCTTTTACCCAGTTGACTCTATTATCCAGTGAGTGACGCATACAACCGTGTCAACGCCGCCTTTCCAGATCTTCTGGGATTCCACCACCACATGGTCTGACACCTACTGGGTAGGCTAGCTATAGGTCTGCTACACCTATTCCCTAGGCCAACCAGTATCGAAGTTGGGGTAGTATAAATACCCCAACACATTTAATACTTGCATTCAATACACACACAGAGATTCTTTCATATTTATTATCGCATTTATTATACCCTTTGACACTACTTATTCTCACGCCGGAGCTTGGTCTCGGGATAACCCCCGAGGGCGAGGCTAACGCGTGTTGCTCATTGTGCAGAAAGGACAACTTTATTCCGTCCGGATAGAAGACAAAGGATACAGAATCCGGACAATAACCAAGGTGCAAGATTTTGCATCAACAAATTGGCGCTATCCGTAGGACCGTTATTCATTCTACCACATAACTGAATGACTGATCCATTTGAAACACCACCACCCGGCCCTTCAGCCCCGCCTTCGAAACAGGTAGGGGGAACTGGGGTCACCAATGATCAAACACCCGGACTTCCGGAACAGGTACAGGCCCAGATGTCGTCATTCGAAGCACTCATTAAGAAATACAATGTGACGGGAGCCAGCGCGATCAAACCCTGTTACACATTGGATTTCACAAACACATCAAACCATGATCACACAAGGCGTATACTATTAGGTTTTAGAGAGAGAAAGAGTTAGAGGTTTGGGAACTTAGTGAGAGAAAATGAAAGTATTATTATGAGCTCCAACTCTCTACCTTGTGAGGTAGAGAGTATTTATAGTCTTACACAAATCGCCACCTACGGGCTGTGGATCAGGCATACAGTGGGTAAAGACCAGTCCGTCCTCCACGGTGTTATTTAACTAAATACTACTTAACATTAAATAACTACGACTATGAGCTTTCTAACGATTACATATACTTGAGGTGACCGACACTTTAATAACTGGATTTACTAAATCCTAACAATCTCCCCATAAGGGAGGTCACCTCAAATTACATTGAATACAAACAGATATTACATTAAGATTGTTCTTGGATTCTTGATAATGTTCTTTCCTCTGTAGCCCGTAGTCATTGATTCTTTATTTTTGCATGTTTGATTAATCCAAGTGGAGGTCTTCAGCTGATCTACGTGATAATGAGTTTTGAGCCAGCATTGAGATCATCAACTACCATAATTCTCTGACTCTTCCATTGTGGTGTTGACATTATGTGAAGTTGTGACTTTTGGACCGGCATGCTCACATTCTGGATCATGATTTCTTCTTAACAGAGTAGCGGAAGCTTTAGTTGATTCATGATATTTGCAGCTGCGTAGCAGAAGCATGGAAAATATCAGAGTCGTTGATGCATTTCATCATGATTTCTTTAGAACCGAATGTGTTGTGTGAGCATGCGGCTATGGATTGATCTCTCCATTTCGATCGACTACAAACGTCGGTGTACTTGCATACAACGATTAGCAATAAAGCATGAAAGTGTCTTTGATCACTTTCATTGAATTGAGGTACACGGCCCACGGTTCCCGTTGATAAGTATAAGTACCGCCTGTGATCGTATAATTCGAATAATTTCCTTGACAGGTTTCGCACTATTCAAGCCGTTCTCGATCCGGGCGTCTCAAAGAAGACAACACGGAGTGAGTGAACCAAATAATTTGAGATTCGATTGATGAAAAGAGATTTGAAAAACAATCGAGTATTGCTTAATAAATTGTTTTTGCAATACAACGAAGGTTTTAAGAAAAATCAATTATCAATCATAAACACCTTTTAGATTTGAAATATTATTACACAGTTGATGTGCTAGAGAAAAGAATTTTAAGCACACCTACCGGTTTTTCAAAGGTATCCGTCAATCCATAACCTGAACGAGGATTGATTCATAATTTTTAATCGCCCCATTGTTTCTGTTCAGCTATCACATGGTTGATCTATTGGATAGATCTCACATGCCACCTACCAAGAGCTTGTTTGATGTTAGCTCTAGAAGGTTTTCCATCGTCATTGTGAATATTTTTACATATCACTCAGATGTTCTGGCAATACCACAAGGATAATGCGTAGGACTCATAAAATATAATCTCTTTCCACATTGTGTGAAGCAGAGTCTTCCTTGATAGTGTCCTAAAGAGATTTATTTGATGATCTCGTGGCTCTAGACTCAATAGTGCACATTTGGTTCCTATCTCGGAGACTAGGAGAGGGTCTCCTTCTTCAATATCAACAATCTCTAAGAGAAAGTCGATAGATTATGTGGGTTCCCGTGAGAATGAAACAAGTCCTTTTAAGAGGAACTTGAGTAGCTTGGGAAGTTTAGTGCAGTCGTCACCGGTTCCATGACGTCTTGTCTTCAATACCAGTGTTACCTTAGTAACCACCAAGAGTATATGTATTGAACCCGTATCCGCCCTAAGGTTGAATTATTGGAGGCTATTTCTTTTCACCATTTTCTCGTTTCATTTCTTTTTCATTCTTCAACCCTTGATTGCTTACCGAGACTTCATAACTAGAACCTTGTTGGGTTTATTCCAAGACTAGCCTGTCTCGATCCTCACTCTTCCCATATCTCACTTTTCTCCTTTTTTCATCATACCTAAGGACTTCTACACTATCTAGTGGATTGTCCCTGGGTAGATCGCTCCGGTTTTGGCGGATCATGAGAACAAATACCTAACCTTATCATCCTTATATCACCATACGTAAAGTAAATTTGGTCGGTCTATTTGGCATTGTTCATCTGCCATTGGAACCAATTGAAAAACCATTTGAAAATCAATCCAGATACTTGTGATATATTATCAAAGCATTTTGTACCTGAATTGTTTTTTTATATTTTTAGAAAAAGAGCTCCCCCTCAACATGTGCATCATGTATTTGAAATCGTTTTGGCACACGGAGGCAAGAGGAAGGATTAACTTCTTTGATTACCATTTTCTAAAAGATATCAACATCACTTCCCTGATCAAATCAAGTAGATAAAGCATATTGGGGAAGGATGAGATTTTCATAAGTTTGCTCCCCCTCAATATGTGCCTCGAGATTTGAAAGAGTTTTGCACATATTAGAAGGAACCTGTACTTAGAGACAAATCAATCACGTTTCAATTCTTTGTGGTTTAAAAAAGATGCCCCCCCTCAACATGTGTATGGAAAATTTGAAATCGTTTGGCACATGTGGGGAGGAAAGCTGGCTAAACACTTGTGAAACCATTTATCGAATCATCAGTTTAAATCCAATTTAAATCACAAATTCTCCCCCGATCACAATTTTCAAATCATTTGAGATTTGTGATCTCTATATATTTAAATTGATTTTGAAAGCTTTTGTGGGGAGATGTGACTTGATTATGAGAAACATTTAACCGATAAGGATCAAGTCTGAGACTTTAAACTCCAAAGATTAAACATGCTTGAGTATCTTTTGAAAACATAATTATAACAAAAGTCTTGTATCAATTGTATTCAATATTGTAAAACATTGTTCTTTTTGTTTGAAAAATACTCTTTTTGATTGAAATCATTCTCCCCCTCAATCGATGACATATGTTGTTGATTGAAGGATAGAGATTTTGACAAATGAAAAGCCCGGATGATTTTCAAAAGTAGAGTCCGAAGTATTTTCAAAGCAATTTTGTTTTCATTAGATGACAAATACTTTTCAGAAGAATCATTTGAAGGAAAAATATTTGAAAGGAAACATTTGTTCTTTTAACGACAAACATTTGTTTTTAGAATCAGAGCATGAGGTTTGAAGATTTAAGATAAAGCATGACTCTGTTCTTTCTTTGAAAAACGGGTTACTGGCTGAAATGACAATAAACCATTGTTTCACTTTCTCCCATTTTTTTTTACATTCGAACAACATCTAAAGACCCGTGTCATTATTTGAATGACAGCACAAAGACCATAGATATTATCGAATCGAGAAAAACATGACAAAATGACAATATTTTTTGAATTTTTTTCAAGATTTTCAAATTTTTTATGGATTTTTGAAAGTTTTATATTTTTCTATTTGATTTTTGTAGGTTTTGTAATTTTGTATTTTGCTTTTTGAATAAATATTTACAAGAGATGGATGAAGAAAGACCTGTACTCCTCGTCTTCCTCTTGAAGACGTTTGAGTGTTCGGTTGTAGACTCTTTAGACCAAGTCGTGGAAGGATAAACTCAAACGTTCTCTAGGAAGAGCTTTGGTGAAGATGTCGCTAATTGGTATTCAGTCCTCACAAAATAGAGTTCGACCACACCGCTCTCCACTTGCTCCCTAATGAAATGATGTCGAATGTCGATGTGCTTTGCTCTTGAGTGTTGAGCGTTGTTGCATGAGAGAGCAATAGCACTTTTATTATCACATACAAAGGATTTTGTTGAATTCAAAGCCATAGTCGATAATTGGGATCTCATCTATAGGATTTGAGCACAACAAGATGACATAGCTATGTATTCACCTCTGTAGAGGATATTGAAGTACTCATTTGTTTCTTTGAAGACCGACTCACAAGCTTATCGCCCAAAACCGAGCACCTCGGATGTACTTGACGTGTATCTTGACATCCGCATGATCAAGATTCGCATAGGTCGTTAGTGACATACCGTGTCCTTCGCACCAAAGTCCCATATTGATAGTTCCTTGGAGATACCGAAAGACCCGTTTAACCGCTTCAAGGTGCTTTTGGTAGGCTTAGCACGATATCTAGCACACATGCAAACAATGTAATGAATGTGCGGTCTCATCGCGTGAGGTACATCGTGGATCCAATCATACTACGATATTTCGTTTGGTCTACCATGATCCACGAGTGGTCCTCATCCGGTTTAGTGCGCTCTATCATGGGAGTGTCAGCAGGTCACAAGAATCAAATCAAAATTTCTTTAAAATCTCACTTGCATATTTAGATTGATTTATAAAGATGCCTCGGGGACTTTGTAAAATTTGTAATCCTAAGAAAAATGACATTTGTCCCATCATTGACATTTGAAATTTGGAACCCATTTCATTTGAAAACGGTCACATTCATTGGGGTCGATCGAGGCAAAATAATATCATCAACATAAATTTGAGCGTGAATTAAATGTTTGCGACATTACGGTGAACAATGTTGGATCAAGCGCTCCTTTCTTTGAATCCGGTAGATAGAAGAAACTTTGATAGCGTATCATACCATGCCGTTGGAGCTTGCTTTAAACCGTAAAGGGCCTTCTTCAAGCGATAGACATGAGTAGGATGCTCGATTCACAAAACCTTCCGGTTGATGTATCGATATCGACTTCTTTAAGATCTCCATTAAGAAAAGCCGCTTTACATCCATCGATGACAACCATGTTCTTACTTGTAGCATTAGCCGGAAGATTTCGATTGCCTCGATGCGTGCAAATGGAGCAAATGATTCTTCAAAGTCAATACCTCTTCTTGACGGTATCCTTTGCAACCAATCGAGCCTTGTTCTTTAATACATCACCATGCTCATCAAGTTTTACTTTGAAGATCCACTTTAGAGCAATGATCATACTTACGATCGGGGCGGTACTAATTCCATACATCTAGTCGATCAAACTCATGAGTTTCTTCTTGCATGGCATTGAACCGGTTGTCTTCATTCATAGCAATTTTAACGTCTTTTGGTTCGATCTTAGAGTACTGAGTTGAAGAAGCACCGTAAGGCATCGGTTGCAAGTTGTTGACGAGTAGATACTGGACGAGAAGGGTTTCCAATGATGTTGTCCAATGGGTGATCATGTGTCCATTTTCTAAGGTGTTCATGTGGTTGTTGTTAGGGATGGCAACAGGTCGGGTTTGGGTCGGGTTTTAGTGAACCCGCACTGCGTACCATTTATTATATCCATACCCAAACCGCCCCAAAACCCAATGGGTACCGGTTAGTATTATCCATCGGGTTATCGGTTTTCTCAAGGGTATCGGTTATCCCCAATTGACTCTTCACTAGACAAAGTTTTTATAACTTAAAAAACGACTTCAATATCATGTCATACAATTTAACATTTCGAACCAACATGATAATAATTCCAAGTTTCAAAAAAGTACAAAATCTAAATGTCTTAGATCATAAAGATCTTAATTCTTAAGTAATGCATTACAAAATCTAACTAACATGTTGTAATTTTCATCCACCATTTCCCACCAATAATCAGCTCGAGTTCGTCATCTCTCAAAAGTCGAGCCATTTTTTTCAGTTGTCACCAAGTTCCTACAATATATTATAAAAAAACACCAATCAAACTAATAATAGTAGCTACTGATACATAACGTATGAATGCTATACTTTCAAATTGAAAATTGTAAACATAATAGGAGTATATATTTACCTGATCACTGTCGTCAGTGTCATATTCGATAGTTTTATCATATGCTTCGAACTCTTTTGAACAAGTTTCTGTATATATGTATGTATAACAAAAAAGTGCATTCAACAAGTTAGTTTCTGTATATATGTATGTTACTATGTATAAAAAAAAGTAATTAATATAAATCTTTAAGACTAATTGGTTACCTTGTATCTCATTCACTAACCAGCTTTGAGAACACATTAAAGCTTCTAGTGTATTTGGTTTAAGGCGGCTGCGATGAGGAGTAATCAATCTACCACTTGTAGAGTTTAAAGATGAAAGAATTAATGTGTGTGAGAATTGAAGAGTCAAGCACTCAAGCGTGAGTATTGATATAATTGTTTGTAATTTCCAAGAGCCCAAATTTATTAGAGTCACCATATAAAATAGGAAAAACGGGTAGAACTTGGTTATCACACGGTATCGGTACGGGGGCGGTATTAGAACCCGTACTCAAACCCGCACCGGAAAAAAAATGAAATTTTCTACCCAAACCAGCGTACCGCCTCAACCCGACCCAACCGGTTCGGTTTCGTTTTCCCGTCGGTTTGGTACTTTTGCCATCCTAGTTGTTGTTGAGGAAGCGAGTAGCGAGTCGATTTCTCCCGATGAAGATGGTTCGAGATGATGATTCGGCGCAAATATGTTTTCAAAGGGTTCATCTTACGGAGGAGCAAAAGTTTTCATCATCAGAAGCTGCGGCAACATTTCCATTGTGTACACTTGATGATTGAGGCATTGATGATGAGACCAAGTGATCGGCAGGCGCTTCTTGACTTAGTGACATAGAAGGCGAAAGCTTAACTTCATTGACAGGTAAAGGAGCAGCCTCTGTTGATGGATTTGACGGATCATTAGCAATTGGCTCATAGTATTCATCAAACATTAGATCAAACAGTTTCTTCAATTCATCTTCTGAAGGGGTACATATGGAGTTGCTGGTGAGGAGTTTGGTTCAAGAGAAGAACTAATGGGACTATTTAGAAATGCGGGTCCAAAACTGGATTGTACAGGAGCCATTTGACCGGTCAGCTCATCAAACGTAACGTGAATTGTTTCCATGATATTTCGAGTTCTCTTGTTGTAGATTCGCTATCCTTTTCTGCTTGGTGTATATCCTACAAATACTCCAATGTCTGATTTAGCTTTCAATTTGCCTAAATCTTGACCCTCATTAGTTGGGTAACATAACGCACCAAACACACGAAGGTATGATAGATCAGGTTTTCGATTGTGGACAAGTTCATACGGAGTTTTTCCATGAGTTGTGTGAATTAGGGACCGATTTTGAGTGTATCATGCAGTGGAAATGGCTTCAGCCCATAAAAATGTTGGAACCTTTGAGTAAATCAGCATTGTTCTAGCGGCTTCCACAAGAGTTCGATTTCGTCTTTCAACTACACCGTTACGTTGAGGAGTTCGTGGAACACTTCTTTGAGGACCCATTCCAACACTTTCATAAAATTCTTGAGTTCTCTATTAACAAACTCGGTTCCATTGTCGATTTGGACGATTCGGCGGTTTGTTAAGTCGAACCTGCATTTGTTTAATGAGTTTAATGATGACATCCGGAGTTTCATCCTTTGTGATAAGGTTTTAAAGGTACCATTTTGAGGGGTCGTTTAAGTCCTTATTTAATCACTTTGTATCCGTTATTGCTTAATATCGTTCCTTTTCACTTTTTAGGTCTCGTGAAGGCAAAATCTTTGGAATGACACTTATTTGGACGAAAAGGCGCGAATATATGAAGAAAATGGCCAAAGTCAAAATCGAGACACTCGATTCTTTGAAAGTAGAAGGCGGCGGCGTCGGGTGCTACATTGTGACGCCGTCCCAAAATTATTGTGACGATCCGTAACCCAAAACTCGTATTTTCAAGCGACGGCGTCCGGTTGTAAAAAGTAGGCCGTCGCTACTCGCACGGCCCAGATGCAATCCGCACGACGTCATAAGTCGAAGAAGGACGGCGTCATCGACATAAGGTGACGCCGTCCAAAGGTTAACGTGGCCAAGACGAAACCCTAATGGCGGTGACACGGACGTCGTCACTAAACATAAGGTGACGCCGTCATAATTGTAATCTTATATATATAATCCGAATTTTTCGGTCTTTAGGTGGAGAGTCTTTGGGTAAAAACCTAAAACCGAACCTAAGGTGTCTTGTACACGAGATTTTAGGGTTTTAAACCCTATCTTACATCAAGATAAGTCTTTACTTCATTAATTCAATTATGTCTTTGATTATTTGTGTATGCTTGCATGTTCTCCATGTCCGACTAATTTATTTGTGTGTTTGCTTAGGAAGTATGAAACTTAATTATTGAATATTGATTGGTTGTTTCTTATCTTAGTTGATTAATGATCTAGTAATGCGATAGGTCATTCGTTGTGTACTTAATGCTTGATTCATCTTTGTGAACCTTAGAATATAATTACCGAGTAGTTGTAGGCTAAACCATCCAAAGAGCGCCTTAGAGTAGGAGTTTATAATCCCCAGTGGGTTTGTAGACAAGACCCTTTGGTAAGTTCAAAGAGTTAGGGAGAAACGATACCCTACAACTTTAGAAACACAACGCAACTAGGAATAAGACGTGACACTCAACCATCAATAGGAGATAATTAAGGAGTAATACAAACTAAGTAAACACATCTTTAAACTATCATACGAGCACACATTAATTAGACATAGACTCCACAACCTTAGTTTAGATAATTAGATAATAGTAGAGTAATCGGTAGAAATACCAACCCCCAATCCAATACCGAGATTCGTACCTTTCCAATTTCATAAAATATAAAAGATAAAAAATAATCTTCCTCAACCTTAACCTTAGCGTAGTAACTCCTTACTAGCATTCCTATTCCCCAGAGAACGATATCAATACCCGTGGCTTACCCTAATTACTACACTACAACGAGTAGGTTCCTTTGCCTAGGGTGTTATAAAACTTGCTCGAAGAAAAGGAAGTTTCCTTGACCCCGAACGACGCGTGTAGCGTTATCACTTTGTCCTCAAGAACTTAACCCACGTGAATCGGGAGTAGTCATCAAACACAACTAACACATATTTCTTGCCATTAATAGTTTGCACTCTCATCGGTCCACATAAATCCATGTGAATGGTATATAGAACTTCCATAACAGAATTTGTGGGTTTGGGTTTGTGGGCATATTTCTTGCTTTTTCCCAATTGACATGCAGAACAAAGGTGATCCTTTTCATACTTTAATCTGGGTAAGCCTCTTACAAGGTCCTTTCTGGAAAGATTGTTAATGGTGTCGAAGTTCAAGTGATTGAGACGACGATGCCATAACCATGACTTTGTTTTCGAAGCCTTTGACAACAAGCAGATTGGAGAAGACTTCATCATGTATTCGATAGAGATGGTTTATAGATTTGAACCACGAGTTCCTCTTACCAATTCCACACCATCAAGTTCTCTAACGAAACAAGTTTGTTTTCTAAAAGCCACTTCTAGATCGGAATCACAGAATTGACCAACAGAGAACAAGTTATGACCAAGACCTTCAACATAATATACCATGGAGATTACACTTTTACCAACAACATAGTCTCCATAACCCATAATTGCACCGAAATGATCGTTCCCGAATCTAACAGTCCCGATGAATTTACTCACGAAGTTCATGAGCCGCGATCGATCTCCAGTCATATGTTTGGAACAACCTGAGTCTAGGTACCATAGAACGATTTGAACAATCTGCAGTTGAACACAGACAAGAATGGATAACTGGATAATTGGGATCCCCATGCGAGAATGGGTTCCATTTGGTTAGTAACATTGATTGGAACACCCACATCAGAAATAGAAACAATGGAATCATCAGGGATAGATGCAGTGCTAGTGTCCGTATTCGACCTATTCAAAGTATGTTCACTTCTTAAGGGAATAGTTCTACCAGTAGGCATCCATTTCCTAATAGGCATTGATCTAGATAATTTAGTCCACATCTCATTAAGATTGAATTTGCGGCCAGTAGGTATCCACTGATAACCTATGTTACTAAATTTCCTTCCTGTGGGTTTCCAATGTTTTCTAACCTTCTTCCGCCATTACTTTCTAGCCTTCTTAGCATGATTTTTTGCATTAACTATCTTAACAGGGCATTTAACAACATTAATCAAATCATTCACACCACATTCAAGATTAGTAACAGAAACCACGCAATCATCATTACATGTTTTGACAAAAGTATCGAATTCACATTAATTACAAGACGCTTAGAGCTAACACTAGAATCAACACGATTCGCTTTATTCAAATTCTCCCTAAGGTGATCTTTACTCTCTTCCACCGAACATTCCTAGCATGCAAGGTCCTATCATTCTTTGTGTTGCCTTGAGGCTTTGACCGCTTGCTTTGGTGTCACTTCTTACTGTAGAGGAATTAGAACATTAGTTGGTTTTGCTACTTTTGCATTCCCGAACTAGAAGTGCGGGATCCGAACTATTTGAAGGCACTCTAGAGTTTACTTGATTAGTACTGGGCATAAAATGAGTTGCATACTTATCACTAGGCATCGAGCAAGGCATCACAGCTTTACCTTTCGCACCTAAGGATTTAGGACATGTTGCTATTAAACATTCTAACATCTCCTGAGATCGTTTGGCCTGAATGCAAGCAAACCTAATTTCACTATCAAGTGGCTTATTTATGAAGTCCTCTTCTACAATCTCACGGAGACATTCAAGACTATCCTTAAGGCGAGCAAGATAATTATGAAATACAAGTTCGTTATTCCTAAGATGAGGAGGAATGTATTTAACAGTCACAGTATATTTAGAGTTTGTAGATGACTTTGATGCTTCTCATTGAAGACAAGTGGCATTTTCCCTTTTTCCTGACTCCTCAGATTCTCAATTTCCTTTTGTAAAGAAGTTATTTTTTCGTTATTCTTGTCACGAGTGACTTTCATTGAATCATATAACTCTTTAAAGTGTCGTTTAACCTTTTCATTTTCTTCTAGAAAACTCTCATTTTCTTTTGTAAAACATTAACCAAGTTTTGAAGATGAAAAGTTTGAGAACACCGAGAATCTAAAGGCGGAGGCATTTGGGAGCCACCACATTGTTCTTTTCACCCTTCAATTGTGAAATTTGGGTTCTCATTTTCCGATCGTGTTACAATGAGCTCGAATATGTTCATCACGCTTCTTTGATTTCAAAAAGCGCATCAAATTCGAGGAGCATCCAAGGATGTCTTGATATTTGAGGTTTTAACATTTTCTTTTAGATGTTGATATTTCAATTGCAAAGCAAGATGCTCAACTTCCAATTTAGAAAACTATTTCACCAGGTTATCATGATCATCCTGTTCAACTTTATCATGCAATTTAGAGTTAGTTTTCTCAAGCTCAATGACACGATCATGGGAGACTTTCAGAGCAACAGATAATTCATGAAATTGAGATGCATTAATTGAAAAATTTGTGGCAGTGTAAAACACATCTTGAGTGATACATTCAGAAATCAGATTCTCATTTAAGGTATGCAAGTTCTTCCTCTCAATCTCATTATATTTTAATTCTCGCTCATAGTCATTGACCTCAACTATCATTGCATCAAATTCCTTTTCCATTTCTTTAATATCCGAATCTATCCCTTTTAAGACTCTCAAATTGACCTTTTAATTGTTTAAAGAAAGTCATGACCTCGTTAAATAGCATTTTTAGTTTGCTCAAAACCCTTTCCCTTCGCTATCCCAGCTGGGAGTGATCCTTATCTTACATGTTTTCTCAAAATCAACAAATAACTCGATAAATAACATCTTGATGATTAAGGTCTTGCTCTTAGTGGGAATAGATCAAGGAACTAAATGCATTGGTGTATTGGGGGATATACAGATGGTGAACCATTCTCCTACATGGGGATTCTATTCAACAAACTCATCGCCTTTTTCATGTCCATATCCTTTTTCCGAACACTTGTTTAGGGGTCACCGTGTTTGATGTCTAAACTTGTTAAATGCAATCCAATTTTCCTTAGCATAGTTAGGTGTTTTAAAGTCGATGTTGTTTTCTATGCATGAGGGCTCTTAAGTTTATCCTCCAATTTCTTTCTAGTAACCTCTTCTAATTTCTTATCTTCCTTGGTGCACTCAGCCAGAACTAGGTTTTCGCCTAGGCTTAAGGATTTCATTGCCATCATAGATTACCTTCCGAGCTTCTCTTGCTTTCTTACCATACTCGTGGTTGGGTTCCTTAATAATGGGAATACTATGCTTATCCCTAAAACCCTATGCTTAGTGACCATGTGAGCAAATCGAATGGTGTTCCTTTTACGTACAACTTATTTTCAAGCTTGTTTTTCAAAGTTTTTAGATTAGAAAAGTCATTCAAAAGTTTTGATTCCTTAGCGTTAAATTCTTGTTTAAGCACTTTAAGATTTTCTTGAAGCTCTCGCTTTTGCTTAACAGTTTTAGAAAGCTTTTCTTGTAAGGAGTTTAACTCTTGTTTTAACACTTCTTCTCTAAAATTACTTTTTCTAATAATTGTACGCATTTGGTCATCCATTTCGCTCACGGATAGTTAACTCAAACTTAGCACGTTGTTCATAAATAGCAACTTGTTCTTTATAGGCATTCGATTCGAGGTAACAGAATCATCGTGGGCACATGCGGTGTATTCATCAAAACATAGTCATCATTGACTGCAGAAGATATATCACTTGGTTCAATCACAATCTCACTTTGGATCACATATTGATCATATGGGACAATATTATTATTACCCATATTAGCAATATCCGAGTCACAAGTTTCCGTGATTGCACTTTATCATGTATCTTTGTCGATCAACATCATCATATAGTTTTAATACCTCGATATGATTGATTCTTTGGATGGACCACTTTCGTGATGATGAGACCTTTGGAGAGACCATTGGAGAAATGCTAGCCATGAAAATTGTCTATGCGATGGGTTCATCATCGACGCCGAGTCGTATGCATCACGCCCCGCAACTTGAAAGGCATTCGATGATTATGACTTATCTCCGAATTGGTCGCTCATCCATATCGCATCATATGTCTTGGCATTACCCTCAAGAAGAAATAGTAATTCCTCTTCATCCAAAACAGCTCCATTATCCCGAGCTTGCACAAGTAACATCTTGTCTTTGAAGTACTACTGCATTTTGAGGCGTTTTGGAGAAGTGCGTTCTTTGCTATGTGTCCATCACCACCACGCTTGTAGCACTTAATTGGCTTTGCTTGTCCTTGATTACTATTCCTTCCCCGACATCGATTTGCCACATAACCTCCACCTACTCCACCTCTTCCCTGCTCATATTGCCTTCCTTGAACGGTTGCACCAAACCTTTCCATCTCGACAAGAGCTTGATTGTGTGGATTGGATGCAGTTCCGAGGTTATTGTTGGTGTGTGGGGTAGAATTCATATTTTGACTAACCATGAGAGAGAGTTGATTGATGAAGTTTTCCATGAATGTGTTCGAGTCTGGAGGTTTATATGCTGGATCAGGGATGAGTTTATAATTACCATTTCCCGTGGGTATGACTTGTAAACCTTTGGTGGTAATTCCAACATTTGTGTAAAAGGCTGTTGAATCATTTGATGAACTTGTTTCTCCCTGTTTAGTTTTGAACTGTTCAAGAATCCTTCGCTCAAACATAGCATGTCTCTCATTCTGAAGAAGGAAGGCATACAATTGCTCATAGTTGGTGTTCTTCAATCCTTTGGTTAGCTTCACGAGGTGACAAATTTGTGCCATTCGGGATTCATGTTGTTCACAAACTTTGAGTTCAAATTGAATATTTGGCATGGTCATTTTGATGTTCCTCATGTCATTTACAAGCTTGTGGAATCTCACGTAATATTCATAAACACTTTCTTCCGGTTTCATCTTAAAATGCTCAAATTCATCATACGGTTGTGATTCTCTGTCTTCCTTGGTAAGTTCGAACCGAGAGAAGCATCTTGACATTGTCCCAAACGCCTTAGCTTCAGTGTTGTGATTGATCGACTTGTAAATGTCTTTTGGAAGACCACAAGTATAATGTTTGAAGCCCCGATATCCGCATCGTATCTCTTCTTCTCCTTATCATCGAGTTCATCATACATTTTAGGTCTATCCGGTCCTAATATCACCGAGCCATCGCAGCAGAGATCAAGTATGTCTCTCGGTTGTTTCAACCGACACGGTCCTTCATCAATTGACTTGAGAATGTTGACTCCATTTTCCTTTCCCGACAAAGACAGATCGATTCTTTGAGCCCATGATTCGTAGTCGATTCATCAAGCATGGGTGGACGAGTGTCTCGAACCAACCGCTTGAACGCCCTCACCTGATGAGAGATGATTGTAGGCACGTTGGTAGACATGTTTACTGATTTCACGAGATTTTATAACTCTATGATTAAACCGGGAAATAGATTCTTTCATGGGATTTTACTAAATCAAGAGAAAATCGTATTAGAAACAAAAAATCTACCAAGTTGCTATAACCGTTGAGACAAGTCGCTAAGTCACCAAGTCGCTAAGTACAAGTCGCTATGACCCAAGTCGCTAAACACAAGTCGCTAAAGCACCAAATCGCTAGGCGCATAAGTCGCTAAAGAACAACTCACGTGAACCAAGTTGCTAAACACAAGTCGCTAAATAACAACTTGCTAATCACAAGTCGCTATGAATCAAGTCATTTGAACACAAGTCGCCATCGCACCAAATCGCTAAGTAGACAAGTCGCTACTAGAACAAATCGCCAAGAACTATAAAGCCAAGTCGCTAGAAATAATAGAAACAAGTCGCTAACCCGACCAAGTCGCTAGCCGAAGTGGAACCTCTACTAACTTGTACTGTTTGTCGGCTTGTCTCAATAGACAAGTCGCTAAGATCAAGTCGCTACGACTTAAACTACAACTCGCTGGAAATTACTAAAGAAAGTCGCTATGAAGAAAAGCACTCCGAGACTCAAGTCGCTAAGATGATAAACTTCAAAACCACACTTTTCAATCCAAAACAAGTCCAACCACGGTGATTCAAGCTTTCCAAATTAAACCCCAAGCACTTACAATGATTCTAAACACAAAAGTACACTCAAAATTCAAACTTTAACACAAGAAATGATCCAAATGATGCAAAAACCACTAAAGTTTTTCAAACCCAAAAACCATATAAAACCACTAGAAATCCAAGGAGATGTAAGAGATATGATCAAACCATGGCTCTTGATACCAATTGTTACACATTGGATTTCACAAACACATCAAACCATGATCACACAAGGCGTATACTATTAGGTTTTAGAGAGAAAGAGTTAGAGGTTTGGGAACTTAGTGAGAGAAAATGAAAGTATTATTATGAGCTCCAACTCTCTACCTTGGGAGGTAGAGTATTTATAGTCTTACACAAATCGCCACCTACGGGTGTGGATCGTGCATATAGTGGGTAAAGACCCGTCCGTCCTCCATGGTGTTACTTAACTAAATACTACTTAACATTAAATAACTACGACTACGAGATTTCTAACGATTACATATACTTGAGGTGACCGACACTTTAATAACTGGATTTACTAAATCCTAACAAACCCATACGGTTGTCATTTGGAGATGATGAGGGAATACCGGATAAACCGACGGAGGAGAATGCTGGAGACGACTTGAGTAAACCACGTAAGGAAGTAGCTAGGTTGCCATTTACTAGAAGGATCGTAGATTTCGTTGGCCCCAAACATACCATGCCGACCAATCTAAAATATATGATGGGTCCACCGACCCAGACGATCATATTAACCGTTTTGTGTGGGGGAATGGGAGAATGTCTGATGCCGTATGGTGTCGGATGTTTCAACAAACTATGGATAAGGCTGCACAAGGATGGTTTAGTAACCTAGAACCGGGAAGCATTGATAGTTGGGATGACCTAAGGGAACAATTCACAACTAGGTTTGCATTGCGGCAGAAAAGTATAAAAGATCCCATAGAAATCACAAGGATAGTCAGAAGGGCGAACGAAACCCTACCAGATTTCAAAGAACGATGGACTTACGAAGCCATCAGAATACCGGGAGTTTCGGAATTGATGAGGATAACGGCGTTCTTGAACGCTCATCGATTCCGGAGTTGGCCAAAAGGTTCTCGGATCAAGTGCCGGAGACTATCAAAGAAATGATGATCAGGGTAGACGATTACGTTCGGTTGGAAGAAGCATACAAAAACACTGAGTTACCGAAAGGAGAATTGCATGAATCATATAGAAGAAGCAACCGTATGCCAGTGAGGGACCGAACATCCATAGGAGGATTTGGGGAAAGAAGGAGAGGCAATCGGAGGCCGTGGGACATAAGTGACTTCAAACGAAGAGACACATATTCTCCTTATGTTGTTCCCAAAGTTGACGTCCGTCCTTGCAATGAGTATCGACGCAATGAACTGGGTAAGACGGACAATCATCGCTCTATGCTTTCGATCCTATCTAAACAGCCGAAAGAAATTCTAGCCACTGAACACCACCTGAACTTACCTCCTCCACCACCTTTGCAAGGAAGACCCAGTAAAGAAAACGCAGATAGATACTGTGAGTATCATGGAGAGAAAGGCCATCTCATGAATGATTTCTATCATTTAATAAAATAGTTGGAAGTAGCTCTTGAATCGATAGAATTAGACCATCTGTTGAAAAATATGCAACAGAGGGGAAGGGAAAGACCGAAAGGTCAAAACAATGGGAAGGGTAAAGTGATCAACATGGTCAACAGTTACTCCGAACACCGGAAAATAAAGACGAGCACTCAAGAAGAAGATTGGATGAATGTCCCAATAACTTTTCCCTTTGTACCCACTGATGATTTATCAGAAGAACCTTTAACTCTAGAGGCGGAAATAGAAGGTTATCTGGTCCGAAGGGTTTTCGTTGATGAAGGAGCATCTGTGGAGGTAATGTATGAGCATTGTTTCATCAATCGTTGTCCTTCCATCAAATCCAGAATGAAAGAAACGAACTCGCCTTTGGTCGGATTTTCGGCGAAGTTATTCATTCCTTGGGGAAAATTGAAGTAGATGTGTGTTTTGGAGACCACGACCTATTCAGAAGGACAACTATAAAGTTCACAGTCGTAAGGTCCGGGCGAAGTTATTCAACCCTTGTGGAAAATTGAACTAGGTGTGCGTTTTGGAGACCACGGCCTGTTCAGAAGGACAACTATGAAGTTCATAGTCGTAAGGTCCCCTTCGCCTTATAATGTGATATTGGGAAGGTCTGGCTTATGGAAGTTAAGGGCCATACCCTCAACCATTCATGCCATGATGAAGTTTCATACCCCAAGAGGAATAGCCACCTTGACCGCCAGGAGGTCGGTGATTTTGGAGTGCCGAAGGTTGGAAGAAAGACAAGACACCGAGAAACTGCCTCTCAGAAAGGAGAAACGGGAGAGGGAAGTCAAGAAAACATGAGATAAGTCGACCTAACAGAATAGATATTGGTTAACGCAACGTTCCCGGAACAACGTGTAACAATAGGAACTAGTTTCTCTCGAGAATTCAGAAGGCAACTTATCAAGTTGTTGAGAAAAAACAAAGATGTGTTCGCTTGGGAGCCGGCAGACATGACCGGAGTACCCAGACGTCTGATACAACAGTCGCTCCATGTAAACGTCTCGGATACTCCCGTTGGGCAAAAAAGGAGAACGTTCTCACAAGAGAAAAATCAGGTTGTGACAAGGGAAGTGGAAGAGTGGGTGAAAGCGGGAATAGTCTGACCGGTAAGATACCCCACATGGCTTTCAAATCCGGTCTTGGTAAAAAAAGTGCGACGGGAGCTGGAGGATGTGTATTGATTTCAAAAACCTGAACTCATCATGCCCAAAGGACTATTACCCTCTTCCGGAAATTTATTGGAAGATTGAGTCTATCGTGGGATACAAATATAGGTGCTTCTGGAAGCTTATAAAGGCTACCACGTGATTTAGATGGATGTGGAGGACGAAAAGATGACCGCATTCTATAGAGAAAAAGGAACATATTGTTACACCAAGATGTCGTTCGGTCAAAAAAACGCAGGGGCCACCTACCAACGTCTGGTGGATTCGGATTTTCA
Source organism: Chrysanthemum lavandulifolium (assembly GCA_022545495.1). NCBI lineage: Eukaryota > Viridiplantae > Streptophyta > Magnoliopsida > Asterales > Asteraceae > Chrysanthemum > Chrysanthemum lavandulifolium. The sequence continues at coordinate 70,786,550 of CM040243.1, forward strand.
TTCACAGATTGGTAGAAATCTTGAAGCATATGTGGATGACATGGTCATAAAAATCAAAACCGAACAAGAAATGATAGCCGACATTTCATAAACCTTTAATAACCTTAGGCGAGTGAATATGAAGTTGAATCGAAGAAATGTTCATTCAGTGTGGAAGAAGGAAAGTTCCTAGGGTATATGGTAACTTCGGAAGGCATAAGGGCCAACCCCAAGAAAACCAAGGTGATCATGGAGATGAAATCTCGGTGACGCTCCAGGAGATGCAAAGCATGAGCGGAAAGTTGGCGGCCTTGAACATATTTTTGGCTAAGTTCCGCAGAGAGGTCACTGCCTTTCTTTGATACTTTAAAAAATGTCACCAAGGAAAACAAAGACGAGTATCTATGGACGAAAGAAGCTGACGACTTTTCAGGAAATGAAAAGGTTGATCCTAGAACTACCTTCCTTGTCAACTCCTAATCCTCATGAACAGTTGTTTGTATACTTAGCGGCATCCCAAGGCACCGTGAGCGTGGTGTTAATTGTGGAAGGAGAGGGTAGAAAATTTTCGGTGTATTATGTCAGCCGGACGTTGCATGATGAGGAAAGAAACTATACCCCAATAGAAAAACCGGCTTTGTGTTTGTTGCACACGTCTAGAAGACTGCGAAGGTATTTTGAGGCTTATCCCATCATGGTAATCACGGATCAATCTATCAAGCAGATATTAAACAAGCCTGAGGTCTCCTGAAAGTTGACCAAGTACGCGGTCGAAATGGGAGGGTACAACATCACCTATGTTCCTAGGAATGCATTCAAGGGTCAAGTGTTAGCAGATTTCCTTATGGAAATACCGGTAGAAATGGAAAGCCCAAAAAGAAAAAGGAAGGGAGACGGGGTGTATGAAATCGCCGGCGCTGATGAATGGATATTATACACAGACGGTGCATCAAACAAAAAAGGTTCCAGAGCGGGACTGGTACTCATTGGACCATCAAAGGAGGAGCTAACATATGCACTACGACTCAATTTTAAAAGTACAAACAATGAAGCTAAATACGAGGCTCTTTTAGCCGGCCTCTAGATCATAGAAAAGCTAAAGATAGAAGCCTTGGACGTTCAGGTTGACTCAAAGTTAGTAGCAATTCAGATCAACGGAGAATTCACGACGACCAAGGAAATCATGCAATGATACTTGGCCCAGGCCAAAAGGTACATCGCAGGTTTCAAAAGCTTTAAGATTCGTAACATTCCGAGGGCTCAAAATCAGAAGGCAGACATACTGAGCAAGTTGGCATCGGTGGCCTTCGACCATCTCACCAAGAAATTTTTAGTAGAGGTGTTAGAAAATCCGTCCAGAGAGGAAGACAGTGTAAGTACCATAGTTGAAGAAGAGGAAGATAACTGGATGACGCCGATCATTAAGTGTCTGCAAGAAGAAATATGGCCGACGGAACCAAACGAAGTGAGAAGTCTCCGGATGAAAATTCCTCACTTCATGATGGAAGGGGGAGTTCTCTTCAAAAAATCATACTTAGGACAAATGTTGAGATGTGTCGGACCGCTGCAAGCCAACTATATAATACGCGAAGTACACGAAGGATGTTGTGGAATGCATTCAGGTCCTAGAATGGAAGTGGCTAAGTTGATGAGTCAGGGATATTATTGGCCTACCATGCACCGAGATACAAGGTAGGAAATCCGGAAATGAGACTCTTTCCAAATACATGCACCAATGTCAAAGCTCCCAAAAACATTGCTAACTTCTATTATGGCTCTCGGCCCTTTTACCAATGGAGAATGGATGTCTTGGGACCCCTTCCAGAAGCACCAGGAAAGGTGAAGTACGTCATTGTGGCTATCGACTACTTCACAAAATGGATAGAAGCAAAACCGCTTGTACGAACCACGGGGAAGGACGTCAAGAAGTTTGTCTGGGAAAACATTGTGTGTAGGTATGGATTGCCGGGGGAGATAGTTACTGATAATGAAACCAATTTCGTCAATGACCCATTTAAAAGCTGGTGTGAGAAGCTAAAGATTAGACAAATGAACACCACATTAGCACATCCGCAAGATAATGAGTTGGTGGAGCGAGCAAATAAGAGTCTGATAGAAGGAATCAAGACGAGGTTAGGAAGGGAACGACGCAGATGGGTAGACGAATTACCCAATGTGCAGTGGGCTCACCCTCAAAACCAGCAATGGAGAAACCCCATTCAGCTTAACCTAAGGAAGTGAAGCTGTAATTCTGGCAGAAATAGGCATGCCTACGCACCGGACACTGATGTTTCGGGAAGATCAAAACGAATATGAACAACATCTAAACTTGGACTTGTTGCAAGCGAGAAGAGAAAATGCAGCCATACAAGAACCAACGTATAAGTCGAAGGTGGAGCAGTACTATAATCGGAGGGTTAAGCCGACAAGCTTTAGATTCGGGGATTTTGTTTACAGAAAAATGAGGCAAGCAGGGTGGAAAATCAAGGCAATTTGGGACCTAATTGGGAAGGTCCGTACAGGGTTGTGGAAGCATATCACAATTGTTAATACAAATAAATCGTAAAAACGTTTATTAATATTTAGCGATCTCTTTGTGTTTTGTTGATAACAAATATAATGTTATCATAAGTAAAATTATAAGGATACATGTTATTGTTGTAAAGCACCTACATATAGTCATTTAATACAAATTGTTAATACAAATAAACCGTAAAACCGCTTATTAATATTTTGCGATCTCTTTGTGTTTTGTTGATAACAAATATAATGTTATCTTAAGTATAATTATAAGGATACATGTTAGTTTTGTAAAGCATTTACATATAGCCATTTAAATACAAAAATGTAGTAATTAAGCATTTGTTGTAATAGTTTATTAGGATGGGTAAAAATCATAACCCATGGACCATAACCCATGGATCTTAACCCATACCCAAAGAGACTTGATACAATGTATACTTAGATACATTGAATCTAAAGATAACCCATGGACCAACCCATAACCCGTGACCCATAACCAAAAACCCATGGGCAAAGAGGAGCGTTCCACGGATCCCAGGATTACACTAGACGGATCCCTTGTGGAAGGGATCCGTGGGATCCGGGAACGCTTGAAGGAATTTTCCTATAAATAGAGAGCAATTTCTTCATTCTAACACCCTCTTCTTACTAAATCTCTCAAACACTCTCATTCTCTTCTAACATATAGATCACTTGATCTAGAGAGTTGTTCTTCTTTCTTTCTATTGTGATCCTCATATAGGTCCTTCTCTAAGGCGAGATCACGAGCATTCTACAAGTCATCCAAGCAAGGGGTCCTTGATTGATTTGTCTCTCCACAAGATTTACATAGCGAAGATCTTGTATTTGATATTTCACATATTTGTTGTGTAATAGTCGTGTTGGTTTGGTGCACCGTGTTACGGACTCGGTATCTAGCTTTGTACCAGAAAAAGTGTAAGCAACGTTGTGAAGGCTTCTCCGCCAAGTGAAGGAGTTTGTTGACATAGTGCTTGAACTCTCGAGTAGGTGACTTGGGGAGTGGAGTAGGGCAAGGAAGGTGTCCTTGTAGCCGAACCACTATACATCGGTTGTGTCTTTTCTTTCCCTTCGCTTTACTTTATTTACTTACTTTATCATTAGATCTATACTTTCTCTACATCCACAAGATCTCACATATCAACGAATCTAAAAGTTTTTGAAACTAACTTAAAATCGGCAAAACTATTCAACCCCCTCCCCTTCTAGTTTTCCACACAAATTGTTGTAATAATTCATTTGTTGTAAGAGTTTATTAGGATGGGTAAAAACCACAACCCATGACCCATACCCATGGAGCATATCCATAACCCATGGAGTTAACCCATACCCATTGTTTAGATGCATTGCATCTATTAGATACATTGTATCTATTTAGATACTCATGATCCATAATCTAGGACCCATGACCCTTGACCCATGACCCATGGCCCAAAACCCATGGGCAAACATGAGCGTATCACGGATCCCTCAAGTTACACTAGACGGATTCCTCAAACAAGGGATCCGTGGGATCCGTGCAACAGTGGCAAGAATTTGCCTATAAATAGAGAGCCATTTCTTCATTTTTACTCACCCCTCTTCTTACAAACTCTCTCATATATTCTTACATTCTTCTAACAAAAGATCACTTGATCTAGAGAGTAGTTATTCTTTCTTTTATTATGATTCTCATATAGGTCCTTCTCTAAGGCGAGATCACGAGCATTCTACAAGTTATCCAAGCAAGGGTCCTTGATTGATTTGTTCCTCCACAATTTTTATAGCGAAGATCTTGTATTTCATATTCACATATTTTTTGTGTTATAGTAGTGTTGGTTTGGTCCTCCGTGTTACGGACTCGGTATTTAGCTTTGTACCAGAAAAAGTGTAAGCAACATTGTGAAGGCTTCTCCACCAAGTTGAAGGAGTTTGTTGACATAGTGCTTGAACTCTCGAGTAGGTAACTCGGGGAGTGGAGTAGGGCAAGGAAGGTATCCTTGTAGCCGAACCACTATAAATCGGTTGTGTCATTTCTATCCTTTACTTTACTTGCTTTCTTTACTTGCATTACTCTTAGATCTATACTTTCTCTTCATCCATACGATTTCACATAACATCGAATCTAAAGTTTTTGAAACTAACTTAAAATCGGCAAAACTATTCAACCCCCTTCTAGTTTTTCACAATTGGCATCAAGTGCTAAGTTTATAAAAGTTTTAAAGTAAATCGTATTTTAAAAACTTTTCGATCACTATGGGTTCTGAAAACTACAAGGAAGGGCAATCCATGCAACGACCTCCACTACTTGAAACTAATGGTTTTATATATTGGAAAAATAGATTCGAAACGTATGTGAAGTCAAAAGATATTGATCTTTGGTACATCATTGTTGAAGGCGATTTTGAAGCCACTACAAAAGATGAAAATGGAAATTTAGTTAACACACCTCATGATAAACTCACCGATGATCTTGAAAAAGCTTTCCTAAAATAGTGAAGCTAAAATGGTTTTATATAATGCTTTACCCAAAAGGAATTGAAGAATTTTCATGCTTAAAACCTCTACGAAATTTGGAATTCTTTAGTTGTAACTCATCAAGGTAATCAACAAGTTAAAAACAATAAAATAGATTTATTTGTTCAACAATATGAAAAATTTTCAATATCGGATGAGGATACTATAGATCATTCTTTTGCTAACTTTAATACTATAATTATATCTTTACAAGCACTTGATGAGTCTTTCTCTAGTCGTAATCATGTTAGGAGATATCTAAGGGCACTTCCATCCAAGTGGAGATCTAAGGTGATGGCAATCGAAGAATCAAAATACTTGTCAATCCTCACCCTCGATGAACTCATAGGCAATTTAAAAGTCTATGAGCTTGTCTTCGCTAAAGATTTCGAAGCCTCAAAAGTGAAAGAGAAGCACAAATCTCTTGCCCTTAAAGCCAAGAAGGTCTCAAGCGATGAAGAAAACTCCTCTTCGGATAGTGATGACGAGGAGTATGCCATGGCGGTAAGTGACTTCAAGAATTTCTTTACAAGAAAGGGAAGATACATCAAGCAACCTTATGACGACAAGAAAGGGTTTCGGAAAAGCAAAGATGACGAGAAGGCAAGGGATGAACGCGCTTGTTTTAAATGTGGGGATCCCAACCACTTTACTTGTAAGTGTCCCAAACGTGATGAACAAAAAGCGTTCGTGAGCGGTTCGTGGGGAATGAGCGAGGAGGAGGACGAAGAAATTTGTCTCATGGCAAATGGCGAGGTATGTCACGAATACTATAGTAGCTCATCATTAGATGATGAATCATTGCATCATGAATATGATAAACTTTGCAAAATTAGTTTAAAAGTAATCAACAAAAAAAAGTTTTTGAAAAATCAAAATCAACGTTTGGAAAACGAAGTCCTCGAGTTAAAAGCAAAATTAAAACGTTTAGAAAGGGGAAGATAGCAAGTGAGAAATGTGAACTTTGCGTTCAACTTCAAACACTAGTTGATCATCTAGACTCTAAAATTGCTAGAATAAATACTAATACTCTAGATATGATATTAGATAGTGTTAAAACAGGAAACAACCAAAAAGGTTGAGGTTTTCAGCAACTTGATGCGTCAACTAGTGAAAACAAAGAAACACAATTCGTCAAAGCAATAGAAAAACAAACCACTGTAGTCACGGATCCCACAAAAAGGAAACCGGCTAGTATACAGCCAGGGATCCGTGGGTCTGCTGAAGCAAACAGTAGCAATAATATAGCTTCCTCATCTAGAACCGATTTTGTTATTGTTAATAAGAAGAAACCAACCCATGTTACTATTAGACAACCACCTCCAAGACAAAATCAAAGTTTTACAAGAAACAAAGGTCCATCCTTTTCAAAACCAAACACATTTAGGAGACCTAATAATGTTTATCCGAGAAGTAATCATCAAATGGGATGGAATCCTAATATACAAAACGATTTTCCATTTCAAAACTTTGCACCATGGAATGCATACTCACCTTTTTCATATATGTCTAACATGAATGAAATGTTTAACACTAATGGACCCATGAACAAATGGGCACTAAACTTTTGAGTTAATTGTTTTCTTAGGTGTGCTTAAAGGTCGACCTAGATCCGGATGAATGGATCAAGGATAGCGGGTGCACGAGGCACATGACCGGTAATAAAGATCTATTTTCCACATATGAATCCTTCAATGGAGGAAATGTGGTATTTGGAAATAGCAAAAGCAAAATCATTGGTAAAGGTACGATTTCTAACAAATCTCTAACCATTAACGATGTGTGTCACTTAGAAAACCTAAACTTTAATCTCTTAAGTATAGGACAAATATGTGATAAGAAGTGTAACGTACTTTTTAATGAAACCGGTAGTAAGATATAGAAAAACGATATCACTATAGGTAGAGGTATTAGGAAACATGGAGTCTATGTCATTAAAATCGGTAATGAACCTAAATACAAACTTTGTATTACTTCTATGGATGATACTTCAACTTTATGGCATCGAAGATTGGGTCATGCCAATATGCGACTTCTTCAATCGCTATCATCCAAAGATCTAGTAAGAGATCTACCAAAATTAAAGTATGAACTTCACTGTTGTGATGCTTGTAACATAGGAAAACAAGTCCATGCTAGTCACAAAGCTAAAAACATGGTCTTTACAACTAAGTGTCTAGAATTACTACACATGGATTTATTTGGTCCATCCGCTATCCAAAGTTATGGAGGCAACTACTACACTTTGGTTATAGTGGATGATTAATCTAGGTACACATGGACTAAATTTTTAAAGAATAAAACTGAAACGTTCGATTACTTTGAAATATTAAGTAAGAAAATCAAAAGACAATTAGGAAGTCCTATAGTGTCTATTAGAACGGATCATGGTAGGGAATTCGATAATGAAGTGCAATTTGGAGCCTTTTGTGACGCTAATGGTATTACTCACAATTTCTCGGCTCCTCGCACTCCACAATCGAATGGGGTAGTTGAAAGAAAGAATAGAACCCTACAAGAAATGAGTCGCACCATGTTAAATGAGTAATCCATACCTCAAAAGTTTTGGTGCACTGCCGTTGATACATCAACGTACATACTTAACCGAGTATTAATTAGACCATTTTTAGGTAAAACTCCATACGAGTTACTTCGAGGCAAAAAGCCTACATTAGATCATTTTAGAGTCTTTGGTAGCAAATGTTTTCTATTTAACACTAAAGATTACCTTACAAAATTTGATCCTAAATCAACCGAAGGTATCTTTTTAGGTTACTCTCCTAATAGCAAAGCTTATGTCATATTAAATAAAGAAACAATGAAGGTTGAAGAGTCATTAAACGTAAAATTTGATGAGAGTCCACCCAAACCTACTCTACCTCTTGTCGATGACGAGATTGTCGAGAGTGAAGCTATATAAATAAAGAAAAATAAAAACGAAGAAGATGAACCTTTAAATAATGAAATCATCAATATTAAAGAGTCTAAATATCACCTCATAGATAAGGTCATAGAAAAATTAAACGAAAGAACCTTAAGGTCTCAAGTCCAAAACCAAAGTAGCTTATTTTGTTTTGTCTCAACCATAGAACCTAAGAATGCACAAGAAGCTATAAAAGATGAAAGTTGGGTAATGGCTATGCAAGAAGAGTTAAATCAATTTGTTTTTAACGATGTTTGGACACTCGTCCCTCCACCTAGTAATCAAACCATAATAGGAACCAAATGGGTTCATAAAAACAAGTTAGATGCAAACGGTGTAGTGTCTAGAAACAAAGCTAGACTCGTTACCCAAGGGTATAATCAACAAGAAGGAATAGACTTTGATGATACCTATGCCCCCGTGGCTAGATTAAAGTCTATAAGAATACTTCTTGCTTATGCTTGTGCTAATGATCTGAATATTTATCAAATGGATGTCAAAAGTGATTTTCTAAGTGGTTTTATTAATGAAGAAGTATATGTAGCTCAACCTCCGGGCTTTATCGATTTCGAAAAACCTAAACATGTGTATAAGTTAAAGAAAGCTCTTTACGGTCTTAAACAAGCCCCAAAAGCTTGGTATGATAGACTCAAGTCATTTTAATAAAAACAACTACACCATGGGGTTAGTTGATAATACACTTTACTAAGAAAAGGAATCACATATAATCATTGTTCAAATATCGTAGATGATATTATATTCGGATCTACTTGTCAAGACATGTGTGATGATTTCTCTAAAATCATGCATGACGAGTTCGAGTTGCGTATGATGGGAGAACTAAGTTTTTTTCTTGGTCTAAAAATCAAACAAGTAGAAGATGGTATATTCTTTAATCAATCTAAATACATAAAGGAGATGCTAAAGAAATTTGGTTTAGAAGAGTCAAATCCCATAAGAACACCAATGTCATTCGACACTAAACTTACAAAAGATGAAGATGGCGAATCCGTTGATAACACAAAATACCGTGGCATGATTGGTAGTCTTCTCTACCTTATGGCTAGTCGGCCGGATATCATGTTTAGTGTTTGTCTATGTGCTAGGTTTCAAGAAGATCCTGAAACATCACATCTAGAAGCGGTCAAAAGAATTTTTAGATACATTAAAGGCGACTCAATTAGGATTATGGTATCCTAAAGTGCGGAGTAGAAACTATTGTATATCGATTCGACCATGCGGTGATTATGTTGACGAAAATGTACAAGTGGGGTATATACTTTTATGGGATGTTGTTTAACATCTTGGTTCACAAAGAAGCAAACGGCATTGGCCATATCAACAACCGAAGCCGAATATGTATCCGCCGGCAAAGGATACCAACAAGAACTATGGATGAAACAAGCGTTAGTTGACTACGACATTCACCTAAGTGACATAGCCATTCTATGTGACAACAAAGGTGCCATCGACTTAAGAAAGAATCCAGTATTGCACTCTCGCACCAAGCATATAGAGATTCGTCATCACTTCTTAAGAGACAATGTTCAAAAGGGGAACATCTCTATTGAGAAGTAGCATCCGAAGACAACATAGCCGACGTCCACACCAAACCATTGAAGCGGGAACAATTCAACCTACTTCGTCTTGGTCTTGGTCTCATGAAACAATCGTCGTAATTAGTTTTTAAACTCTACAAGGTATGTAAACACTAGCCTTCTTCTTTCTGAGTCTAGGATCTCTATTTCACACACAACTCACAAACAATATGGGAATTTTCAAAACCCAAGATAGATTTTATTTAAAACTCGTACTTTCATAATTTTCTTTTACTTTTCAAGGTAAGTTTCTTTTACAACACGTAATTTCATACCTATGTTTTTTTCTCAAGGATAAACATTTTCTTCAAACAAAGAAACTTTTTCAAAATGCTTTCTAAAAGGATACTTCTTCCCATATCACTTTCATAAAAGCTATTTCTCACGTCTAGGACAAACCTTTTTTTCATTATTAATACAAAGTAAAAACCCGTTTTCATTGCATCTCATGTCTTTTGAATGCTAAAGAGGACACATAACTAATATGTTTTTTCGGGTACATTCATTTAAGCAACAATGAATTAGGAGCACTCGGGTTATCTCATATAATAGTATGCTTTTTCACTTCTAGTCTATTTTTCTTTTCTTTTTAGGAGTCGAGATAACCGCAACTCCAAATGGTTTGCATATAGGCACACACTAGGCACAAAATAGGCACAAACGTTTCCAAAGGAAAATTTTAAGTTGCTGAGTCACCAAGACTCACGGATCCCAGCGTGCTGACTGGACGGTTCCCTCGAGGAAGGATCCGTGGGATCCGTGAGACAGTGAAATTCTCTTCTATTTTCTCACTTTGGCTAAAAACCTCTATATTTTCATTATTTTACCCTTTTTACTAAAGAATATGTTACTTAATGCTTGTGTTCTCATGATCACATGCCTTAAATTCATATCTAATCATTAGATTTTTGTAAAACCCTAAAAATACGGAAAATGTTAAAAGACTATTCTACCCTCAAAAATAAGAGTACATAAAATACGTCAATGGTCGTTAAACGAAGTTCTAGTCTAACAAGTAAATGATTGTCAAACCAAATGTGCAAGAAATTAAATCGACTCTTACGTCTAAAACATGGTACGCGTTTATACACTTTTATTGGGCCGTAATCTCATCACATTACATTTGGAATTTGTAGAAGCCCAACTAAGTTTTGGCCCATGTTTTTCTTTTCTTTGGTTCGGTTATGATGAACTATATAACCCCCACCCCTGCTCTTTTCTTCGTGACTTACTTTCACACACTCAAACACAAGAAACCCTAATATCAAAAGTCACGGCACACAAAGAAACCTCCCTCTTCATTTTTTTTAATCATTGAAAAGGCTCCAATAAAGAAGGGTGCGAGGTTTAGTTTAAAGGTGAAATCACGTGAAAAGTGCAAAGGTCGGATTGGTTTTGGGTGTGAGTTCCTTGTTCTTTGTTATCGTGGATAATATAAGCACAAAGGGTGTCTTAGTTTGTTGTTTCACCATTTTTTCTACTCCTTATTCACGTTACAAGGTATCGCGTCTCTTCGTCTAAACATGTGATTATAATGGTTTTAATGAACCCTAAAACTGACAGCATCATATGTCGAATTTGTGTGTGTCATAGATCGAATTTTATAAGTGCAATAATCTGGGTTTTTGTTGGAAAAGTTTATTTTATGTCTTAGTTAAGTTTTCCAAGTGGTTTGGTCGAATTTGGAGTTGTCTAAGTCGTATTTTTGAATTTTACAAGATCAAGTGTCAAAGCTGAGAAAACGGGTCTGAAATTTAGTTGGATTGTTTGATTTTTCATTTTCAAACCATAAGGAATTGGGAGCTCTCCTTTTACAGGAGTGACATTTAGGATATAAATGAATTTCTGGGAGTTTTGGGAATTTTTCCAAGGTGTCTAAACAGGTCCAATAAGCGTAAACTTTTAAGGTGTATTTTCGACCACTTTCTCAAGGTGTCTGGACTTATGATTTTCCATAGGCCATTTGACATGGAAATAGAACCCACCAATTTTTGGAGAGTCTTTTAACTCATATGGGAACCCCAGGATTTTACTTGATTTCATTTGAGCTAAGTAAGTATTTTATAAAAATCGTTAAAGTCTGGTCCAAATATGAGTTTAAGAAAATGAAAGATAAAACATGATATCAATAAGTAACACACTTACAAAGGCATAAGAAGCTTATAAAAGGAGCTAATAAGTATTATACTAATCGTAATCCGTGTAGATTCATTGAAGAAGACGTGGCGTCGTATCTTCGTGTTCGCTCATTCATTTGCTTTTCCTCATTTGCGTTAAGGTACAGATATTTCGACCTTTTAGTAAAGGTTTTCTCATGATCTCCTTTTCTTGTCATTTCCTTATGCTTATTAGGATTCCCTATGCCATTGCTATGATTCCCTTCGCTTATGTGAATCTCTTGTCCGAACTTCGCTTTGTTGAACCTTGCTATGTTTGAGTATGAATTTCGATTATGAACTTCGATTATGAACATCGATTATGAACTCGATTATGAACCTCGATTATGAACGTATGATATGTGATCGTGATATGAACCTTTGATTTCGAACATTTGATATGAACCCCTTTCGATTTGTTTGATCCGTTGCTTATCCGAAATCTCGCTTATTGAACCATGAAACATCCGATTTGAACTTATGATATGAAAACTCGATTTGTAAACTGTTTGACCTTTATGATGAATTATGATCCGTGTCATTTATGACAACTGTTTGACCTAAGTTAGTTTGACACCGAGCCAATATTTCACTAGTCATGGGGTTCCATGTCCGTGTCGTTGATGCACCTCGACATGACTCTAGGGCGTAGAGTGATGTTCGCCACGCCCTTTCGTATATCTGCTTATTGATAGTATGGCCACTATCCGTCTGTTGGGCGTATGGATGCATCCTAGATCCGATCCGTTATCCGATATGATTTGTCCGGTGAATGATGTCGTGTGCACGCGCCTTCACAAATTCGGGAGCTAGCTACTCCATTTGTTATTGAGGTCTCCTCATATTATATAAGGTATTCCGAGGTCACCCTCCGAATAAGAAAGTTACTCGATATGATATGTTCGGGCTCGTGGTAGATAACTAAATCAGATCGTTATTTCGTGTTAGATATTCGTTTATGATTCCGTATTTGTCAATGTTTCCATTTACATACCGAATTATTATATGTTTATTGAATGTGTTTATGCTTTGACATGTTTATGTGACTACCGCTTGCCATGCTAGGATATGATTAATATGCTTAAATGTGATTCGCATGTTGTCATCTCGATTATATGTTAGTTTACCATTATGTGACCTTGTTGATCCGTATGATGATTATGCTAGTGTATAATTGATTGTTCGTAAGTTCATTATGTATAATTGTTCGATAATTCGTGAACTTTGATTATCCGTTGGTGTTCAGATTCGCTTATGTTTGATCCGCCATGTTTAAATTCTGTCTATACTAAAGTTTGATCCGGGAAATGGTTTAACTTATGATATCCGACTTGATAACTTGCTAATTGCTATGCTATGTCTTTTGCTTATTTAGTTATAGTTTTCCTACCGTGTTTTCTATTTGTATGTGTGACCGCCACGCTTGATCGCTATTGTTTCACTGCTACGATATTGGATAAGTGTGTTAAATGTAGATTAATTGACTTGTGTAAAGGACATGTTTACTTCTAGTAGTTGTTTCGCTAGCTTTAGTATTTCGTTTGACTTATATGTACTTAAATTGCCGATTCATTAATTGCCTGTTGATTATGATGTGCTTCATTTGTGTCATCAATATGCTATGTGTTTGTTCTTATTTGTTGTTTGTTCTTCCGGATTTCTGTGTATTTGTGTTTCGCAGAATCCTCAGTGATTCATTATCCTCATTCCGCTGTGACTTCGTTATTCGTTTCTTTATTTCATTTCGTATTTCTGTTTTTGTTTAGTTTTCGTTTTGTTATATCTGTTCACTGGGCTTTGTAAGCTCAGCCGCATTTCTTTTCCTGCGGCAGGTATTAGGCATTCAAGATGAGCTTATGGGATGGCTGATCTGGGTTGAGAGTAGAACTGAGAGCAGGATTTGAATATAGGGATCTTAGATTTATTTTGATTATTAAGTTATTTATGTTTTCTTTTGTAAGTTTTGTAAAGGCTTCCGCTTTTGTATGGTATTTAAAGTTCTGATATGATACCGTATTGTGATATCTTTACCCTTGTCGGGTTGGGGTGTTACAATTTATGGTATCAGAGCTCTAGGTTTTAGGACCCTTAGAGCTTAGGCTATGACCTGTGAGGATTGGGTAGACATTAGGTTTCCGTCTGTTCAGATATCTTTCGATTCCTTTTGACTGTCGCTCGATTTGACTTGATATTCTTTTGTCTTCACCGAGTTGGCCTCCTCTTTTCGCATCGAATTTTATTATTTTGTCTTCGCACATCCGCTTGTCGATCGCCGATGGAGACTACCCGTGGAGCCGAAGATGATGGTGCCGAACCCGTGTTGCCGCAATGATCTCGGCCGGAGAGGTTCGTGAAGCGAAGCCACGCCCGACCGCCGTCGTCTTTGGAGGCATCGGATGTCACTGGAGGAAGCGGACGGACCAACCAAAGACGCAAAGACGGAGACAAGATTCAACCGGTGGTCGAGAAGGTTCATTTACTTCATATGATTTGGCGCGACTTATGTTACTCCGATTCGCTTGTCATGCGCTTTGAGGCGGTTTGATATCTTGTTAAGTGATTTTGATCGGTATTGCTTTTCTTTGATTCGCTCGAACTCGGTTTGAATCGTGAAGTTTTATCGCTTAGCATTCGGTATATCTCGCTTTTTCTTTTTGGACCGACAAGAATGAGTCATGAGGAACCGTTTTATGCAAGTTGGTGGCCTCGTTTGTTTGGTAATATGGTAAGTTGTGTGATGTAATATATGTGGTATGTATGTGATCCGCCTGTTTCAAGATGTTGCTTGTTATCTCAGTATGTGATATGTTTTGTTTTGATATTAGTTATGTGGGTTGTCATGACCCGAGATGTAATATGATGATAATAAGGACTTGTTATGTGATGCAAGTATTATGACGCCCGATCAACGTGATAATACCGAGATCATATAATTTGAACTTATTGAAATCATATGACGTCTGGGAAATGCCTGTGGTTGATACGTGAATGGACTTTGACTTGTATCTCGTTATTTGTCGCTCCTCATGTTCGATTGAAATTTTGTACCTCTTTGCGAGATTCTCATTGACAATCGTTATATATAAGTTTTGTACGCTTGAAACCAAATCGTTATGATCCGTGTGAACCTATAGATTGCTATGTTCATTCTAAGTTTGTATGTCTCCACGCATTTCGCGATTAGTAAGACCGTTAGGATTCGCTCGCCTATGCATATGTTGTTTTCATCATTAGATACCGAATAAGTTAGAGTGTGTTGTTTGATTTTTCGCATCTCATCTCGTTATCCGCCATTACTTTGATAAGTATATGATTATCTCGTTATAAGTATTTGATCGTTGAATTGATTTCGAAAAGTATAAGTATGAATGTTCGACAAGAACTGCTTTGTTCTAAAATAAGTTTCGCTTGCTCTATTCCTTGAAATTCAAGTCCGATTCGCTTTCTGCTCGTCTCGTCTTGTTCAATTTCGAGGACTAAATTTTCTTTTAGAAAGGAAGAGTTGTAAAACCCTAAAAATCTAAAATGCGTAAAAGACTATTTTGCCCCTCAATTTAAAAGTTATAAAATACGAAAATCCGTCATGCTCATTAAATGTAAATTCTAAGTCTAACTTGTAAATGATTGTCAAACCAAATGTGCAAGAAATTAAATTTACTCTTACGTCTAAAACATGGTCACGCATTTATACACTTTTACATGAACCATTTTAATTTCATAACACAATTACATTATAACTTTTTGTAAAAGCCCATCTAGTTTATAATATTTTGACTTGCCCATGTTTTTTTTTTTTTGGTTCCAAAATCAAGAACCACATAACCCCTCCCTTTTTTTTTTCGTGACTTATATTGACACAAAAGAAACCCTAGAAACCCTAATACCCAAAAGTGACGGCAACAAATTAATCCTCCCATTCCATTCGAACAAGTCAATCAAGAAAAAGGTGTCCAAGAAAAGAAGGGTGTTCGAGTGCTTAGTTTCTTGTGGGTGATGGTCGGGTTGAAAAGTGCAAAGGAGTCGGTCTTTTGTTTTGGGTGTAAGTTCCTTGTATTCCTTTTTGTTTCATGTTCCGGTCGTGTTGTGTTCGGGTCCATATAAGCACAAAGAGGTGTCTTAGTTTGTTGTTTTAACAATTCTTCTACTCCTTATTCACGTTACAAGGTATCATCTCTTCGTTTCACTTTCTTGTTTATTTTCATGCTTTCCTCTGTATTTGAATTCATATTATCGACACACATATGTTTATACATAATGGAATATAAATGTTATCATGCCTAATAAATTCGAAACCCTAATGTAAACTTGAATGGAATGGCCCTAAGTGTAATTAATGGTCTAAACATGTGATTATAATGGTTTTAATGAACCCTAAAACTGGACAGCATCATATGTCGAATTTGTGTGTCATAGATCGAATTTTATAAGTGTCAATAATCTGGGTTTTTGTTGGAAAAGTTTATTTTATGTCTTAGTTAAGTTTTCCAAGTGGTTTGGTCGAATTTGGAGTTGTCTAAGTCGTATTTTTGAATTTTACAAGATCAAGTGTCAAAGCGAGAAAACGGGTCTCGAAATTTAGTTGGATTGTTTGATTTTTCATTTTCAAACCATAAGGAATTGGGAGCTCTCCTTTACAGGAGTGACATTTAGGATATAAATGAATTTCGGGAGTTTTGGGAATTTTTCCAAGGTGTCTAAACAGTCCAATAAGTGTAAACTTTTAAGGTGTATTTTCGACCACTTTCTCGGGCAGGTCTGGACTTATGATTTTCCATAGGCCATTTAGCATGGAAATAGAACCCACCAATTTTTGGAGAGTCTTTTAACTCATATGGGAACCCCTGGGATTTTACTTGATTTCATTTGAGCTAAGTAAGTATTTTATAAAAATCGTTAAAGTCTGGTCCAAATATGAGTTTAAGAAAATGAAAGATAAAACATGATATCAATAAGTAACACACTTACAAAGGCATAAGAAGCTTATAAAAGGAGCTAATAAGTATTATACGAATCGTAATCCGTGTAGATTCATTGAAGAAGACGTGGCGTCAGATCTTCGTGTTCGCTCATTCATTTGCTTTTCCTCATTTTGTTAAGGTACGGATATTCGACCTTTTAGTAAAGGTTTTCTCATGATCTCCTTTTCTTGTCATTTCCTTATGCTTATTAGGATTCCCTATGCCATTGCTATGATTCCTTCGCTTATGTGAATCTCATTTTGTCTCGAACTTCGCTTGTTGAACCTTGCTATGTTTGAGTATGAATTTCGATTATGAACTTCGATTATGAACATCCGATTATGAACCTCGATTATGAACGTATGATATGTGATCGTGATATGAACCTTTGATTTCGAACATTTGATATGAACCCTTTCGATTTGTTTGATCCGTTGCTTATCCGAAATCTCGATTATTGAACCATGAAACATCCGATTTGAACTTATGATATGAAAACTCGATTTGTAAACTGTTTGACCTTTATGATGAATTATGATCCGTGTCATTTATGACAACTGTTTGACCTAAGTTAGTTTGACACCGAGCCAATATTTCACTAGTCATGGGGTTCCATGTCCGTGTCGTTGATGCACCTCGACATGACTCTAGGGCGAGAGTGATGTTCGCCACGCCCTTCTCGTTATCTGCTTATTGATAGTATGGCCACTATCCGTCTGCTTGGGCGTATGGATGCATCCTAGATCCGATCCGTTATCCGATATGATTTGTCGGTGAATGATGTCGTGTGCAATACGCGTCTTCACAAATTCGGGAGCTAGCTACTCCATTTGTTATTGAGGTCTCCTCATATTATATAAGGTATTCGAGGTCACCCTCCGAATAAGAAAGTTACTCGATATGATATGTTCGGGCTCGTGGTAGATAACTAAATCAGATCTGTTATTTCGTGTTAGATATTCGTTTATGATTCCGTATTTGTCAATGTTTCCATTTACATACCGAATTATTATATGTTTATTGAATGTGTTTATGCTTTGACATGTTTATGTGACTACCGCTTGCCATGCTAGGATATGATTAATATGCTTAAATGTGATTCGCATGTTGTCATCTCGATTATATGTTAGTTTACCATTATGTGACCTTGTTGATCCGTATGATGATTATGCTAGTGTATAATTGATTGTTCTGTAAGTTCATTATGTATAATTGTTCGATAATTCGTGAACTTTGATTATCCGTTGGTGTTCAGATTCCGCTATGTTTGATCCGCCATGTTTAAATTCGCTCTATACTAAAGTTTGATCCGGGAAATGGTTTAACTTATGATATCGACTTGATAACTTGCTAATTGCTATGCTATGTCTTTTGCTTATTTAGTTATAGTTTTCCACCGTGTTTTCTATTTGTATGTGTGACCGCCACGCTTTGATCGCTATTGTTCACTGCTACGATATTGGATAAGTGTGTTAAATGTAGATTAATTGACTTGTGTAAAGGACATGTTTACTTCTAGTAGTTGTTTCGCTAGCTTTCGGTATTTCGCTTGACTTATATGTACTTAAATTGCCGATTCATTAATTGCACTGTTGATTATGATGTGCTTCCGTTTGTGTCATCAATATGCTATGTGTTTGTTCTTATTTGTTGTTTGTTCTTCCGGATTTACGTGTATTCGTGTTTCGCAGAATCCTCAATGATTCATTATCCTCATTCCACTGTGACTTCGTTATTCGTTTCTTTATTTCATTTCGTATTTGCTTTTTGTTTAGTTTTCGTTTTGTTATATCTGCTCACTGGGCTTTGTAAGCTCACCGCATTTCTTTTCTCGGCGGTATTAGGCATTCAAGATGAGCTTATGGGATGGCCGATCCGGGTTGAGAGTAGAACCGAGAGCAAGATTTGAATATAGGGATCTTAGATTTATTTTGATTATTAAGTTATTTATGTTTTCTTTTGTAAGTTTTGTAAAGGCTTCCGCTTTTGTATGGTATTTAAAGTTCGATATGATACCAGATTGTGATATCTTTACCCTTGTCGGGTTGGGGTGTTGCTAACCGGAAAACTTCCGTACACACTACCCACATCATTTACATTGTGAACATTGCCAATCCACTAGGGATCTTGCAATAGAAATTAGGGAAGAGATGCGACTCACACTTAACCTCATCCTTGATCGCATCAACGTCATCACTCACCAAAACCTCCATCCATAACCTTATACAAGCATGGAAGGAATCATCTTATTATTTTCTCTAGTATTTCTTTTCTTTTGAGTCATTTTTGTTAGAACAAGTCTTGTTCTTAGTTTTACATGTTTGTATGTGGCATAAATACCACTACGTTTTGTTATTTTATTACAAGGCTTTGTTTACATACCTTGGATCCCAATCTTGTTTCTCTTCGATCACAAGATTATTCATGCATGTTACTACTAACCTTTTCTTTGTAGGTTTTTATATTTTCTCACTTGATGCCCCATTCTAGGGGGAGCTACCGTCAAGGGGGAGTTAGAGATACGTGGACTATTTTTCCACACTTTATTTCTTCATTAGGGTTAGTTTTTGTTTCGACAAAAAGGGGGAGAAGAAGTAAAACTTATGCTTTCAAAACATACATCTAATCTTAATTTTTACTCATCCTAACATTATGTTTTATCATCAACAAAAAGGGGGAGATTGTTAATACAAATAAACCGTAAAAACGTTTATTAATATTTAGCGATCTCTTTGTGTTTTGTTGATAACAAATATAATGTTATCATAAGTAAAATTATAAGGATATACGTTATTTTTGTAAAGCATTTACATATAGTCATTTAATACAAATTGTTGTAATAATTCATTTGTTGTAATAGTTTATTAGGATGGGTAAAAACCACAACCCTTGACCCATACCCATGGAGCATATCCATAACCCATGGAGTTAACCCATACCCATTGTCTAGATGCATTACATCTATTAGATACATTGTATCTATTTAGATACCCATGGTCCATAATCTAGGACCCATGACCCATGACCCATAACCCAAAAACCCATGGGCAAACAGGATCGTCTCACGGATCCCTCAAGTTACACTAGACGGATCCCTCAGGCAAGGGAGCCATGCAACAGTGGCAAGAATTTGCCTATAAATAGAGAGCCATTTCTTCATTTTACTCACCTCTTCTTACAAACTCTCTCATATATTCTTACACTCTTCTAACAAAGATCACTTGATCTAGAGTATTTCTTCTTTCTTTTATTGTGATTCTCATATAGGTCCTTCTCTAAGGCGAGATCACAAGCATTCTACAAGTCATCCAAGCAAGGGGTCCTTGATTGATTTGTTCCTCCACAAGATTTACAGAGCGAAGATCTTGTATTTCATGTTTCACATATTTGTTGTGTTATAGTAGTGTTGGTTTGGTCCTCCGTGTTACTGGACTCGGTATTTAGCTTTATACCGGAAAAAGTGTAAGCAACGTTGTGAAGGATTCTCCGCCAAGTTGAAGGAGTTTGTTGACATAGTGCTTGAACTCTCGAGTAGGTGACTCGGGGAGTGGAGTAGGGCAAGGAAGGTGTCCTTGTAGCCGAACCACTATAAATCGGTTGTGTCATTTCTATCATTTACTTTACTTTATTTCTTTACTTACATTACTCTTAGATATATACTTTCTCTTCATCCACACGATTTCACATAACATCGAATCTAAAGTTTTTGAAACTAACTTAAAATCGGCAAAACTATTCAACCCCCCTTCTAGTTTTCCACAACAATGGCTCTTATAAATTGAAAATGATGGAAGAGAAGGAGGTCTCCCGGACCTGGCATGCGACAAATCTTAGGAACTATTTTTTATAGTCGTTATTGTGATTAGAATTCCAAACATGGTGTAACAAGACAACTCCTTTTAAAATTATGATGATATAGCCTTCCTACGATAAGGAGGTAGTTTTCTGTAACATTATGTGTAATACGAGTAATAGTCCCGACGACTGGCCCCCGTCGGAGGTAAACCTAATTATGAATATGCCTGAGTAATACCATTCGGATGCCCGAAAAATATCATTCGGATGCCCAAATAGGATGCCTATGTGAAAATTCACTATGGATGCCTGGTGGTACAACCACGCGGATGCCCGAGCGTACTGACCGGATGCCCAAAAATGGATGCCCAAGTGAAAAATCAATATGGATACCTGAACACCTGTCAGATGCTTGGCCTATGTGGCCGAATGCCCTTAGAAAAATCTAAGGATGCCCATTGGTGCAAGATCACCAAGAAAGAACAAAATATGCATGCATGCACTCTTTTATAAAAAAACAAAAAAAAAGAGAGGGGAAAGGAGCAAAAAATAGTGATAAAAGTCATTCCAAAGTACAAACTGCGAAAAGTTACTATTACAACCAACGAGCAAATGTTACAAAATATTGTCAGATATTGTGCAAGTACAAACTTTGAAAAGTTAATAAGAATCCTAAGCTTGAACATCTTCTGTCGGAGCTTCTTCATCCGGAGCATTCACAGTAACCATAGCTTGACTAACCACGGCAGGACGAACAAAAGGACCGAAAGCCTCCCTGGGACTTGGAACATCCGGGTACAAATATATCAAATCCCCCAAGGGAAGTTGGTAGGAATTGGCTAACTTGGGAGCATCCTCGTTGACATTTAAAATTTTATTCAACACCTCACCAATTTGCTCTTCCGTCCTCCCTACACTTGCCCCTGAAACAAACCCGGCCTGATAGGTTAAAATTTACATTTTGCCGAGATTCCTCTTATATTCAGGGTTGTCTAGCAGTCGGCGAACAACTATGGGGAGAAGAGACTGGACGGTATTTTTCTTGATCACTTCGGATTAGGCAACCTCCGCCGTCAATTTTTCATTATCCTTTTTCAAAGATTCTAGAGAGTTGTTTTTGGTGTTAAGTTCACTCTCCAGCTTCCTGATCCGTTCGGCCTGTTGTGAGGAGGCACCCATCCATTCGTTCTTTTCCCTAGTCACTCGGTCAACCTCATTTTCCAAAATTTTCTCCCTGCCGATACAAGCCTCATGGTCAGCCATTAACTTCCGAAACTGTTTCAGTAGTCGGTCATCATCTTTTTCGGTAGCTTCCAGCCTTTCAGACTTGCCTTGACAACCCTCGTGAGTATGGGACAATTTCGGTACTCTAAATTGAGGGTTTTGAATCGCCTCGAAGCTCTCCTTGAGTCTGCACGCCACGCCAAATTTTCATACACTGGCGAGTTAGTTGGATGATAGTGGAGTTCGGGTCGAAAGACTTCCTTTTCACGAGCAAGCTTTACAACCCTTAGGCGGTGTGCCTAATCGTTTCATTGCGGTATGGGTAAGCCTGGGGTTGATCATTCTCTAGGGGAATAGAGATGCTAGGAAGATGTGTATGACGAAAAGGTAAGGTTGAGGGAGATTCTTTTTAGTCTTTTATGTTTTTTAGAAAGTAAGGTAAATATCTCGGGGTGGTACTTTACCAATTTTAACTACTTTTTAATTAAACTAATAACTACATAAATTAATGAAAAGAAAAGGATAGGCTATGTTAATGTAGGTGTGCTCTTATAATGATTAAAAGTGTGTTTACTTAGATGTTTTTACTCCCTAGTTATCTCTTATTAGTTGGTTGAATTGTCACATCCTCATCTTAATTGGTGCGTTGTATTCCGTTTGGTCATAAAGGGGTGCCTAATTCCCTAGTTCTATGAATTGTAACTCTCCTCTAGACTATTCGGGATCGCCAAGTACTGTAGTATCTCCCTCGAATACTGTATTATCCTAAAGCTACAACTCACGCAATAAACATAACGATGGCTCAAGTGCACTCTCAAGCTTTTTGCTATATAGGACGTTCAAGCTCGCAACAATTAAATAAGAAGCTAATTTTCCTTACTCTAGCGTCTACCAATAAAGACATGAGACAACCTAACAATAATTAACAACTAGGTTTCATAGATCTAAGCAAACACAATAGTAATTTAGCTACTCATGGTAAATAAGCATGCATACACACAAATAATTAAACATATGGTAGATATAATGATATGATGGATTAACAAACTTATCTTATGATGTAAAGAAGGGTTTGGAACCCTAAAATACTGTCCAAGTCGGACTACACACGAGTTAGGGTTTGCTCTCTGAAATTCTACCTCCTAAATGCAGAAGAATCGAATTCTATATATAGATTTACAAGTGCGACGGTGTCGCCTTTTGCTGGTGACGCCGTCAGGTCGCTGTCTTTACGGTTTCGTTTGGGCCAAGTCATCGTTGGGACGACGTCAGTTGATGAGTGTGACGCCGTCTGTCTTCATGCAGGACGTCGTCTTGATATGGTTCTTGGGCGTCTGGTGTAGAAAACAAGGGAGACGCCTTCCAGATTTTAGGCGTGACGCTGTCATGCTTTAGAACCTCTTTTTCACCTGAGACGTCGCTTGTAACTTGATCAGAAATCTTCCTTAGGGACGGCGTTGGTTGGGACGTCGTAAGGCTTGTAGAATTGCCTTTGATCTTGACTTTCCTTTTTCTTCATGTTTTTGCTTTTTTTCGTCCAAATATGCTTCATTCCGGCATTGTGCTTCCAAAAGACCTAAAATGTGAAAATGAACGATTTTAAGTAGTAACAGATATAAAATGTGTCGATTTAGGGCATAAATGACCCCCTAAAAACGTATGTTTTAAATCCTTATCACTGGACATTGCTCAACTCGCCTAGTGCCTCTCGCTCGGCCGGAGTGGGAAGGTTTTCAATAAGCTCTCGGCAGGCCCTAAAGGAATCGATGTGGACATGATCTTGTAGGGTCTAGTTGGGAATAAAGATGTTTGCCGCTTCATCTATATAACAAGATAAAAGACAAGGTTAAGTAAAAGAAAAAAGAAAAGAAAAAAAGAAAGAACTTACCAGATTCCTCACATTGATGTTCTCAAAAACACGCCGAGAAGGACTGGAATGTTGAGCTAAAAAAGCTGAGAGTATACATCTACAAGTCAACATAAACCGTGTATAAATAAAATACAAGAAGAGGAGAGACAATAGTGTGTACTTACCAACGAAGTTATGAGGAAGAGAGTTCCTTGGTGGAGATTCGGGGCCATGGTCATTGGGAGGAGTAGGTGTTCGTGGGACACTCCTCTCCATGTTTTCATCCATACACTCATCGTTGGGTCCGTTCCTACCATTTCCACCGGCGGCACCCTCGAAATTCTCCTAGTCCTGATTACGTGCTGACCCTCCCTCTTGGTCATTTCCAGGAACAGCCTGGTTTGAAGGATCAGCATCAAAGATAGGCTCTCCAGAGGAAATAGTCTCCACATGTGTGCCTCGCCTCTTTTTGCGTCTATTTGGTGCGGCAGAGGTCCCTTCATCTCCTTACTTACGAGCAACAAGCCTCGCAACATAGACCTCCGGATCCGCTTCAATGGGTCGGTTAATTGTTTGGCAGAATAGACTCCCCAACACCCAATGGGTTGGTCGTCCGCTTTGGCTTGGTCTGGTTGGGAGGCAAATGGGGACCCTTGCTGATGACTGTCCCTTCCCGGTCAAGAAGCTCAAGGTATTCTGACATATTAATAACTGCAAGAGAAAGAAAAATCAAACTCTTTTAAGAAAAAAGAAACATCCCATACCCATAATGTAACTAAGACTGGGCAGATAAATTACCATGACCCTCGACATCTTTTAGAATGGGCTCGAACTCCGAATTCTTGAAAACTGGGGAAAGATGACACATCCATAGTAAACTCACGATGGGTTTACGCAAAAACATAATAGTCTGACTCAGCCTCTCGTCGTCAGCTTCCGAAAAAGTAACTGGAAATTCATTTGAAATTTTAGAATCTTTGTGCCTCCAAGACATGGCATGCGGAATGGCTCTTCGGTCTATGAGGAAGAATTCTTCTTTCTAATGTTTTAGCCCAGTAAGTACTTCTTTGAAGCATTTGTTGGCCTCCTACCCGTCCTGTTTTCAATGGAGAACCAATTTCCTTGTTTACACAACCGGTAGAATGCTCGGAACAACGAAACTCTAGGTTGAATATTTAAACTATAACACCTTATCTCAAAGATCACGCGATTTAATCCCAACAAAACCAATTAGGAAAAGTGAACCCTAAAGTGTTTCATAATGGCTAACAAGATGGAAGAAAAGGAATCATAACCGCCAATATCTAAGCGATGAGGATAGACTCGATTTATCCTCCGTGAGTCTATCCATGGTCATACCTTCGGAGGTAGTTTAGGGTTTAAATCGGTGGGCATTCCAAATTCGGAAATTATATCGTTTAGTTTAGATTGTTTTAATTGGGACGTATAAATGTGCATATCAAATTTAGGTATAACGGAAGGTTGGGTCTGGGGCTCGACCATTGCCTCTGTCTGAGGTGCGACCATATTTTCCGTGAGTGGAGTGGCTATTCCCTCGGTTCGGTGATCGGCCATGACTAAAAGACGCCGAAGGAAAATATACAAGTAATTACAAAGGAGAACGAAACAAACCTTGGAAAACGTGAAGAAATGGCGTCCGGCTAAGAGAAAGCAGATGTTTAAGTGTAAAATGTGAAAAAAAATGAGGTAAAAAGTGGTATATATACTGAGGTAACCCTAGCTGACTGTCAAAACGTCTCATCAGTCAGTCAAAATATGACGTGGCATAATCTGAGCCAGCCACGTCACACTAATTAAAAAATTGATAATATACAGACAAAGCCCAATAGATGCCCAAGCCCATCGGGCCAATCCAAGCTTTACAAGCTAAGAAAGACGTCCTTACAATATAAGAAGGCCCCATAGCGCATTCCACGAGGAATGCGAACGTTATTAACAAGGTTCAAATATTTCTCTAGTATTGCATCACCAAATTCTATTCGGTAATACAATATTGGGGAGGACATGTTAGCGTATGTGTCCGGACGATATTTGGTCCGGAGGACCCAACGTCCGGACGATACACCCTTTTACCCAGTTGGTTCTATTATCCATTGAGTAAAGCGTACAACCGTGTCAACGCCGCCTTTCCAGATCTTCTGGGATTCCACCACCACGTGGTCTGACACCTACTAGGTAGGCTAGCTATGGGTCTGCTACACCTATTCCCTAGGCCCACCAGGTATCGAGGTTGGGGTAGTATAAATACCCCAACACATTTAATACTTGCATTCAATAAACACACATAGATTCTTTCATATTTATTATCGCATTTATTATACCCTTTGCCCCTTATTTATTCTCACGTCGGAGCTTAACCCCTGGAGCGAGGCTAACGTGTGTTGCTCATTGTGCAAAAAGGACAGTTTTCTTCCATCCAGATAGAAGTCAAAAGATACATAATCCGGACAATAACCGAGGTGCAAGATTTTGCATCAATATATACCAAATAAAAAGAAGGCATATACTCCTTTTGAATTCATTACTGATGCTACCAAAATCCGCATGCGTCAAGGTGCTGAGTTTGCCGCCGGACTTGTGTGGACCTTGACTTTGGGTCTTCGGTAACAGTGCTAAAAAGACAAAGAAAGATCGTTAGAGAGGTCCCCGAGCTGGGCCCGGGGGAACCCTCTCCGACGATCAAGTCAGTATCGATCGTAATAGTATGTATGAGCATGCTCAAGAGCTACATTGCAAAGCTATAGATGAGAGTTATGTGAGATGTTGTGTAAGAATGTTGTGTGTGAGAAAGAGACTAAGTACTTGGCCGTTTCATTTCTTTCCATCGCTGCTATTTATATAATGTGAGGATAGATCAAATATAATCTTGGAAGATTCAACGTATCTTTCATATATCTCATATCCAATATAATCTTTCACATATCTCTTATCCAATATAATCTTTCAAATATATTCTCTTTTCTTAATGATTTCTCATATCTTTCTTGAGATATGATTTCTTAAAGATAGATTGACATCTTAAAGTTATCTATCAAATAAATATGAATCCGTCATATTGAACTATGCATGCATGGCTTGTGATATATGCATGTAGACTACATATGAAAAGATATCTTGATATCTTAAAGATATCTACAAAATATATGGGAATCTGCCATCATGGACTGTGCATACGCCATCACGAACTATGCGTTCATGGCTTATGATACAAGTATGTGAACTATGTTAGAGCTCTATTATGTTATCTCATCAAGTCCCCTAGGCCAAGTAGGTAACTCTTTTTAAGTAATTTAGATGCTTGGCCTACTAGTTCGATGTGACTTTATCACTTCTATTATCTCTTAGGACTCATGATTATATATTACAACTTGTGGGGTTCTTGTCATCTTGACATGGTTTATTGCTTTGCATGATGGAATGTCACGTCTTTGTAGCGGATATGTTTATGGTCCTGCTATTGCGCGATATAGTTCTGCGTCTTTGAAGTGGACGTGCCACTTTGCGCGATAGGTTTCACGTCTTTGTAAGCAATATAGCTTATTCTCCCTTTTAATGGCGGGATGGTTTTTATTGAAGTGACTATGTCACTTTCGCGCGATGAGGTTTCACATCTTTGTTGTGGACGTGCCACTTTGCGTGATAGGTTTCACGTCTTTGTAAGCAATATAGCTTATTATCCCTTTAATGGCGGGATATTGTATTGGTCGGAACCTTTTTACTTAACTTTTTAAAGCTCTTCATCTCTTTAATGTCGGGAGATAATCATGGAAGTGGTCATGCCACTTTTGCGTGATGGAGTTTCACGACTTTGGGCGGTTATTCCGCTTTTGCGTGATACGGTTTCACGTCTTTGAAAAGGCCTTGCGGTGTTGCGTAATTTATTCGTTCTTGGCTTCACGGCATCTTGTAGTTTTCCTACAAAAGGCATCATTCGGTTTATATAGTAGATATTTTTCCTTTGTATACAAAAGTTACATATCAAACTTTACGGTATGGCATGATTAATTTATAGGGTTAATGGTCTAGAAAATATACAAACCACTTTTTACTATTTTTTCTTGTTATATAAAACAAAAAAACTTTTATATAGATAGATATAAAATGATGATATCCTTTACTAATATTTAACAAAAACCTCACAAGTGATAGACTCATAGTCATATCATCAACTTTCTAGTATGGCATGATTAATTTATAGCGACTTGGGGTCAACTACCATTGCCGCCATGGTCACGTTTAGGAGTTGTCTTGGTCCGAGCGCCACCACAACCTTCATCATCCTTGCTTCTCTCTCTTTCTATCTCGAACTCGTGGGTAAGCCACCTCATCCACCAAAACCCACCGGAAAACCCATTTCTACCCATTTCTTCAACTTTTATGAAATGGGTCAAGAACTAGTGAAAAAGGTTTGATTTTGCTTGTGTATTGAAATTGTGTAATAAAGATAACCCGGATGGGATTTTGTTCTGATATGAAATTAAAGGTTTTACCTGAGACTGGAGCTTCTGCCCTTCGAAGTAAACTTTTCAGTCAAATCATCCAATTCTTTCTTGCTGGCATGAAGCTGACTTAGTGTCTGATCTTTCTCGGTCAATGCTGCAGTCAAACTTGTCTCTAATTCATTCAATTTAGATTCTAGTAAGCTGCAAGTTCTTGAGTAAGCTTTAAATTCGCTTCTGATAACTCTTTTCCTTCCTTCTCGTGATGACCAGACTTTGTTTTCACTTCCTCCACTACACTTTCTAGACCACTTAATTTCAACAGAGTCTCGTCCAGTTGTTGCTTGTGATTATCAGCAAGCTCAGAGGCTCTAGAATGTTCTTCGGTCAAACTAGCAATAGTCTTCACATGAGATTCAAGTGCTTGACTCATGGATTCCTTTTCACTTTCAAGTTCATTAACTTTGTCTTTTAGCTGAATAATTGTTGCAACCAACATTTCGTTTTCATCAGATAACTTAGCAACATTATCTTCTACCTCAGATAATTTTCTTTTGAGGTTTTCATTCTCGGTTTCTAGATTAGTCTGTATCAGCAAAAGCTGATCTAATTCATCTTTTAGTAACTCTGCTCTTCCTGTAGCTTCAGCTAACTGTGTCTCCAAAGTGGCTGACTTTTCTAACAATGATTTGGCCTCAGTGTCTTTGCTACTGAAATTGGCAACTGCTTCTTGGAATTTAAAGTCAAAGTCTCGAGTCTTGGTCTCGTGTAGTGTTTCATACTCTGAGCACTTTGCTTTAGCTTCCTCTAGTTGCTCTTCTGCTGACTTAAGCTTATTCAGGACTTCTGTTTCTTTAATTCCGGAGGCTGCAAGATCACTTTCGATTGCTTCTATTTTCTGCTGAGACACTTGTAGTTCGTTTCTCAGTACTTCAACTAGGTTCTCTGCTTCCGCATGCTGTTCTGAAGTTTTTCTTGAAATGTCTTCCAGCTGCTTTTTCTCGGTAGTTGCTAAATCCAAAGATTCACTCAATTCTTTCTCATTTTTAGAGACGGTTTCAGTGCACTCTCTAGAGCTGTTGCTTTTGATCTCAAGGCATCAATTTCTGCTTTGAGCTCAGATACCTTGTTAGAATGGACACTAGAACCTTCTTCTGTGTCCTTGCATTTCTTCTCAAGTGTTGTTATCTGTTCTTCAAGCTCCTGGATTCTGTACCTTTCTGCTTCTAGTAACAACTCCAACTCGCTCGCCTTTTTCCCATCATTCTCGATTTGGAACTCAAACTCTGGATTATATCTTCAAGTTCAACGCTACGTTGATGACTTGATTTGGCTCGTTCTTCATGATCAGTTGACTTTTCAAGAACACTCTTGAGCTCCAATTCAAGTTCTGTGTTACATGAAGATGATTGAGTCAATTCAGATTCAAGGTGAGATACCTTGTCTACAGAGTCTCGCACTTGCTGGATCAGTTTTCTTTTCTTCTTCAAGACTGGCTAGCGTTGAGGTAAGATCAGTTATCTTGGAAGATAACTGTTCAAGCTCTGTTTCAGTTTCTTTGGCTTTGATTTCATGGAGTTCCTCTAGCGATTTCAACTTCTGTTCCAGCTCTTCACGGTCTGCCTTAGCTTGAGACAAGAGGGTGTCGTTTTCACTCGACAGTTGTAACTTTGCTTCAAGATCACTGCAACGCTCCTTAGTTTGTGCTATTTCATTTTCAAATCAACCACAACCGCATCTAGAGCTTCTTTTGAGCGGTTGATTTAGCTAATTCTTCTTGAACCAAAGTCAACTCATGAAGTTTGACTTTGACTTCTTCCAACTCGGTTTCTTTAGCTTGTAGCTCTTCTTTAGTTGATGATTCCAAGCCTTTTTCAGATTTAGTTCTTCAGTAAGTTCACTGATTACAGCCTCTTGTGAGGCGTATTTTGTTGGATTTCAACTACTTGTAATTTTGAAGCCTCCAATTCTTCTTGGATCGCTGATAAGTCAACAGTGGTCTTCTTGAGTGCTTCTTCAACCTTTTCATGATCAGCAATTTTTTCATACAGACCCTTGAGTTCTTCTTGGACTAAAGCCATTTGATCTTCCATCTCTTTTGCACTCGCTTGAGCCAAATGAAGCAATCTTTCAAACTCTAATGCTCGTTTGGTCTCTGATTCAGCATGTGAACCGCTCTGCTTATGTAACTCTTCATATTTTTGAGCATCACTTGCAGAAAGACCAAGCTCTTGCTCCAAGTCTTGCATCCTTTTTCTTGAGCTTTCTAACTCGCTGTTTAGAGTTTCAAATGACTTCTTTACTTGGGCCAGTTCCTTTTGGTTCGACTCTTGAGCTTTCAGTTCCTCTTGCAGAGCAGTAATCTGTGAACTGTATCTCTCTTCGGCTTCTTTTAGCTGATCTTGTAATTTCTTATGGTTGACTTCAAATTCTTCTTGTTTTTTCTCTTGTTGCTCGAGTTTCTCCTTTGTAAGTGAGATTTGTTTTTCAAGTTCAGTATTTTCAGACTCGGATTGCTTCAATGTTGTGGTGACTTTTTCCAATTCGAGCTCGAGTTCATTTATTTTCTCCTTTGCCTCAAGAACTTCTCTGCTTGGTTCAGTGATGGATGGTTTGTTGTCTTCAACAGGCAATGCTCGAGTTGTCTGAGACACATCATCGTTGACTTCTACAGTTTCCTTCTCTACTTTTATAAATTCTCCGTCTAATGGTGCTTTTTCTTCCTTCTTGACATCCTTGTCTGTTGGGATTGTCTTTTCAATAGTTTCCTCCATACGAAGGATCGCAATCGAACTTCTTTAAACAAATCGGAATCATGGAACCATTCCTTGAAATATCATCGGTTCCTATTGCTCCATATAATGTATAACGTGGACCAAATGACGCCTTTCCATCTCTCTATTAATATCGTTAAAAGAATTATCTAGGGTAAATTAAGAACATCACGGACCGAGAACACATCAATATTTTCTAAGCCCCACCATCGAATACCCGCTTGCAGTTAAGTGAATCTTTGGGCATAGAACAAAACAATGGTTCAAAGATTCAATGACGTCATTGTATAACGAGGTTTAATGTTGGATTTCGGGATCGATTAAATACGATCAAACAACATCCATGTTATCATCAAGAATCAATATAAAGAAGAAACAAAGAAGATAGGTGATGAACCCATAAATCTGATATTATTATGAATGAATGGGTTGATTTTTTTACAGCCTCCTACGCTATATATATACATAATGAACCGGTATATTGTTTTTGACAGTTATACCTCATCAATAAAACTAAACGACATAACCCTAGAATAAATCGTTTATATAACTGCTATCTAAAACCGTTTCTGGTGTAATGGGTTTGTTTGGCCTGTTGGCCCAAACCGAGAAAAGCGAGCTTTGTTTTTGTTTTGGCGTAGACATTAAACAGGGTCCAACAAATTCCTCCCTAATGTCGAGATGCCAAAACTTCGATCTTGAGATCTTCTTGTTCCTTTAATTACGATAAAACTTGATGTCTTCGGTTAACTCCACCATCATTGTTGTTGTTTCTCGTTAAGTCCACCATCATTGTTGAGTTAAATCCACCATCATTGTTGAGACCTTCATCGCTCCCTTCATCTTTGAGACCTTCACAGATTCTTCTCTTCCCTTTATCATTTGCGTTTTAAAAAATGAGACTTGAATGATGATAGATACATCTCCTTGGCGATGCCCCCGATTAAATATGATCGAACAACATCTTCAATATAAAGAAACAAAGAAGATAGGTGAGACCATCGCGACCTCGCATAATGAATCGGTATATTGTTTTTGACATTTATACCTCATCAATAAAACTAAGCGAGACCGTTTATATAAGCTGCTATCTAAAACCGCTTTTGTTTGGCTGGCCCGCATCTTGATCATATCGCATGACCTTTCATGATCATGATACAACCGCCATATAAAAACACATACCTTTTGATCGTAATAGTATGTATGAGCATGCTCAAGAGCTACATTGCAAAGCTATAGATGAGAGTTATGTGAGATGTTGTGTAAGAATGTTGTGTGTGAGAAAGAGACTAAGTACCGGCCGTTTCATTGCTTTCCATCGCTATTTATATAATGTGAGGATAGATCAAATATAATCTTGGAAGATTCAACGTATCTTTCATATATCTCATATCCAATATAATCTTTCACATATCTCTTATCCAATATAATCTTTCGAATATATTCTCTTTTCCTTAACGATTTCTCATATCTTTACTGAGATATGATTTCTTAAAGATAGATTGATATCTTAAAAGATATCTATCAAATAAATATGAATCCGCCATATTGAACTATGCATGCATGGCTTGTGATATATGCATGTAGACTACATATGAAAAGATATCTTGATATCTTAAAGATATCTACAAAATATATGGGAATCTGCCATCATGGACTGTGCATACGCCATCATGAACTATGCGTTCGTGGCTTATGATACAAGTATGTGAACTATGTTAGAGCTCTATTATGTTATCTCATCAATTACCATGATTGTGACTTTCTCAACTTGTAACCATTATTACAATGATCACCCAAACATCAGTGTCTACCAGACTATCAAGACGTTAGACAGTACAAATCAAAACATGCTACGTCATGTATGTTTTGCCGTTTTAGTTTTTATCATGATATATTGATATCTAAATTTCAACAGGAAGGAATCAATTACCATGACATTAGATTTATCATGACTTGCTAAATTTATTCTCAACGGTATTCAAAAGCACCCAACATTAAAGCTCAAATTAGTACACAAATATTTTAGACTTTTGTCAAAGAAATTACTAGTACATAGTGCTTTGTTTTCTCAGTTAACAAATGTTCATCCACATATGTTTCATATTTTTTAAACAAAAAGTCCATTGCAGAATCCCCAAAATGAGTAACCAGCATCGGCTCTGCAACCGCTCTTAAGATTTTTGCAACTCTTTTGCCATGAATCCTAGTTGACTTTGAATTTTCATAATGAGGGTCGTATGGATCCCAATTGATTTGAAATGATTCAAAAATATCAAGAGAAAATGACCCTTGATTGTGAATAAGATCCCTAACTTCATCTTTATATGGAGTATACATTGGAATATTGAATTTTCTAATTTCAGCTTCTGTAACATATCCCTGCAACGTATTGTAATGCATAAAGAGTCAGTTACTAAATTCAAAAATTATAAGCTATTCAAAGTACTTGAAAGAACCAAATACCTCCTTGGCCATATCGACAAGTGATTTAGCAAGCAACTCCCAATGACGGCAACAATCATTGCTACTTGGATCAACGTCACCTCGTCCTAGAAATGCTAGAACCATACGCCCTCCACGTATTATTTCAGCTGAGCGTGATTCTAAAAAAGATGTAAAATCCTTTTCAAACTGCATCCTGTAAATTTCAAACACATTTGGAGGGCTCGTTTTTGCCATGTAGATATTTAGTCCATTGTTCTCAAGGCCATTTGGTACCTGAGTATATATTCAATAGCAAATAGTTACTGTCTAAACTTCTTTTTGTATCTATAAAAATTTTCCCTTTTACATACATTTATTTTAAAGTTAAAAAATTAAACAAACACATATACTAACTAATACACTAACCTGAGAAAGCCATTGAAGGCTGCTAGAAGAATGAAAAAAGTGCATACTCTGATCCGGAAAGAGCCTTCTGTGAAAAGAACCAGGCACGGCCGAAACAAATAAGCACGGGCTATTCTCTCCCTGGATCTCCTTATTATGCTTTTCGTAGAATGTTGGTAGTGATTTGAAGATGGAGTTGAAGTCATTTCCAAAAAGGTCGTTTAAGCACACTTGAAATTGTGGAACTTTTAGATTATTTTCTTTACACACCTTATGGACTTCATCCATAATACTAGATACAACCAATAGTGTGTTAGTTCCCGAAGAACAACCCAAATCTGCAATATTAAAACAATGTGGGAAACCATCAAGGTTAGCTATGCAGTTTACAGCTTCCTTTAGTATCGGCTGCACTATTAGTATCGCGGTTTCCTGACACATACAGTATTGAGAATTCAGTAACATGATAATTGTAAAAGCAAATCATTATCCAACATACCCTCGTCAGAGAACATCCATCATATAATTACGATGACCGATTGACATATATTATATATTAAACAAAATATCTACAACGAATAATATGCAAATATAGAATTATAGATTCATAATTATGGACCAACCTGAACAGAAGAATTGGTGGCATAGCTAGATTCTTCGTTGCCACTATTCATGCGAAGGAAATTTGCAACTTGCATGGCTACGGGATCCGTACTTGCTCTTGAAGACTTGAATGAAGTTGCTTTTCCAATGTGGATGCAACTAGCTATGATTTGGTTTATATAGTTGTTCTTACAAATATATGTCAAATTTTTTATTTTTTATTTTTATTAATATTTTTGTTGTTAATTAAGAAAGTGGCAATCTATTACCAAATGTCTCTAAGTAATTGACTTGAACTCACAACCTATTAATTTATGTGACGCTCACATACCATTAGACTAAAACCTTTTGTTAAATGTAGTTAAACTTATGAGCATTGTTATTATGTCTTTCCTTATTCATCTATCGTCAATTGGCATTTTCTCATAGTATTTTGCAAATACTAAGTAATACGAGTATTAATTTTATGTCGTATTTATAAGTGCGTAAAAATATCGTGGTTTATATTACGTAAATACCAAGTAATAAAAGTAATATATTTCAAACTATTGCAGTTGGATGTGCTGCTAGTGAGAATCTATTATGTATTATAGTTTTCTCTTCCTTTCAGTCCCTCGTCCATGGTGTGCATATATGATGTATTCATGTATAAAATTGTATAAAACTGAGCATATAACTATGAGTACAAAAGTATACATTACCCACACTACTGAATCGAATTAAACCATTTTTAGCTCAATTATGCTCCTGGGACAATAAAAACGTTAACTAAATGCCAACCCTTCAATATAATAACTTTGAAACCTTTTCAATCTTTATATAAAATTAGGCGTGTACTCGTGCATAGCGACGAGATATTTAGCGGCAGATAGTTATAGTTGAGATATTGTGTTTAAGTGTTTCATGCAACGTTTAGCTATTGACTATGGCTACTCTTCATCATCTTCGAAGATGACAACAACATCATACCCGTTCCACTTTACTAAATTGGAACTGAAATGTGGATCGGGATTGAGAACTGGATTAAAATGAATTTGTAAAAAAAGAAAAAAATAGTTAATATCGGATACTTTCAGAAAAAAATATATATTTTTAAAGCAATTATTTCAAAATTATTTTTATAGAAGTGTTTTGAGAATGACATCATTAATTATTTTTAGGTTTTTGTAAAAATTAAAGAAAAACATTTTTATATTATGTAGAGATAGGGATGAGTAAATAAAGTTTCTGAAAGCAACCATATACATTTCGATTAATAAATGATCATGGCGCTTTTATCGGGTCGTGTCATCATAAATATTCGAGAGTTCAATAGCCGTCCTTGACCAAATATTTTTGCCTTGTGTGTGACTGTGCATTCGATCATTCGGGCCCATGCAGCCATATATCCGGGTTTGGTAAGTCGATCCAAACATAAATTTTGTTTTCTGTTTTGAACATATCAATAGACTTTATTAAAACAACTCGACTTGCAAGGTATGGCGAAGAGAGTACAAGAGAAGTATTACAAGACATTGGTACAAGCCGAGAAAGGGTTCAATTTAATCATTTCGGACTAGCATTCCTATTTCTATGTTGAATCCTAGAACGTGATAAGATTTTAATATCAAGTGTATCCTTGCAGACCGGTTTCAAAGCAAAAGAAAAACTATTCCTAAATTTCCAAACGACCCAAGGTGTAGTTTGGATAACGTACAACATCTACAAAACACCGTAGCCATATTGTTGAAGTCACGGAATCACTCAATGTTAATCGTTAGAGTATTATATGATATGTATTGAGTGTGGTACATATTAGATGATATATGATTGGTTAACCAAGTAACCAACCAGTTTTTACGGTCAAAAGTCAAAATCGAAGAGTCGCGTAAGTAAAACATTTAGATATTTCTTGTGATTTAATTTATGTAGTCAGAATGATAGTTGATGAACGAGTAAACTACACCATTCGTCTTTGTGGTGTTTACCATCAAGTTTCGATTGCTCGATCAAAAATTGCATCAGTTGGCCTTAATCACAAAGCGTTCTTTCATGGTTGGTCCCTCACACTAACGGGCTCCACTAACGAGTGTTAAGCACCCATCCACTGAGGGTATTTTAGTCTTTTCCCAAACCCACCACTAACATCAACTGCCCCACCCTTACCCAACCCACCACCATCTCTTTTTCACCATTCCTCTCTCTCTTTATCATCATCAATCATTCCTCTCTCCAAAACAAAAACAAATCTTAGATTCAATCTTCATCCAACTCCATCATCAAACTTTTACATCCACCACTGTCGACCCTCACCAATCATCATCCAACTTTGTTAAAAATCAACACCACCATCACTTCACAACCATTTCTTTCAAAATCATTTTCCATTTTCATTAAGTCAACGCAAATGCCCTTTTTGGTGGGTTGTGATAGCGGGCAACAAACAAACCAAAAGCACCCCCAGGGTCACATGTTACACACAAATAAACACCTCGAGGTTCGATAAAACAAACACCCTCTTGGGCATGGTCAAGAACAACAGCAACAAACACACCGTGTGTCGCTTCAACCGAAGAATGACCAAGCGCACCGCTTGCCGGGTGGTCTCGTGACAAATAGGTACAAACAAACACCACCCACTTGGGTTGGTGTTTAACCGAGAGCAACAAACACCCTTGTGGGTCGTTGCTGTGAACCGGAGACAAGCACGGGAGGCTTTCAGCCTAGCCTAAACAAACAAACGCCTTCTGATTTATAAATTTTTATTTACATCAATCCAAAACAAACCTAAACACAAACCTACCCGGGTTAGACCTGACTCATATTCAATTCGAAGATTCAAGAATTAAAGTGAATTTCTCTTCAGATAGCAGGTCTTTCAAAATGATTATTATAGATCTTTAAAGACCTTATAAAACCCATCATTGATCTTTAAGAACAAATAAACACCTACCTGAAATCTCTGTTAAAGATCTTTAGCAAGAAACTTCATAAAAACGAGATTCAATGGTGTTGTTTGAGGTGTATCTTTTTTATCAATCCACACAGCTTCTTGATGTAACAAACACCATAGATCTATAAAAAAAACATCAATACTGTTGAAGGAGGGGGAGGGTCTCAAAGGCGTTGTTGGTTCACTGGTTTGATGCGACAGTGGTTGTTTGGATGAGGCAGTGGTGGTTTATGGAGGTGGTTGAATTATTGTGAGTGTGAGAGAGAGCGAGGGTTATTGTTTGTGGAGTGAGGGTTATTGTTTGTTCAAGACAAGAACCTGGTGTTTGAAGAATATTAAAGGAAGAAGATGAACTTCAGGTTAAAAAGATAAATATACCCTCGACTTAAATAGGCTAATGAGGGAAGAGATGAGAAAGAACAAACTGAAATTGCTCACACGGTATAGAAGATTAATGAACGTGTAACAAGTATATGGTAATCATAAGAATTATATCACGGAATGAGTTAACTTTGTGTTGAGCTAATTCAGAGCCCAATAATTTGTGATTATGATTTGAACATAAAATATCTTAAATATAAATGAAATCTCTTAATGAATGACATTTAAGGACTCATTTTTCGAGTTCATCAAATCTTACTACTTGAGGCGGAACTCAATATGTGAAGTCCTCGAACATGAAAGAAGATGATGAAGTCAATGAGTAATGAGAACTCACTCACTTCCCTTGATTTTCTCAACAATCAAAACATTTCGAACTTAAATATTTAGGAATAATATCTAAGTATAATTTAGATGAGAACTTTCTTGGGATGATAAGTAGAAAATAATTATCATAAAAGTTAAAGAAAATATAAGAGTTGGTAAAAGTGGGCAAACAATTATCAATATTGTTTTTAAAGTGGGATTGAACGATTCGAATAATGGAAATATTTAATATAAGTGTACTACACAATTAAATGCTAAACGCACCTATTACCCCACGGCTATCCACCATGATCTTTGCCTATATAAGAAAATGTTATGAAGAAGTAAGTGTTTTTTGTTGCAATTATTGTGATACATATTCAAGAGAGCATTTACTCCTCTATA
This sequence comes from Chrysanthemum lavandulifolium, assembly GCA_022545495.1. NCBI lineage: Eukaryota > Viridiplantae > Streptophyta > Magnoliopsida > Asterales > Asteraceae > Chrysanthemum > Chrysanthemum lavandulifolium. The sequence goes on from CM040243.1 coordinate 70,824,762, forward strand.
AAAAGCAAGGTTATAAATAGCGTAAGGCGTGGCGTGGTGGCATGATCAAGCCTCACGGCTTTGCGGTCAAGACGAAGCTTTATGCTTATAAGATGTGGCATAAAGACAAAATGTGAAAATATTCACATATTTATACCATATTTCATATATATCGAGTTTACAAAAAGACGTGGCATAAGGCGGCGCGGTGGCATGGTGTGGCGGCATGACCAAGCCTCACGCCTTTGCGAGGCCTTTGCGAGCCTTTTAGAACCATGATAAAAACTAAGTCCATGAACCCTTTCAACGTGGTTAACAGAGTTCTTTCTCTAACTTTGGTTTATGTTTTAGTTAAGTCATGAGATCATTAAATATTTTCATTCAACATAGATTGTTATTCTGCAAACAATCTTAGTAAATTCTTTAATTCATTTCTAATAAGAATTTTAACGTTAAAAATGTTAGACGTATTGTGTATTGTTCAAGACATTTGGCTTTGTTATTTGTTATTTGGCCTAGCCCGATTTATGCATTGTATCTAGAATAATTTTTAAAGATTATATATTGTTTAATTAATAGAAGTCAACTGATACTTCGAATATGATATCAAAGGCTAAGATCCTCTCCTAAGTTATCTCTCAAATCCTACTTATTCTCCCCGTCCTTCGATTCCCCATACTCATAAAGGGTCTTACGGTCGGTACTAACTAAAGAAAAGGAGTTTTCTTTCTAAGAGTAGGCGTGGAGAGCTTTTTGCAGGGAAACTTGCAAGTACAGTTTGGAGGGAGACGGGCGTCGACCCAACCTTATGAGTATTCAGACTCTTTTCTTTTACCCTCCCATATCTACCGTGAATTCTCTTTTTTTTCAATGGCTGCTAATATCTATTATGGGAATAATGGTATGGCTCGTTTAGTGTCTAGTAATAGTAACAGACATAATAATTATAAACCATGGGCCACTTCTACTAATCCACAAATCCATTCACGTAATTCAAGTATTTGTATGTCACGTCCCACTAATCCACCTAACAACTGGTTTGACCTCTCCGCCATCGACTACCCTCTTGTACAGACCAAAATGCATCATTGGCCCAAGTCCCGCCCCCTATGTCGGAATTTTAGGCCCAACTCCAACTCAAGGGCGTTGCTTCCAGCGTGTTTAACACCAGACTAGGACCCGACATGAAATATGGACACATGTGCTTATTCACATCTAAACTCACATTCAAGTAATTTAAGTATTGTTTATAATAAACGTTAATATCCATAGGTTTATGTTGGTGATGAAAAATCTATAACCGTTACTAATAATGTTCATAGCATCTTACCTTCTATTAATCGTATTTACATAATGTTCTTGTCACCCTTAACATAATAAAAAAATCTTATTTTTGTTCATCAATTTACTAGAGATAACAATTGTACAGTTGAATTCTATGCATTTATTTTCTCTGTGAAGGATTTCTCGACCCGTCATATCCTTCTCAGATATGATAGCTCAGGAGATCTTTACCCTGTCACCCAACTATCTTTTATTCCTCATGCTTCGTGTGTCAGTCCCACTACGTGGCACCAACGCCTCAAGCATCCCCGGAGAGGAAGTGTTACGTTCTCTTATTTCTCTTCAATTAATTTCTTGCAATAAATAGAAATCTCCACATGTTTGTCACGCGTGACAGCTTGGTAAACATGTGCCACTTCCTTTTTCTACTTCAGATTCTATTGTTTCTCGTTGTTTTGAGATTGTTCATTCTGATATTTGGACTTCTCCCATTGTTAGTTCCGATAGTTTTAAATATTATATGTTATTTCTTGATTATTACTCTCATTATTTGTGGATTTATCCTTTATGCACTAAATCAAGTTTTCAAAAATTCTTTACATTTTCGTTCTTATGTAAATAATCAATTTAAGTGTGATATTATGGCTTTTAGTGTGACCATGGTGGTGAATTGATAACACCAACCTTCTTAATTTATTCTCAACATGGCATTCAATTTAGGTTCTCTTGCCCTAAAACCTCACAACAATACGGAAAGTCGGAAATGATGATACGTACTATTAATAATGTCATACGCACCTTCTATTCCAAGATTTCCTTCCCCCCCGGTCGAGGCACTACATATCGCCACCTACTTACTCAACCTTCTTACATCATCCGCAATTCAAAATGAAATACAGACTAGATTGTTCAACAAACAACCGGACTACTCACGCTATTTAATTTTGGTTGTCTTTGTTACCCACATCCGGATTCACCTTATAAACTTGCACCTCACACTACCCCTTGCATTTTTCTAGGATATCCCGTGTATCATCGTGGATACCGATGTCTTGACCTATCCACCAACAAAATCATCTTATCTCGCTACGTTACATTTGATGAACTTCAATTTCCATATATTTCCTCAACACCATCAAACCCACCATCTTACACATTTCTTGACCCTATTCCATCTCCTCTCATTTACCACATCCTTTATAAGCCCGCTCTACCTACTATTGCTCTAATCGATCCTATCACAACCCATAATACGGGTACAACCGAACCTACAACACCCACTGACCCACTGCCTTCATTAGCCCAACCCACCTCATCGGTCCGTCATACAATACCCATTCGACCTAACAACCACATACACCGCCCATCACACCCGCGACCCAAACTCCTTCGAATTAACCTGCGGCCCAACCTACTACGAAAAATAACCTACCCACCCGAACTCATCCTATGGTCACATGTGCCCAAGTTGGCATAGTTAAGCCTAATCCTCGTTTTCATGGTCATACCTCTCATATTTCTCCTCTTCCTAAATCTCCTTCTATTGCATTATCTGATCCTAATTGGTGAAATGGCATGCACGATGAATATAATGTGTTAATTAAATATGGTACTTGGTTTCTTGTTCCGAAGCCACCTAATGTTAATGTTTTTTGGTCGATGTGGTTGTTTCTATATAAATATCATGTTGATGGTTCCTTAAGCAGGCACGAGGCTCGTCTAGTGGCTAATGGACGAAGCCAACAGTTTGGTGTAGATTGTGAGGATACTTTTACTCGGGTTTTTAAACCAGCTACAATTTGCACTGTTCTCAGTTTTGCATTATTTTAGAATTGGCCTATTCATTAGCTTGACGTTAAGAATGCTTTTTTAACGGTGATCGTTCCGAGCTTTATAGTATCAACCACTGGGTTTATGCATACCGGTTTTCCCATCATATTCGCTCGATTGTGTCGAATGGTCTTTATATGGTTGAAACAAGCACCTCGTGCTTGGTTTCAACGTTTTGCAGGTTATGCTATTCGGGTTGGTTTTCATCGAGCTGATGTGACTCGTCCTTGTTCATATGCCAACATGGTGCTGAGACTGCATATTTATTGATTTATTTTGATGATATTATTCTTACAGCTTCATCTACGGATTTACTTTAGCGTATTATCTCCTCTCTTTACAAGGAGTTTGATATGACTGATTTGGTGGCACTTAACTATTTTTTAGGGATTTCTGTCACGTAATTCTACAGGCATGTTCCTATCTCAGAAGAAATATGCTTTGGATCTTTTGGACAAGGCACATATGGCTACCTGTATTCCTACTCGGACTCTTGTTGACTAGGAATCCAAGCGTGGTACTGACGGAGATCCTATTTCCGATCCTACTTTATAAAGTATTCTTGCATTTCGTTGAGCCGATGTGACTCGTCCTTGTTCATATATCGGAATGGTAATGAGACTGCATATTTATTGATTTATTTTGATGATATTATTTTTACAACTTCATCTACAGATTTACTTTAGCGTATTATCTCCTCGCTTTACAAGGAGTTTGATATGACTGATTTAGGGGCACTTAACTATTTTTTGAGGATTTTTGTTACACGTGATTCTGCTGCATGTTCTCTCTCGTAAGAAATATGTTTTGGATCTTTGTGTTACGCCCCAAAACCAAAAAGTTGAAACTTTTAAAATAGACTAATTTTGGAACGACTTATCTTGATATTTTTAATTAATAGACAAGAACTTAAATTAATAAACGAAAGAACCCGAAATTTTCTTTTTAAATCAGATTAGAAGACATTTGAACATTTCCTTTTGATGGGTGGACGCCGCCCACACCACGCGACATCGTCCCTCTTAAAAGGGATGTCGATCATGAACGATATTTAAAGCCCGACGACTCGTGGGTTTTAAAGTTCGACGGCGCCAGTCATCCCTGCACGCAGTCACCTTTAACCGGGACCGTCGGAAATGTAAACTAGTCCGACGGCTTAGAGGAATTTATAACCGCACGGGTCACAAAGTGGGTGACGCTGTCTGCGACCACTCAAGACATTTTCGCGTAAACTCGCACATCAACCACAACTTTACTTCCAAAACATTGCAAGAACTGCAACAAGGATTTCAATTAGCCCAACATAACACACAAGGACTTTTACCATTAAACTTTTTGACTCATACCATCTAAATCGAATCAAATGGCATTGCGCCAAACATCATTTTACCATAATCTTGACACAAAAACTACAAAAGCTTGACACTATCAATTGAAACCCATTTAGACAACGCTAAGAACATAATCACAAACCAAAAGTGAAGAAACGACCATATGACCCGAAATATACCAAAACGAAACTTGACTCTTCGGGGCTTCCAACTTCAACACCTTGGGTCCAAAAGACTTCAACAACTAACGACTTAAGTGTAGTCCGCCTTATACTTGATTCTTACCCTTATTCTCCTTGCTAGAACCTACAAAACATCATCAACTATGATGTAAGTGAAATGCTTAGTAAGTAAATGGGTTATATGCATAATGAAACTTTTAACAACACCAAAAATTCTTGGAGCATCTATAACATGAAAACATACCTCCAATTGCATAATTACACTACTTTGATAATATATAAGCTATGGATCCAAGGCTACTATTACAAGCTCCATCAAAACTATAACATACAATCAATAGTTCATAATTAAGCATAACAATACATAAACCCACTATACTTACCTCAATTCCACAATAGGTTTTTCTACAAAGATAGAGCCACAAGCTCCCTTAAGCTTCCTATACAATAATTAGTCTTAATTAGAGACTTCAACTAGTAATTTCATGAATTGAAAATCTTCTATTACTATCAGAACATATTGGATTTCACAAACACATCAACTCATGATCAAATGGGCCGTATAAAATAAGGTTTTAGAGAGAAATAGTTAGAGGTTTGGGAACTTAGTGAGAGAAAATAAAAGTATTATTATGAGCTCCAACTCTACCTTGGGAGGTAGAGAGTATTTATAGTCTTACATAAAAGCCACCTACGGGCGTGGATCGTGCATACAATGCGTAAAGACCCGTCCGTCCTCCATGGTGATTCTTAACTAATTACAACTTAACATTAAATAACTACGACTATGAGCTTTTAACGATTACATATACTTGAGGTGATGAGATACTTTAATAATCGGATTTACTAAATCCTAACAATCTCCCTAAGGAGGTCACCTCAAATTACATTGAATACAAACAGATATTACATTAAAATTGTTCTTGGATTCTTGATAATGTTCTTTGCTCAGAGTCTGTAGTCATTGATTCATCATTTTGCATGTATGGATAATCCAAGTGGAGGTCTTTAAATGATCCACGTGATAAAGAGTGTTGAGCCGCCTTTGAGATCATCATCTACCATAAATCTCGACTCTTCCTTTGTAGTGTTGGTATTATGTGATGTTGTGACATTTTGGACCGACATGCTCACATTCGGATCATGATTTCTTCTTATCGAGTAGCGGAAGCTTTAGTTGATTCATGATATTTGCAAGAGCAGAGCGAAGCATGGAGTGAAAATATCGAGCCGTTGATGCACTTCATCATGATTTCTTTAGAAATGAATGTGTTGTGTGAGCATGCGGCTATGGATTGATCTCTCCATTCGATCACCGCAAACGTCGGTGTACCGCATACAACAGTTAGTTAATAAAACGCACGAAAGTGTCTTTGATCACTTTCGTTGAATTGAGGTACACGCCCACGGTTCCCCGCTGATCAAGACAAGTACCGCTCGTGATCGTATAATTCCAAAGAATTTCCTTGATGTGGTTTTGCAAATGCTCTAGCCGTTCTCAAACCGGAACGTCTCAAAGAAGACAACACGGAATGAGTGAACCATCGAATTGAGATTCACTGATTGATGAAAATGATTTAAAAACAATCGTGTATTAAATATAAAGGTTTTTGCAATACAACGAAGGTTTTATGGAAAATCAATTATCAATCATAAATATCCTTTTTGATTTTGAAAACATAATACAAAGTCGACGTGCTAAAGAAAAGAATTTTTGAGCACACCGACTGGTTTTTCAAAGGAATCCGTCAATCCATTTTCCTGGACAAGGAACAATTCAATTTTGAATCGCTCCGTTGATGAAGTCCAGATGACACAACAAGTATTGGCAATACCACAAGGATAATGCGTAGGACTCTCAAAATATATTCTCACATTCCACATTGTGTAAAACTGTGAGTCTTCAAGGATGATGTGTCCTAATGAGATTTATAGATGATTTCATGGCTCTAGACTCAATAGTGCACATTTTGTTTCTTATATCGGAGACTAGGGAGAGGGACTCCTTCTTCAATATCAACAATCTCTAAGAGAAAGTCAACAGATTATGTGGGTTCCCCGTGAGAATGAAACAAGCCCTTTTAAGAGGAACTTGAGTAGCTTGGGAAGTTTAGTGAAGTGCGTTACTGGGTCCATGACGTCTTGTCTTCAATACCAGTGTTACCTTAGTAACCACCAGTAGCATATGTATTGAACCCGGTTTCTGCCCTAAGGTTGAATACTTGGAGGGCTATTTCTTTTCACCCTTTTCTTGTTTCATTTCTTTTTCATTCTTCAACCCCTTCAGTGCTTACCGAGACTTCATAACTAGAACCTTGTTGGGTTTATTCCAAGACTAGCTCGTCTCGATCGCACTCTTCCCATATCTCACTTTTCTCCTTTTTCATCATTCCTAAGGACTTCTACACTATCTAGTGGATTGTCCTCGGTGGATCCCTCCGGTTCGGCGGATCATGGGAACTAATACCTAACCTTATCATCCTTATATCACCATACATAAAGTAATTTTGGTCGGTCTATTTGGTATTGTTCATCCGCCATTGAAACCATTTGAAAATCAATCCGGATACTTGTGATCGGGGAGAATAGTGCACATTTGTACCGAATTGTTTTTGATATTTTAAATCACAAATTTTCCCGATCACAATTTTCAAATCATTTGAGATTTGTGATCTCTGTAGATTTAAATTGATTTTGAAAGCTTTTGAGGGGAGATGTGACTTGATTATGAGAAACATTTAACCGATAAGGATCAAGTTTGAGACTTTAGACTCCAAAGATTAAACATGCTTGAGTATCTTTTGAAAACATAATAATAACAAAGGTCTTGTACCAATTGTATACAATATTGTAAACCATTGTTCTTTTTGATTATTCAAGAGTAGACCTTTCTCGATTACATGTCAATTGTTTGAAAAATACTCTTTTAGATTGAAATCATTCTCCCCCTCAAACAATGACATATGTTGTTGATTGAAGGATCGAGATTTTGACAAATGAAAAGCCCAGATGATTTTCAAAAGTAGAGTCCGAAGTATTTTCAAAGCAATTTTGTTTTCAAAAGATGACAAATAATTTTCTCTCAATTTTTTTTAAAGCAAATTATGTACATTCGATGATCATCTAAAAACTCGTGACATTCTTTGAATGTCAAACATAAAGTCCGTAGATGATATCGAACATGAAAAACATGACAAAATAACAATATTTTTGGGATTTTTCAATATTTTCTAATTTTTATAGATTTTGAAATTTTTTTTTTATATTTTTCTATTTGCTTTTTGTTGGTTTTGAAATTTTGTATTTTGATTTTTGAATAACTATTTACAAGACATGGATGAAGTACAACCTTTTACTCCTCTTCTTCCTCTTGAAGACGTTTAAGTGTATCCGGTTGTAGACTCTTTAGACCAAGTCGTGGGAGGATAAACTCAAAACGTTCTCTAGGAAGAGCTTTGGTGAAGATGTCTCACATCGGTATTCGGCTCACAAAATAAAGTTCCACCACACCGCTTTCCACTTGCTCCCCGATGAAATGATGTCGAATGTCGATGTGCTTTGCTCCTCGAGTGTTGTACGTTGTTGCATGAGAGAGCAATGGCACTTTGTTATCACAATACGAGGGATTTTGTTGAATTCAAAGCCATAGTCGATAATTGGGATCTCATCCATAGGATTTGAGCACAACAAGATGACATGGCTATCGACCTCTGTAGAGGATATCAAAGTACTCATTGTTTCTTAGAAGACCACTCACAAGCTTATCACCCAAAACTAAGCACCTCCGCACTTACTTGCGTGTATCTTGACATCCTCGCATGATCAAGCATCGTGATAGGTCGTTAGTGACATACCGGTGTCCTTCAGTACCAAAGTCCCATATTGATGGTTCCTTGGAGATACCGAAGACCCGCTTAATCGCTTCAAGGTGCTTTTTGGTAGGCTTAGCCGATATCTAGCACACATGCAAACAACGAACAAAATGTCCGGTCATCGGCCGTGAGGTACATCAGGATCCAATCATACTACGATATTTCATTTGGTCTACCATGATCCCCGAGTGGTCCTCATCCATTTTAGTACGCTCTATCATGGGAGTGTCAGCAGGTCACAAGAGTCAAATCCAAATTTCTTTAAAATCTCATTTGCATATTTAGATTGATTTATAAAAATGCCTTCGGACTTTGTGAAATTTGTAATCCCAAGAAAATTACATTTGTCCCATCATTGACATTTGAAATTTGGAGCCCATTTCATTTGAAAAACATCACATTCATTGGGGTCGGTCGAGGCAAAAAAATATCGCCAACGTAAATTTGAACGTGATTTAAATGTTTGCACGACATTCGGTGAACAATGTTGGATCAACTGCTCCTTTGTCAATCCAATAGATAGAAGAAACTTTGATAGCATATCATACCATGCCTCGAGCTTTCTACAAACCGTAGGGCCTTCTTCAAGCGATAGACATGAGTAGGATGCTCGGATTCACAAAGCCTTCCTGTTGACTGACCGACGATACGACTTCTTTAAGATCTCCATTAAGAAAAGCCGTCTTTACATCCATCCGATAGACAACCATGTTCTTACTTGCAAGATTAGCCGTGAAGATTACGATTGCCTTGATACGCGTAAGCTCGAGCAAATGATTCTTCAAAGTCAATACCTCCTCTTGATGGTATCCTTTTGCAACCAATCGAGCCTTGTTCTTTAATACATCACCATGCTCATCAAGTTTTACTTTGAATATCTACTTTGGAGCAATGATCATAGCACAATCGTGAGCGTGTACTAATTCTCATACATATAGTCGATCAAACTTATGAATTTCTTCTTCTATGGCATTGAACCATTGCCTTCATTCATGGCGATTTTAACGCCTTTTGGTTCGACCTTGGATAGTACGGAATTGAAGAAGCACCATAAGGCATCATTGCAAGTTGTTTACGAGTGGATCTTGGACGAGAGGATTTCAATGATGTTGTCCAATGGATGATCATGTGTCCATTTTCTAAGGTGTTCGTGTGGTTGATATTGAGGGACTGAAGTAGCAGAGTCGATTTCTCCTAATGAAGATGGTTGTGATGATGATTCAGGGGCAAATATGTTCTCAAATGGGGCATCTTCAGGAGTAGCAAAGGGGTTATCTCCATCATAGGTGCCAGACAGAATTCCATGATGTACACTTGATGATTGATGATTTGTTGATGAGACAGAGTTATCAGCAGAAAGCGCTTCTTGACTTAATGACATAGAAACTGAAGGTTTGACTTCACTGACAGGGATAGATGCAGCCTTTGGTGATGGAATTGACAAATTATTAGCAATTGGCTCATAGTGTTCATCAAACATTAGATCAAACAATTTCTTCAAATCATCTTCTGAAGGAGGTACATAAGGAGTTGCTGATGAGAGATTTTATACAAGAGATGAACCAATAGGACTACTTAATGAAGATTATGATGCGGGTCCAGAACTTGATTGTCCTGGATCCATTTGCCCGGACAGCTCATCGAATGTGACGTGAATAGTTTCCATGATATCTCGAGTTCTTTTGTTGTAGATTCGGTAACCCTTCTTATTTGATGCATAACCTACAAAGACAAAGAATGTCCGCTTTAGCTCTTAATTTACCTAAATCTTGACCGTCATTCGTTGGATAGCACAAAGCAATCAACACACGAAGGTAGGAGAGATCGGGTTTTCATTTATGGACAAGTTCGTATGGAGTTTTTCATGAGAGGTGTGTATAAGGGAACGATTTTGGTGTAGCAAGCGGTGGCAATGGCTTCATTTCAAAGAAACATTGGAACCTTTGAATAGATTAGCATTGTTCTTATGGCTTCCACAAGAGTTTGATTTCTTCTTTCAACTACACCGCTCGTTGAGGAGTTCGAGAACACTTCTTTGATGATGATTCCAACACTTTCATAAAATTGACTTAGGTCTTCGTTAATAAACTATGTGACATTGTCTGCTCGAACAATTCTAACAAAGATTGTTGAGTCGAACTGAAGTCGCTTGATAAGTTTAACGATGACATTTGGAGTTTCATCCTTTGTCCTCAAAAACTTTACCCAAGTAAATCGAGAGTAGTCATCTACAACGACTAAAATATATTTCTTCCCATTTATCGTTTGCACTCTCATTGGTCCGCATAAATCCATATGAAGGGTATGAAGAAATTCCATTCATCGAGTTTGTGGGTTTGGGTTTGTGGGCATATTTCTTGCTTTTTCCCAATTGGCATGCTGAACAAAGATGATATTTTCATACTTTAACTGGGTAAGCCTCTTACAAGATCTTTTCTGGAAAGATTATTGATGGTACCAAGTTCAAGTGATTGAGACGACGATGCCATAACCATGACTTTGTTTTCAAGCCTTTGACAACAAGCGATTGGAGAAGACTTCATCATGTCTTCGATAGAGATTGTGTATAGATTTGAACCACGAGTTCCTCTTACAGTTCCACACCATCAAGTTCTCTAATCGAAACAAGTATGTTTTCTAAATGCCACTTCTAGATCGGAATCACGTAATTGACCAACAGAAAACAAGTTATGACCAAGACCTTCTACATAATATACCCCGAAATTACACTTTGCCAACAACATAATCTCTATAACCCATAATTGCTCCAAAATGGTCGCTCCTCGAATCTAATCGTCCCGATGAATTTACTCACGAAGTTCATGAGTCATGAGTGGTCTCCAAATATATGCTTGGAACAACTGAGTCCAGTACCACGTAATCGATTTGAACGATCCGCAGTTGAACACAGACAAGAATGGATAACTGGATAATTGGGATCCCCATGCAAGAATGGGTTCCATTGGTTAGTAACATTGATTGGAACACCCACATTGGAAGTAGAAACAATGGAATCATCAGGAATAGATGCAGTGCTAGTGTCCGTATTTGACCTATTCAAAGTATGTTCACTTCTTAACGGAATAGTTCTACCAGTAGGCATCCATTTTCTAATGGGCATTGATCTATATAATTTAGGGCACATATCGTTAAGATTGAATTTACGGCCAGTAGGTATCCACTGATAACCTATGTTACTAAATTTCCTTCCTGTGGGTTTCCAATGTTTTCTAACCTTCTTCCGCCATTGCTTTCTAGCCTTCTTAGCTTGATTTTTTGCATTAACTATCTTAACAGGCATTTACCAAAGATTAATCAAATCATTCACACCACATTCAAGATTAGTAATGAAACCACGCAATCATCATTACATGTTTTGCCAAAAGTAGCATAATTCGCATTAATTACAAGATGCTTAGAGCTAACACTAGATTCAACACGATTTGTTTTATTCAAATTCTCCCAAGGTGATCTTCTACTCTCTTCCATCGAACATTCCTAGCTTGCAAGGTCCTATCATTCTTTGTGTTGCCTTGGGGCTTTGACCGCTCGCTTTGGTGTCACTTTTACCTTGTAGAGGAATTGGAACATTAGTTGGTTTTGCTACTTTTGCATTCCCGAACTAGAAGTGTGGATCCGAACTACTGAAGGCACTCTAGAGTTTACTTTCTTAACATTGGGCATAGAATGAGTTGCATACTTATCACTAGCCATTGAGCAAGGCATCACAGCTTTACCTTTCGCACCTAAGGATTTAGGACATGTTGCAATTAAACATTCTAACATCTCCTGAGATCGTTTGGCCTGAATGCAAGCAAATCTAATTTCACTATCAAGTGGCTTATTTATGAAGTCCTCTTCTACAATCTCACGGAGACATTCAAGACTATCCTTAAGGCGAGCAAGATAATTATGAAATACAAGTTCGTTATTCCTAAGATGAGGAGGAATGTATTTAACAAATACAATATATTTAGAGTCTCAGATGACTTTGATGCAACATTCTCGGTGAAGATAAGTGACATTTTCCCTTTTCCCGACTCCTGATTCTCAATTTCCTTTTTAAAGAAGTTATTTTTTCGTTATTCTTGTCACGAGTGACTTTCATTGAATCATATAACTCTTTAAAGTGTCGTTTAACTTTTCATTTTCTTCTAGAAAACTCTCATTTTCCTTTTGTAAGACATGAACCAAGTTTTGAAGATGAAAAGTTTGAGAACATTGAGAATCTAAAGGAGGAGGCATTTGGGAGCCAGTCACATTGTTCTTTTCACCCTTTAATTGTGAAATTTGGGCTTTCAACTTTATGATCGTGTTACAATGAGCTTGAATCGTTCGTCACGCTTTGTTTATTTCAAAAGTCGCATCAAACTCGGAACATTTGAGGATGTTTTGATGTTTGAGGTTTTGACATTTTCTTTGAGATGTTGATATTTTAGTTGCGATCAAAATGTTCAACTTCTAGCTTAGAAAGATGTTTTACCAAATTATCGTGATCATCCCGATTAATTTTCTCATTTAGTATCGAGTTTTTATTTTCAAGCTCAATGACACGATCATGGGAAACTTTCAAAGCAACAGATAATTCATGAAATTGAGATGCACGATAATAGAATACTTAGTCACAAAGATATGATTTGTAGAAAAACCAATAATAAGAGAAGTGTGTAGTATGTTGGGTAACTCAAACGTATTAGGTTTGAGCACCGAGATCGTTCCGAACGAGGGTTGAATGGAATTTCCAACTCACGTCCCGATTTTTGTGATTTGAATGAGAAAAGGGGATAATATGATATATCTAAACTACGGGATAAGGAAAGCATAAATGGAACTAAAATCTATGGGGAAAACCTAAGAACTAAGGCAAACTACGCAAATTTACACTAAAACGCAAATACGGGATTAAAACGAAACGCGAATAAAATGCAACTACGTCTAATCTAACTCCTAAAAATATCCTAAAATTACTTTAACTCTAAAATGATATTTGAAAACTATTTATGAATTAAAACTAATTTTTAGGAATTTTCCGGATTTTATTTAGAATTAAAAACTAATTATTAACTTTAAAAATAAAACTAATTATCTAAAAATTATGAAAAGAGAGGAAAATTATTGAATTACTTTTCAAAATCTAAAATAACACAAAAGACTTTTCAAAACTATTTTTTATTTTTTCGATTAATTTTCTATTTTCTATGAATTTAAAACTATTTAAATCTAGTTTAAATTGTTGAAAATACCAAATAAAAGAGGAAAAATAGAGAAAAATCTTTTTATTGCTTTTTATATTTTTCTTAAACTGAGAAAATTGAAAAATTATTTTTTTGAACTTTTTCTTAATTATTTGCAATTAAAGCTATTTAAAAATACCTAAAACCTGTTTTTAATCAAGAAAAATAGTAAATGTAGCTAAAAATCATGAAAAATTCAGGAAATTCTAAATGTTATTCTAAAGCTATTAAAAATATAAAACAAGGGCTTATGTGGAGAATTAAAGAGTCGATGTGTAATCGACTAAGGAATGTTTAAAGAAAATAAGCAAATAAGCTCTAAAATGCACCAACTGATAACAGAAGCTAATATATCCTATAACTACTCTAAATCAACTAATTATAGCTACTCCTAACACCTAATAAGCAGGCTACCTAAGATTTTAAGCTAACTGCTACTTAAGAAAAACAGTGAAATGGTCCCTACTTTAAGCTACTGCAACTGCTTATCCAATAAGCTAAAGCTAAAACCAGATATGTGGACTTGAAGACCACCCAACAAACTGTAAATGGACCAAATATGAGACCCTAACTAGCTGTATTGAACCTTGTGCAGGGTCTGCAAGATCTGCATAAAACTGGTTCATACATGGTTTTGACTTTGGAAAACAGATTTGGAGATTTGACTTATTTGAGATTCAAATGCAAATGTGTGACTGATTAAGCTAAAAGTGGATGTAATAAGACCCAAATAAGCTACCCTAATGATTCTACACCTAAATGCTAAATAAGCTTAGGCGATTTCAACAGATGTGCACATGAGATCGATAACTTGTTATTTTGACTTAGGGTGCAAATAGCGACAAAACAAAGATGATATGGAAACAATAAACTATATCAAGCCTATAGCAACCGATCTAATCCAATATTGTAACCTCTAAAAGCAGCTTTTAAGCATTAAACCAAACACTCCTTAAATGAAACTAACAAACAAACTTAGCAATCTAATCCTATAACCATCAAGGTAAAGTGTAATAAGCATTAAACTAAGATACTCAAGCTCTAACAAGGTGCTAAACACAAACAAACAAGATCAAATGCATTACAGTTATGAGACAGTTTTGACCTTAAAACTTACAAAGAGTCCAGCTGAGTTTTAGCATCCAAACAGAACCAAAACAACCAAATCCCATACCAAACACTGAATTAAACCTAAATAATCATCATTTCAAACCATTTCCATTTCTGAACTAAGATTAACAAACAGTTGACTTTTCTTGACTTTTGCTTAAAAACTGTAGTTGAGATTAATTAAGAGGAGAATGAGCTCATACAAGCTTTAACAAGCTTATATGAGCTTAAATGAGTAGAGATTGAAAACTGAAAACAGATTGGAGACAAATGAATTCGACAAGGTAATACTTAATTTGCATTAAACCAAAAGCAAACTTGCATTAATTGAAATGAAATTACATTTTAAAATAACAATTACACTATTAAAAACAATTAAAATGACAAGAAATGGAAAGGTCAAAATCCCTCTAATGCTTAAGGAATTGGACAAAGGTTTAGGATATTGATAGTTTTATTTTTAGGACTAAGGGTAGGAAATGACAAATGGCAAAATGAAAGGACCATTAATGTAATTTTGGAGAAATGATCCCAAGGGTCAATCTTGACAACTTCATAAATTCCAAGGACCCGCTTTGTCATTTCGAGAAAGTGATGATCCAATCTTGCAATATCTTCCCGGCCTCGGCTTTTTGCACTCTCTCTCTCTCGTGCTTGGTTTTCTTTGATTTTGCTTTCTTTTGTGTCTTTAACATATCCGCACTGCAAATGCACAAACTCAAGAAAACCACAAATATTAGCAATAAACGGCTCTTTCTTGGTTGTTTTGGGTCGGCTTTTGATAATGAAAAGGTATGTGTTTTAGCACATACCAAAATACCCCAGACGAGACCATTGTCGTGTCCTCACTAATACAATCAACTCACGCTTCTAAAACCAAGGATTTCAATCTCTTTCTACTAAACCTATGAAGAAGTAGCAAAGATTCCTCAAAAGAGATTAAGAAAGCCTTAATTCTAAAAACGCCCCGTTTACCTTTTAAATCACATGTAAATATTACGATTTAAGCACATTCCGGTTATGAATGACGGTTTGTTGAACTTTCATGTCGATCAATAACTCCAACATTTTTCAAACGACACGTTAGGATCACGGAGTAAGAAACACAACACGGTGAAGTGACCATACGGATAGAATACATCGTCCCCGATTTTTCACAAGTCCCAAACTAAGCGTAAAATCGAAATCATTGTTAAATATGATTCTAGATGCTAACACTACCCATGGAAGTTACTGTGTAATTACCTTTTGTTCCCATTTTCCTATTTTCCTCTAGATTTTTTTTTTTATTTTTGTGAGAAATGAATTTCTTCAAATTTCTCGTTTCGATAGGTTTTATTCCGATAAAGATATGAAGCTAAGTCGATAATTAGTTGTCCATCTTCTCTCAAGAACCATTGTCCCAAAATGAGGTCCACATCAAGGAATTTTTATTTATACTTTTGACTTTATTATTATTATTATTATTATTATTATTATTATTATTATTATTATTATTATTATTATTATTATTTTTTTTTATTTTTTTGCACTTATACTTTTACTTGTATGAGCTATGAACTACGGAGCTTCACGGGTAATTCCAAGACTATAGGCTTCATGAAATGAGGATCCCGGTGGCTAGGATAAGACCTCACTCAATCCGGCTAAAGATCCAAGGGTCCGATCTCGACACCGCACTCACAACTTTACTTATTACTTTTTCACTTATCACTTATTGCTTATTCATTACGGATCCTTGATGTATACCCAATTTTTAAAACAAAGATTCTTTTAAGAAGATAAAGAACTAACTATCGCCAAAAACTCAACATCTCTAATTATTTATTAGATGATATGGGGTGAAACAATTTTGTGGGAACAAAAGCCATAAGTACCTTCGATGGGCTCTAAAGAGAACCAACTACTCCACGCTTAGCATCTAAACTCATAAGTAACTCTATCATTTCTCGATCTCCGCAAATTTAAAATCCCAAATAATGAGATCCGCGGATGCTTAGCCGATAATTTTAGATTATCTATGGTTATGGAACAAGCTAGGCTCAACACGCCCGGTCAAGTCGAATTCTATTCCTACTCTCACCACCGGAAAGTCAACAAGGTGTCAAAACATATATTAACTTAGCAATGCTTCGCTTAATGAAATCAAGTCATGCATGTTTAAAGTCACTCGGAAACTTGCAAAATCTTGGCCTTGTGAGCTAGAATTGCATTTTATAGCTTCTTGTCTAAGAGACTAGCAAAACTTTTCAATCAAAAGACTTAACAAAAGCTTACAAAATTTTAAATTTTTCTCATTTTTGCACAATTTTTATTTTCTAAGGAAAACGGGTTGAGAGAAACACAACAAAATAAGCAAGTGCGGTCAAATCAAATCGAAGATTACCCTACCCCTGACTAGAATCGAAACATTGTCCTCAATGTGTAAAACAAGGGTACCAACGAAAATCTAAAAGCCGTTTATTAGGTATGCTCAAAGATAAACGTTAGTCGATAAGATTAGGATATCGGATTTCCACAAGCAACGATCATGAAACTCGAGTGGAGAAAAGACAAACTTCGAGCACGAGAGTCTTCATATCGGGAACATCCTACACACAACATCACAAACAAACAAACACGAGAAATCGAAGAGGCTAACCCTTCACGCCACTTATTAGAAAATAGAAAGAAGATAGAGATAAGCATGGGGTGCCTCCCACTAAGCGCCATCGTTTTTGATCACCGAGTCGCTAGCCCCGACTCGTCCCCGAATTCATTTGTCCTTGGGGAAGAAAATGGTAGAGATACCGTGGTCAACGGTGTCCTCATTCCGAAGGAATGAGACCAGGTGGGAAGGGTGGGAAAGAAAATGTCGGGCATCGCACATAAGGTATATCATGAAAGAATGATCCATCATCCGGCGGTTTTGCGGGTGGTCAAGGGATGATGGATAAGAAAGAAAACTCCAAAGAAGACGGAGCTCATGGTAAAGGATAAGATGTAGGCTCAACAATGAAGGCATCCATCGGAGGATCCTTATCTCGAACAACGTTTTCAACAAAATCTCATCAATGCATATCCCGGTTTAAAGATCTTATCTTCACACGAGGGCTCAACGGATAAGTGAGAGTCGACTCATCAAAGAGAGGAGAGTCAAGAAACCATCAAGAACAACTATATCCCCATCGGGATCATGCACAACATCCTCAATACCGGTGGTATCAAGTCATCGATAGCATCCTCAATGATCGGGTCATTTGTCTGAGTATCGAAATATCGCTCAAAACTTTGCTCTCATCAACCTCAAGTAGAATCGCCAAGAATCGGAGGATAAATGTCATCGAGTGGGACCGCCACTAATCTCGCCATCAAATCGGAAAGTCTCAAGCTCGGAGAGAAATCACTATCTTTAACAGAGATAGGATGCGGACTCAATTATCGTTAAGGGCTTCAATCTTGGAAATGAGAAGATAAACATTCGACAATGTTTCTTGTAATGCTTCATCCTCGATCTCTATATTATCGGGCTCAATCTCTTCTTCTTCTGGCTCAACATCATTATCTTCTTCTATATGGACGGGCTCAGAAGGTAAATCGTCAACAAAATCGATGTCTCCATAAGACTCATCATCGGAATCGGAGAACATCTCAACATGATCATTCAAATTATCAAGAGAAGGCTCATCACAAATATCAACAACCCTAGACTCTCTTGAGATTGGGATAAGGATCTCAACATTAGACGATTCCGTTTCCGGAATAGTACTAAGATGCTCATCCCCTATTATGAAAGAGTTAACGGGTTCAATGATTATCGAAGAAATAGAATCATCGACCTCTTCCAAAGAACGCCACTTCTCTCAACCGGCGTGAGTGAAGGGAAGGGTCGGAAATGAAAGGCTCGAGAGATGAGAGAGGAGAAGAATCGGGAGATGGGACAAGTGGTGTGCTCGAGAGCTAGCAAGTTCCACCACTTCCGTTGTGGTCTCCGGAATGGTGTGATTGTCTTCCTTAACTTGAACGGGATCAGATAACACTTTGTTGATATTGATTAAAGAAAGTTATTAACATGCATTCCATTGCAATTCTTCGTTGCTCAAAAGCGCCGCCAATCCATGAAAAATCGTCCACGACACCCCGGTGGGTTCTTCAATTATGGAATCATTATTCACAATCGAACGGGTTCTTCATAATTAGAATGTATCTCGGGCATACACCGTAAACAACGAAAATCATTCGACGAATCTACCATATCTCCACACCCATAACAATAACATGGATCAAACGAAGATATCTCAGTGTGGAGGGTAGTCGGAAAAATTCGAGGATTATTGAAGGAAGTGGGGCACATATGATTATAACATCGATAATCATATCCCAAACGTGAATTACAACACCGATGTAAATAGTCGAAGGAGTCCATAAGAATCAAATATAAGAGGATAAGAGGAAAGAATTATCAAATCGGAGGGTAAAGAAGAATATTTTGGGTTTTAGAAAACATATTTTGAAAAGGAAAATCTTTTGGGTTTTCAAAATATATATTTACAAAATGACGGTAACTTCACTCGGGAAGGATCTTCAAATGCACGCGATTCGAGACGGAATACGAAAACTCGCTACAAGCCCTCCCTACAATGCACCAAAATTAATTTGTAGAAAACCAATAATAAGAGAAGTATATAGTATGTTGGGTAACTCAAACGTGTTAGGTTTGAGCACCGAGATCGTTCGAACGAGGTTGAATGGAATTTCCAACTCACGTCCCGATTTTGTGATTTGAATGAGAAAAGGGGATAATATGATATATCTAAACTACGGGATAAGGAAAGCATAAATGGAACTAAAATCTATGGGGAAAACCTAAGAACTAAGGCAAACTACACAAAGTTATACTAAAACGCAAATACGGATTAAAACGAAACGCGAATAAAAAGAAACTACGCTAATCTAACTCCTAAAAATATCCTAAAATTACTTTTACTCTAAAAATGATATTTGAAAACTATTTATGAATTAAAACTAATTTTAGGAATTTTCTGGATTTTATTTAGAATTAAAACTAATTATTAACTTTAAAAATAAAACTAATTATCTAAAAATTATGAAAAAGAGAGGGAAAATTATTGAATTACTTTTCAAAAATCTAAAATAACACAAAAGACTTTTCAAAACTATTTTTTTATTTTTCTGATTAATTTTCTATTTTCTATGAATTTAAAACTATTTAAATCTAGTTTAAATTGTTAAAATACCAAATAAAAGGGAAAATAGAGAAAATCTTTTATTGCTTTTATATTTTTCTTAAACTGAGAAAATTGAAAATTATTTTTTGAACTTTTTCTTAATTATTTGCAATTAAAGCTATTTAAAATACCTAAAACTGCTTTTAATCAAGAAAAATAGTAAATGTGAGCTAAAAATCATGAAAATTCAGGAAATTCTAAAATGTTATTCTAAAGCTATTAAAAATATAAAAACAAGGGCTTATGTGGAGAATTAAAGAGTCGATGTGTAATCGACTAAGGAATAAGTTTAAAGAAAATAAGCAAATAAGCTCTAAAATGCACCAACCGATAATGTAAGCTAATATATCCTATAACTACTCTAAATCAACTAATTATAGCTACTCCTAACACCTAATAAGCGGGCTACCTAAGATTTTAAGCTAATCGCTACTTAAGAAAAACAAAGAAATGGTCCTACTTTAAGCTCTGCGAATCGCTTATCCAATAAGCTAAAGCTAAAACCAGATATGTGGACTTGAAGACCACCCAACAAACTGTAAATGGACCAAATATGAGACCCTAACTAGCTGTATTGAACCTTGTGCAGGGTCTGCAAGATCTACATAAAACTGGTTCATACATGGTTTTGACTTTGGAAAACAGATTTGGAGATTTGACTTATTTGAGATTCAAATGCAAATGTGTGACTGATTAAGCTAAATGTGGATGTAATAAGACCCAAATAAGCTACCCTAACAGATTCTACACCTAAATGCTAAATAAGCTTAATGATTTCAACAGATGTGCACATGAGATCGATAACTTGTTATTTTGACTTAGGGTGCAAATAAAGAAACAAAGATGATATGGAAACAATAAACTATATCAAGCCTATAGCAACTGATCTAATCCAATATTGTAACCTCTAAAACAGCTTTTAAGCATTAAACCAAACACTCCTTAAATGAAACTAACAAACAAACTTAGCAATCTAATCCTATAACTATCAAGCGAGTAAAGTGTAATAAGCATTAAACTAAGATACTCAAGCTCTAACAAGGTGCTAAACACAAACAAACAAGATCAAATGCATTACGATTCTGAGACAGCTTTGACCTTAAAACTTACAAAGAGTCCAAATTGAGTTTTAGCATCCAAACAGAACCAAAACAACCAAATCCCATACCAAACACCGAATTAAACCTAAATAATCATCATTTCAAACCATTTCCATTTCTGAACTAAGATTAACAAACAGTTGACTTTTCTTGACTTTTGCTTAAAACCGTAGTTGAGATTAATTAAGAGAATGAGCTCATACAAGCTTTAACAAGCTTATATGAGCTTAAATGAGTAGAGATTGAAAACTCGAAATGATTGGAGACAAATGAATTCGACAAGGTAATACTTAATTTGCATTAAACCAAAAGCAAACTTGCATTAATTGAAATGAAATTACATTTTAAAATAACAATTACACTATTAAAACAATTAAAATGACAAGAAATGGAAAGGTCAAAATCCCTCTAATGCTTAAGGAATTGGACAAAGGTTTAGGATATTGATAGTTTTATTTTTAGGACTAAGGGTAGGAAATGACAAATGGCAAAATGAAAGGACCATTAATGTAATTTTGGAGAAATGATCCCAAGGGTCAATCTTGACAACTTCATAAATTCCAAGGACCCAGTTTGTCATTTCGAGAAAGTGATGATCCAATCTTGCAATATCTTCCCCGGCCTCGGCTTTTTGCACTCTTCTCTCTCTCGTGCTTGGTTTTCTTTGATTTTTGCTTTCTTTTTGTGTCTTTTAACATATCCGTACCTGCAAATGCACAAACTCAAGAAAACCACAAATATTAGCAATAAACGGCTCTTTCTTGGTTGTTTTGGGTCAGTTTTGATAATGAAAAGGTATGTGTTTTAGCACATACCAGTATAAAACACATCTTGAGCAACACAACTCGAAATCAAGTTTTCATTTAAGATATGCAAGTTCTTCCTTTCAACTTCATTATATTTGAGTTCCTGTTTATAATCATTGACCTCTACTATCATTGCATCAAATTCCTTTTCCATTTCTTTAATATCCGAGTTTATTCCTTTTGAAGACTCTCAAATTGACATTTTAATTGTTTGAATAAAGGCATGACCTCGTTAAATAACATTCTTTAGTTTGCTCAAACCCTTTCCCTTCAAGAATCCCAATGGGTGTGATCCTTTTACACGTTTTCTCAAAATCAACAAATAG
>CM040243.1:70847143-70910280 GCA_022545495.1 Chrysanthemum lavandulifolium
ATGTGAAAATGGGTGAAAAGAAATAGCCTCCATCAATTCAACCTTAGGGCGAACCGGGTTCAATACATATGTTATTGGTGGTTACTAAGGTAACGCCGGTATTGAAGACAAGACGTCATGGACCCAAAGGACGACTGCACTTCAACTTTCCAAACCACTCAAGTTCCTCTTAAAGGGCTTGTTTCATTCTCACGGGAACCGACATTATCTATCGACTTTCTCTTAGAGATTGTTGATATTGAAGAAGGAGACCCTCTCCCTAGTCTCCGACACAGGAACCAAATGTGCACTATTGAGTCTAGAGCCAAGAGATCATCCACAATATCTCGTTAGGACACTATTCTTGAAGACTTGCTGTTTCACACAATGTGGAAAGTAAGTAGATATTGAGAGTCCTACGCATTATCCTTGTGGTATTGCCAGAACATCCGAGTGATATGTAAAGTATTCACAATGAAGATGGAAATCCTTCTAGAGCCAACATCATACAAGCTCTTGGTGGGTGACATGTGAAATCTTGCAAAAGATCAAGCTTGTGACAACTGGATAGAAACGATGGGGAGATTTATTCTTGAATCAACCTTGGTCCAGGAATGGAATTGACGAATGCTTTTGGAAAAACCATTCGATGTGCAAAACTTCTTTTCTCTAGCACGTCGAATGTGTACTTATGTTTTCAAATTCAAAAGGTATCTCGATTGAAAAATACTTTTAGAAAACCGTCGATGTGCGAATCTCTTCTTTTCGCTAGCACGTCGAATGTGTATTCATTCTCTAATACAAAAGTATTTTGTTTGAAAATTGATCTTTCTCATAAACCTTCGTCGATTGCAAAACTCTTTCTTCAAGCAATACGCGATTGTTTTTCAAATCATTTTCATCAATCGCTGAATCTCAATTTCTTTGGTTCACTCACTCCGTGTTGTCTTCTTTGAGACGTTCGGTTTGAGAACGCCTAGAACAACATGCGAAACCCGTCAAGGAGATTCTAGGAATCCTACCCGATCACAGTGCAAGATTTGTAATCGATCAACGGGAACCGTGGGCCGTGTACCTCAATTCAACGAAAGTGATCAAAGACACTTAACCGTCAGATGCGTGTACACCCGACGATTGCAAATGATCGTAATTGAGGAGTCAATCCAAAGCCGCATGTTCACAAAGAACCACACTTAATTGAAGAAATCATGACTGGTGCATATCTACATAACCCGGTTCTCGATATTTTTATACTATGCTTCGCTACGCTACGCAAATATCATGAACCAAAGAAGGCTTCCGCTACTCGATGGAAAGATGTCATGATTCAAAAGTGTGAGCATGTCGGTCCGAAAGTCACAACTTCACATGATGGCAACACAACAAAGGGTGATCCAGAGATTTATCGTGGTCGATGATCTCAATGAAAGCTCAAGATCATCAAAGATGTGGATCGCTCAAAGGCCTCCACTTAAAGTACTAATCTATGCGGACTTGGAAGAATCACCGCTAAGCACAAAGATTGCAAAATTGAAGAATTGTAGTCTACGAGCTCAAGAACGAAGTCAAAGATAGAATGCTAGAAAGCAAAATGTATTTCATGGGGTGACTTCCTTAGGGGAGATTGTTAGGAATTAGAAAATTCCATGTTAAAGTGTCGGTCACCCCAATTATGATCTAGCATAAGTTAGCTCGTAGACGTGTCGTTATTTTCGTTGTTTAGTAGTTTATTAGTTATTTAGTAGCGTAGTTTAGTGTAGTGTAACACCGTGGAGGAAGGACGGTCTTTACCCAATCAGATACCGATCTACAGCCGATAGGAGGTCGTTGAGTCCAGAATTATAAATACCCCTTCCATCCATGGAAGGGGTGGTGCTTTTCAATCTAATACTCTACATTTTGTGAAGTAACTCTCTACCAAGAAAACACCCAACTCTCTAACTTTCTCTCTCTAATGGCAAACATGTATTTTGATCATCCAAGACCACCCGAATCATCAAACACATAAATATAACGATCCTACAAATATTGTTGCTATGATGAACTTATTTCAGGTTTATTACGCTTGAAAATTCAGAATCAAGGTTATTTTCCATCTATGCATAAGGATCACCTTACGCGTAGCATGTTATGCGTAAGAGAAATCTTACGCGTAACGTTTACGGGTAAGTTTCTACATTGGGGACTACGCATATCCTGTGAAGGATATGCGTAAACAGTAACCTCTACGCATAAGGTTGACTCTTACGAGTAAGCCTTACGCGTAAGATTCCTTATACGCCTACGCGTAAGCTTTACGCATAAGGCACTCTTTTCCCACGCTAATATTTCTTACGCGTAAGTCAAGAACCCACGATAAGCTTATGCTTACGCGTATAACACTCTGCTACGCATAAGCTTGCCATTTCTACGCCAAAGCCTTGTTCAACCTTAATTATGAATTGTTACGCGTGTAAACTTGTAAATAAATAAATCATAACGCCACGAAACCAATAATGTCACTAATAAGCTTAAACGTTTAATATGTTGTGAAAAAATAAGTGAAAACATGGACTTTAAAACTTAAAGTTAATCAACTCACGAAACTTATCACGACGTCATTGGACTATTGGACAACAAGTGACATTGGACTCGTAACAATCATCAACATATCACATTCAGTAATTAGACAATAAAACCATTTGTTGACTAACGTAATGTCTTTCGATATGTTGGTTCTTTTGGCTAAATATCTTCGTATCACGACATGGACGCCAAATGCGTAATGTGGAAGCACCAAATGTTCTCACCATTGTCGATATCTTCCTAATGGCTATCCAATGAAGATAGGAAAGAATAACCTTCATGTTGATTTTGATACTCTCACCGCTCGAATCTTCTTGTTTAATTGTTGTGGATATTCTCAAGAATCATCGTTATCGTAACATGCTCACCAATTCGCTACGATGCACGAGATCTATATTCACCGCCTGAATACAATGCAAAAGATCAAAGGACAAAATGATGTGACAGTGACGCCAATGACAATCAAGTCACCATCACACCGCAGACTTATGGTTATTCTTCTCATCCCTATCATCGAACCAACTCAATACAATGCCGCACTAAATCAAGAGACTATTCTCGCAATTCATGATCGACATTGGTTATGACGGCTACAGGAGTAATCACTAAGCATTCATACGTGATCTTAAGAATATTCCTCACCATGGAGAACTCTCTACATCATCATCACCAAATTTACGGGCGTGACAAAGGCTATGAGCATCCCAAGCTCATGGAACCGCAGATCTTTTAGGCTTTGGTCAACAATAAACACATTGAAGTTGAAGCTCGATATGGGACGACATGATGTCATTCCTTAAAAAGCTTGGCACCAAAATCCCGTATGTCGATATACCAAATCGTTGATCCAACGAGCTCTAGGGTATAATCTTGATATTCCCTTAAGACTCGATGACCCCAAACAACACTCCATGTTGTATGAGCCTACACTCTCGATCGGTTTAAGGACTCTACAACAAATAAACAAGGTGCAAGGTTGCTAGATCACCTTATAACCGATGATATCAAACAACTGTATTCGTACAAACGATATATGGTAGCGGTTGAAGAAGGCAAAGTAGGTTTTCTCGATGAAAAGTCCGCTGGTACACCTACAAGGAAAACTAGAAGAAAGGTGAAGTGTTACAAGCAATGAGATTCAAAGAAAGTTCCCAAAGAGGAAACCTCCACTCAAAAGGACGCCTCTAAGGAAGCTGTTCTATTCCCATTCCCAAGTCCGAACCGCAAAGAAAGCTAGTGGATGAAAGCTCGATGAAAGCGAATCATCGAGGAGGTCACCTACTCAAACCGCAACCGATGTCACTCCAATAGTAGCTAAACCTCCCAGTCCAAAAGCTGACCAAGGCAAAGGGAAGACTCTAGTACTTGAGCATGAAGAAGAAAGCTCATATGAAGAGCCACTGGATACTGAATACATCAACAAATGCGTGGCTCCGGAGGGTCAAGTGGTGGTGTCCAATCTACACCAATTCCTGATGCGGCTAATCAACCCAATAAGGGAACTGGTGCCACCACTCTTGAGCAACAACAAAAGCGCCTGGAGGATTCTATTGATTATGACTTTGAGGAACCTGAAAAGGAAAAGACTGAGAAAGAAAAAGCTGATGAAGAGGTTGCAGCTTAAGCCAAAGCTGATGAAGAGGCCCGGATTCAGGCTGAAGTAAAGGCTAAATCTGGACAAAATGACGATGTGAAGTATGATGATTATCTTCTTGACAATCCTACTGCTCTTCTCGCTAAAGAGGATGTATTGAACTCATAATTCATTAGATACTTTTATGAATGTCAACTAAGTATCGTAAGTAAATTGCTCCGGTTGTTCAATCATTTGATAACCGAGTCATTCTTTGATAAATGATCACTATGAGTCGACTCAATAAAATTTGATCAATCCTTTTTTCGTCGTTAAGGTGAGAATCGAACCAAGAATTCTCTTTTTCATCATCAATTGAATCACCGTTTGCAACCCGTGATTCTATTTTATCATCAAGGAGGTAACTTCGAACCTCCTAAGGACCCCGAATCACCTCACGCCTCCTCATCATCGATTCATCTTCTCACTCTTCACCCCACCATCCAAAGAAACAACCAGATCCACATCCAAATCATGAAGAAACCAACCGACTCTTGGATATCTCGGGCAAAGACAAGGATTGTTAAAGTCACAAACAGTCGTCGAAGAAAGATGTGACCAATAAAAAGTTAGATATACTCACGACAACATCAAACATCTTAATGACGATATAGAAAAGATGTCTAATGAAAGGGAGTATATTCGAAGTTCATGCAACGTGATGTCCAAGGAGAACCGAACAAGATGATTAAGGGCTATACTCATCGGTTCTTACTCGACAAAGTTCGGGCATGACAAGAGAGATGTTCAATGATAACTCTATCCAAATCGATGCATATAGCCAAGCAAACTATAAGATCAACACCTATGACCGTAACTATTAACCCTATCGATCCTATAGTGTTCTCGGATGTCAATTAGTTTCCAGACCGGTAACTCAAATGTCTAAACGATCGCAACATTTACTTCTAACGAAGGTAAATTGTTTGAAGCATTCTTTGGAATACCAACTCAAATCAACATGCGAGAGAAGAAGCTCAAAGGCCTAAACGTTCAAGAGACAATGAAGATAAGGATAAGGATAAAAATAACGAACCTAAACATTCAAAGAAGTCCGAGAATCATCCTCCATGCCACCTCCACTCCACAGACTCCATCTCAACAACGACCTACTCCACGCTCTTCATCGACAAACCTCGTGACTCGAAGTTACCACCTCAGACAGAGAAAATCGGTGATCACTTGAGTATACCGGTGGTGACAAGAGGAAGTCCCCGAGCCCCAACAACAACCCACCTCTCCCGCTCAACAAAGAAACCATCATCCACATCAAGGCCAAAGAAAAGAAGAAGACGCCCAAGGTCGATGTCGTCTCATGGCTAGACGAAGACGACACCGAGTATGATTGGTTCTCCACACTTGTTGATGCTACTCCCGCCTAACCGATGATCCGATATGGTAGAAGGTCGACGTTGGAGCATGCTAAGCTACCGCAAGAAAAGTTCCGTGAAGAAGATGACGAAATCGAGTTGAAATGAATCAAGAATGAAGCATTTCAACTACTCAAAGACAGCTCGGAAAGTGCTATTGAAGTTGAATATCACCTTGAAAATATAGCACGAGCCATGTCTAACAACATTGATTGGCTCAAACCTGAAGCAAACATCGACTTCACCAGAAGAGACAAGGCTCCATACTACACCGATTGGTCTAAACCTCTACCAACGATTGGTCAACCAGATCAACCTAAGATTCCATTCCGCTACTTCTTCAACAATGACATGGAATTCCTTCTATACGGTAGCGATGATTCAAAGAAATACGCTACATCACTTACACTTCCGTTCTCGGCAGCCATATACTCCAACTGCATAGCCATCGAAGAAAAGGCTACCCACATGTTTTCCAACAGATGGAAAGGTATGACATTGATGCAATGTATGATTCACCATTGGCCGGAACGCCACGAATCTACTATAAAAGTTGCCGTGTTCGAAAGTCTCAACATGAAGTGTACAAGGATAAAGGGATCGTTGTTTATTAAGCATGTCACTCTTTCGCCTAAATGGGATTACACCTTCCTCAAGACCGCCGTGGTCAAAAGACAAGAAGAAAGGGACTATGAATTACGTGAAGCGGACTTTCGTAACTTGT
Organism: Chrysanthemum lavandulifolium; assembly: GCA_022545495.1. Taxonomy (NCBI): domain Eukaryota; kingdom Viridiplantae; phylum Streptophyta; class Magnoliopsida; order Asterales; family Asteraceae; genus Chrysanthemum; species Chrysanthemum lavandulifolium. The sequence goes on from CM040243.1 coordinate 70,853,415, forward strand.
CTCTCAATGACATTGAAGATCAGATCTTGCCAAGGTACAGGAAGAATGAGACAATTCTCGATCGAAATTCAACGTGAATACATCAAGTCCTTGCTCATCTTCATCGAAGCATAGTGATCCAGAACATGTAGAAGATTTACAACTTGTCGTTGAATCATATCATACTCGTGTCAATCTCACCGCACCTCGCCTAGAACTTCCCGACATCAACCATCTTCCACAATACACTCTCGCCAAGAAACCATTCGAGAAGTTTACCGTAGTGAACTACAACGCAACCGATTGATGGCGTGTCGAGATCTTCATAAGTTTGGGGATCACACACTCAAGAAGGCCATGGATGGGTTAGGTTATCGGTTAAAGGAGATACATGAAGGCATCGGGTCAAGAAGCGATGGAATTCTCGTGAAAATGGGATGTTAAGAGGATCATCACTCGGATCGATGAAAGGTTGTATAGAAGGGACCCGCTCGTAACTCGGAGAGCTTTGTAGGTGGTCGCCCCAGATTACACTCACAGCTATCAATGCCCTGCTCGCATTCCTGGAGATATTGCTGGACTACCTGGTACCCCTTAAACTATTTCATTTTCATATTTATTTGGATGTGTAATTATTTAATGACAATGGCTTGTGCACACATAACAGTGTACAACCCGTTCTTGTAATGAAAGGACCTTGTGGTACGCTTCGGTGCCACAATCCTTATAAAAGGAGCGAAAGCTTCTTACTTTTGAGTAAAACCTATCAAACCTTTCCCTTTTAAAGGTTTTGCTCAAAAGAACAAGTACTTCCTCTTACGTTTTCAAAACCTCAAAAGTTAGTATTACTTGTTGAGGGGGAGTATTTGCTAAAACTTTGTTCACAGAATTGTTCTTCATGATACTCTTCCCACAAAACTCAAAATGGTCATATTTATTATCAAAACATTATCAAAAATAACATTTATATGCCATTTTTGAGGGGGAGAAAATTATTGTGATAAGAAATATGTTGATTTGCTATTGAATCGTTGTGTGAAAAGACTTAACCCATGAATTGACGGGATCTGAACAGTTATACATTGAAAAGATTTGTCTTCCAAAGACTTATCTAAGTAAATTGTACCTATTCGAGAAGCTCTTGATAGACGTGAAATTTGACGGGTTTGACAACCTTTCAAGGTTTGTCCACACCTTCAAGGTAGTTATTAGAGCTAGTTGTCACCTAACAGCTAACAATGTAACTCTTTAACTATGCAACATAACCGTGTCCCTCGGGGAATTGTCTATCTTGAGTCGATCAATTCAAAAGTGTGCACTCTTCTCTCACCGTGCAGATTTATGTCTAAACACTTAAGCACGTGTGGAGGGGGAGTATTTCTGCAAATGATCAAACTCTTACAGTGGTACAAAATGTTTTTTCAATCATAACCACTTTGAGAGATTTTCAAAAAAATGGTTTTATGGCAATATAGGTTAGTCATGGAGTTATAAGGTGACTAAGGTTAGGAATAACCGTCTTATGATCCGCCAGAGCCGGAGGGATCTACCCAAGGACATCACAAATAGTTAGTACTTAGAAAGTCCTTAGGTATGATTATAAAAAGGAGAAAATGAGAATCGGAGAAAGAAGGAGTTGAAGAATTAAAAGAAATGCAAAGAAAAGGGTGAAAAGAAATAGCCTCCGTTTATTCAACTTAGGCGCATACACGGGTTCAATTCATATGCTACCGGTCGTCACTAGATGACATCGGTATTGAAGATAAAAGTCGTCATGGACCCAAAGGCGCATGCACTAAACCTTCTTAGCCACTCAAGTTTCTCCCAATGTAAGCTTGTTTCATTCTCACAGGAACCCTACGTAAACTATTGGCTTTCTCTTAGAGATTGCCGGTATTGAAGAAGGGACCCTCTCCCTTGTCTCGGCTCGGAAAACCAAAGTGCACTATTGAGTCCGGAGCCACGAGATTCATCAAAAGATCTCTTAGGTACACTTGACATTTGATCACTTGTTATTCAACAATAAGAACAACAAGTGGTACGTTATCGAGTGCTACATGATCCTAGCAACTGTCGAGAACATTTATGAGAGGTTCACTATAGTGATCCTCGGTGATTGAATGGAAACTCCCGCCGTGGTCAACATCAAACAGCCCACGACGGCAGTCACTGATAACTCCCGTGGATTACGCTTAGTGTGTCTCAAACGGTCTACATCGTGAGGTGATGCTTGGTGCACCTCACGACTCATTTGAACCGTAGGGTGTACTTCGGTACATCATGTTATCTCACTTGGGGACTCCAGCTCAGAATGGCCTTTGTAAGAATTAGAGACGTGTTTTCACACTATGTTGTTAACACCTCGAAATTCAAACTTGTAAGTGCGGAATCCGCTTATTACTAACCGTGTGTATGTTTTCTTCTTATGGAAGCTCGGAGCGGATCGATCGTGCGATTCTTCACATGCTCATACAAACATCATCACTAATGCAAGTTCTCTCAAAAGGCAACACAAAGTCGAATAATTCTTTGTCAAGTCAAAGAATCTACAAAGTTTAAAGACTAAGAGAACTTCATCGATCAGTAATCCAACGTTAACGAGCGTGTGAGCATGTTGGAGAACGATGTGGAGACACTGGAGCAACGAAGCGCACTGATGCGCATAACAACAACATACTATCACTATCATCACAAAGAACAAAGAACTAAAGAACAAAGAAATCAAAAGGCGTCAAAGCAAAATACTTCAAAAGTTACAAGATCCCTACACCGGGAGATTGTTCAAATCAAGGCACTTCTTATCACAAGAAAGAAGAATTTCGAAGACGCCAAAGCTACTATTACATCAAGACCTACATCGCTTATCACTCTATCATTCATCAATAACACTTAGGGGGACATTTTGGAATCACTCCTAAACTATATTTCAAGTGTTAATGATTCATATGTAATAGTTAGCTTAATATAGCTTTTAAGTTAGTAATCAAGGCTAGGCTTATGTAGAAAGCCCATAAGCCTAGGCCAAGCCCAATAAGTAAAAGGATGGGAACTTGGAGTGTTGCCCTAGTTCCCTCCTATAAATACTCTTGTATAACCCTCACTTGAGGGTTGGTTGTTCATTTTATCATTCACCTTACGCATAACTCTTCTTCATTATCATACGCGTGTGTTTGGTTTATTGTTCATCCGATCTCTTCTTATCTATTTCTTATATTGATGCTTGTGTTACTAATATGGGAACTTAACACAAGTTATGCAACAACAGCCTAAAACCAACAAAAATGAGCATTCAATTAGCAAATCATTCTTATCAATATCCTGTTGGTATTGCCGAGAATATGCTTGTTCAAGTCGGTAAATTCATTTTTCCCGTAGACTTTGTAATCTTAGAAATGGAAGAAGATAGTAAAGTCCCACTCATCTTAGGAAGTCCTTTCCTAAATACCGTCGATGCAATCATCAAAGTGAAAGGAAAAGAACTCAACCTTGGAGTTGGAGAAGATCGAATCACCTTTCTAATCGATAAAGCGATGCGCTATCCACATTCCAGTGATGAGACTTATTTTAACATCGATATTATCGATGAAGTCACTGACGAAGAATTGGATGCATTACTTAACGAATCCGATCCATTCATGACTACTTCTGAAAAAATCAATGAAACAGACTTTGACAAAGAGTTTGATGATTTCATGAAAGTAGAATTCAAGGAGATAACACGGAAGAGGAAGAAATGGGGAAGAAAACTTTGAAGAAATAACTTTCAATGACGAGATGAGAATTAAATCCTCTATCAAGAACCACCAACCGATCTCGTGCTCAAACCTCTCCTCGGTCATCTTGAATATGCTTACCGGAGGAAAATTCACTTCTTCCAAAGAGTCATATCTTCATTTCTCGAGGCCAATGAGAAAGAAAGTTTAGTTTCGTCCTCAAAATCACAAACAAGCTTTCGCTTGGAAAACATCTATATTCCGTGAATTAGTCCCACTTTAAAACACAAAATCAATTTCAAGATGGAGTCAAACCGTGGTAGAGCGTCAACGCCGACTTAATCCCAACATGAAAGAAGTTGTCAAAAGGAAATCATAAAACTTCTCGATGTCGGTATCATTTACCCAATTGAGGATAGCCCTTGGGTAAGTCCGCTCACCGTGTTCCCAAGAAAGGAGGAATGACGGTAGTGACTAATGAACGGAATGAACTAGTTCCAACTAGAATCACACCGGGCGCGTTTGTATTGACTATCGAAAATTAAACAAAGCCACCAGAAAAGATCACTTTCCACTCCCGTTCATGGATCAAATACTTGAAAGACTAGCAGGAAATAAATTCTTTTGTTTCCTCGATGGATTTTCAGGATATTTCCAAATTCCAATCGATCCTAACGATAAAGAAAATACCACTTTCACTTGTCCTTTTGGAACCTACGCATATCGGCGTATGCCTTTTGGTCTTTGCAATGCACCTACGACTTTTCAAAGGTGTATGATAGCCATATTCCAAGACATGCTCGAAACCTCCATGGAAGTTTTCATGGATGACTTTTCGATCTTGGAGACTCATTTGAAGCTTGTCTTTCCAATCTTGATAAATGCTCGAAAGATGCGAAGTTGCACATCTTGTCCTTAATCGAAAAATGTCACTTCATGGTGATCAAGGAATTGTGCTTGGCCATAAGATTTCCAGTGCAGGCATGGAAGTAGACAAAGCAAAAATCGACATTATCACAAAACTACCACCACCAACTAACGTCAAAGCCGTTAGAAGTTTTCTAGGACATGCCGATTTTTACCGCCGCTTTATTAAAGATTTTTCAAAAATATCCCGTCCGATGAAAAAACTTCTTGAGAAGGAATCTATCTTTGACTTCAATACTGATTGCATAAAAGCTTTCAAAACATTGAAATCTCAACTGACTACTGCTCCGATCATGGTTTCACCTAATTGGTCACTACCTTTCGAACTTAGGTGCGGTGCTAGCGATTTTGCTGTTGGAGCCGTCTTAGGCCAACGTGAAGGAAAACACTTTCGGCCTATATATTTTGCTAGCAAGTCACTGAATAGTGCTCAGCAAAATTATACCGTCACCAAAAAGGAATTACTGGCCGTAGTTTTCGCATTCGACAAGTTCCGATCCTACCTTGTTCTCTCAAAGACAATCGTTTTCACCGATCACTCAGCACTCAAATATCTGTTCACCAAGCAAGATGCTAAACCGCGTCTTATTCGATGGATTCTGCTACTTCAAGAATTTGATATTGAAATCAAAGATAAGAAAGGAGCAGAGAATCTAGTTGCTGATCATTTATCTCGTCTTGAAAACCCCGATCTTGAGGAGTTAAAGGAAGAAGAAATCGATGATTACTTCCCCGATGAAACTCTCATGACCATCGATGGAACTGACGATCCTTGGTTTGCTGACTTTGCAAACTATCTCGCTGGAGGAATTCTCAAAAAAGGTTTAACTCATGCTCAAAGGAGCAAATTTTTTTCGGAACTTAAATACTATTTTTGGGAAGAGTCTTATCTTTTCAAAATGTGTCCTGGCGGAATGATACGAAGATGTGTTTCTGGTTCCGAAACCCGCAAAATTCTTGATGAATGTCATCATGGCCCAACTGGGGGACATTATGGTCCTTCTACCACAGCTCAAAAAGTTTTTGATGCTGGATTCTATTGGCCAACAATATTCAAAGAAGCACATACACTTGTTCAGAATTGTGACGCTTGCCAAAGAACCACAAATCTTTCATGAAGAGATGAAATGCCATTGACAAGCATCCAAGTGTGTGAAATATTCGATATTTGGGGAATAGATTTCAAGGGGCCTTTTCCTAAATCCCACAAATACGAATACATTCTCGTTGCTATAGATTACGTGTCCAAATGGGCAGAAGCTGAAGCTTTACCAACAAACGATGCTCGTTTCGTCGTTAATTTCCTCAAAAAGCTTTTTGCTCGTTATGGAATTCCCAAAGCCCTGATAAGTGATCGAGGAACCCATTTCTGTAACCAACAAATGGAGAAAACCATGAAAAGATATGGAGTTCATCATCGATTCGCGACCGCTCTATCATCCACAAACCAAGGGCAAGTTGAAAACACCAACAGAGCTCTCAAAAGAATACTCGAGAAAACGGTGAAGGACGATCCTTCGTGTGGGCGAAGAAACTTGACGATGCTCAGGGCGTTTCATCTGACTTATAAAACTCCTATTGGCACAACTCGCATGCACTCGTATGGAAAGACTTGTCATTTGCCGCTCGAAGTTGAGCATCGTGCTTCTTGGGCTCTCGAAAACTGTAACACCGATCTCAAAATAGCCGGAGAAAAGAGATTCTTGCAATTGCACGAACTCGTTGAATTAAGACTCCGAGCTTATGAAAATTCCAAACTGTATAAAGCTAGAACAAAAGCTTATCACGACAAAAAGCCAAGAGTTCGAAAAGAATTCAAAGCCAGAGATAAAGTTCTGCTTTTCAACATGAAATTCAAATTCAAAGCTCCTAATCTACAACCAAGATGGTTTGGACCATATATCGTTAAACATGGATATCCATCCGGGTATGTCGAACTTTATGACAAACAGGGTGAAAGTTTCATTGTTAATGGGCACCGAATCAAGTTATATTATGATAAGGAGCAAATGAATGAAGTATCGGTTAACAGCTTTCCCAAAATGAATTGAAACCATCACCTTTGTAGCACCTTTTCCAGAAGAATCCATAAATTGTTCCTTGAAACCATCTCTTGAGTTAAATGCAGGACAATATTGAAGCTACCGTGAAGAATTCATGTATATCCTGAACTTTTCAAAATGTTCAGTCGCTCGTGGCCAAGTAAATTGGGAAGATTCGAGTCGGTGATGACTCGTTAATAAAATAAGCGCTTCTCGGGAGGCAACCTGTGTGTTCCCAATTTGATTTTCTGTGGTCACGCCCCCAAAGTTTAAACCTCTGGTTCAACTTAAGTATGGGGGGTGCCACCTCTTAATAAAACTCTTTTGTTTGTATATAAGATTTTGTGCATGTAATTATTACTCCAGTGGACGCTAGGAATGAAGAAAAATTAAGCTGACAAACTCATTGGAATATCTATTTCATCTCTATTTTCACTATTTCTATACTTTGAAGTTCGTTTTTCACATTGAGGACAATGTCTAACTTAAGTGTGGGGGGTGAATAGGAAAAATTAGAGTTTTCATGCTTAAAATTAAAATTTTGTTTGCCCTTGTGATCTAGTTATTTTTCACGCTTTTAGGATAATATATTAGAATAACTGGATCAAAACCACTGGTAAAACTGGTAATATTTGAAACTTCAAGATGTGTTCCGATTATTATTGCAATCCATTCTGGGGTCGATAAACATTTGCTAGTATAAGTTATAGCCCTTACCACTAAATTGTAAGGATTTGAGCCTGTTCTATAGAAAGCATACATCCTTTATGCTTTGATCTTTTGCTATGAGTGTGCCGGGAACTTGTACTTGTAAATCATTACCAGACCGTAGTGAGATCGCATTCGTGCGATATAAGTGAATTCGTGTGATAAAGAGGCACCTTAGGATTTAACCCAAATGGCCTTCCATTTTTCATATCATGCTATATTAACTAGCCACACCGGTTAGTTAACCACCTACATGGACCCATTTGTAGTGCTCATTTTTAGCACTAGATACCCTTAGTTACACCCTCTGAGCCATCCTTTTCATTTTTTCTTCATCCAGAAAATACAAAAAGATTTTACACTTTAAACCTTAGCCTAACCCCTTGTCAATGTCTAAGAGGTTGGTTGCTAGTCACCTGTAAAGTGAAGGATGTTCAAATTATTATGAGTTACCACATCTTGTTAGATTGATTGAGCCATTTCATGGGGTGCCATGAATTGATGTTAAAAAAAATGAAAGTATGAATGTATTAGCCAATATGCTATGTTCGAAGAAAAAATTGTCATGGCGAAGCAAAGCGAAGAGTTGTGGAAATCCAAAGAAAAGAAAATGAAGCCTTAATCATTTATTGGTTCGCGGATTGTTTGGTAGCTAGCAACACGGGTGTTAGACTTGATTTTATTTTTATTTTAACACCAATTTCATAAACACTCCCATGCCTTATCCATACCTTTAACCCAAAGCCATAACATTATAACCTGAATAAAAGTCCTCTTTAGATGTTTTGCTTGGTGCTCACGCCACGTCGGTGTTGGAAAATTTAGTGCACTTGTGGAATTAGTTCACACCTGATTTTGGGTTGGGAGGTATGGAGTGTACACCCATGAGCTCGCTGAACACCCTGACTCGACTCAATAGTGGTTAGTACTGGTAGTGTATTAGTTACTACTGATAATGTAGTAACGATGGTTTCTCCGGTAGTGTTATGGTTCCTTTGCTAGTGTAATGGTTCCTGCCGGTAGTGTATGGTTCCTGCCGCTAGTGCAATGTTTCCCTCGGTAGTATTGCGGTAACTATTTTGTAACGACTTTGACTCATTCAATTGGGTCATTATGGCTGCTTTATGACCACGCTTATTTGGTCATGTAACCACTATTCCTATGATTATGGAGGTTTATTATGGGTGATTAATTGGCCGTTAATCACACATAATGTCCATTAATTAGTGTTGAGTGCTCTCTACTATAAATAGAGATTGTCATCTTCAGCTTGAAGACACACTGAAATTAACAATACCAGGAGAAACAAACTGAAAGCATAAACACTTGAAAGCAAAGGGTTGTTGATTTGTGCCTAATTCAATAACATACATTTGGTCTTATCCCAAGTAGATATTCGTGATACCCAGGCATTATGGTCGAATAGTTTACTTTGGAAAGTGATTACACGATTTCAAGTGATATCCGGTAACCACCTAGTGGTATTGCGATTACTCTTGATTGTCTTAACCTGCTCGGGAACTACCAACCAACAATCAAAGTAAACTATTTGTGATAATCAATGGTTGCTTTGCAATAAAACACGTGGCTTCTAACTTTGCCAAGCTTGATAAGTTTGAAGGGTGGACTTGAGAGATGGCGTAAGAAGATGCATTTTCTTTGTCAAGCATGAGTGTGGTGTATGTGCTAACCACTCCTATTCACAGTAATGGGGATGATGCTACTGTGGAGCAGATTAGGATGAGGAGCAAATGGGAGAATGATGACTACATTTGCAGAGGTCTAATCCTCAATGGTATGTCTGATTCTATGTTTGATATTTATCAGAACTTTGAATCTACCAAAGTACTGTGGGATTCCTTGGATGCCAAATATATGGCTGAGGATGCATCAAGTAAGAAGTTCCTTGTAAGTAATTTCACAAATTACAAAATGACCGATTCAAGACCAGTTATGGAATAATACAATGAACTTCTCGGTATACTTGGAAGGTTTACACAAAACAATATGCACATGGATGAGGCTATTCAAGTCTTTTGTGTCATTGATAAACTTCCCCCTTCTTGGACAGATTTCAAGCATACCTTGAAACATAAAAAGAAGGAGTTAACTTTGGTTGAGTTGGGCAGTCATCTGCGCATTGAGGAATCTCTCAAGGTACAGGATAATGACAAGCCAAAGAGTAGCAATGCTACTGGTGCATCTGTTGTCAATATGGTGGAGCATAACAACTCCACCAGGTACAATGACAACAAAGGCAAACGAAAATATCATGACAACACAAGGCGGATCCTAACAAGAAGGCAACACCTACTTGTTGGAAATGTGGCAAACCGGTCACATTAAAAGGTATTGCAAAGGTGTTAAGGTTGGTGGTAAAGCCAATGGATCGGGCACTAATGGTTCGGGGAGTGGTGGTTCTTCCAACTCACCGAAAGGTCGTAATATGGTTAATAAGTCTTTTCGTTTGTTATGTTACATATGTATCTCGAATCTCATTATATGCGTGGATGATGATGTTGCGTGGTAGGTTGACTCGTGCAACAGTTCATGTGTGTAAAGATAGAAGGCGGTTCAAGACTTATGAGTCACCGAATGATGGTTCTATTCTTCACATGGGAAATGAGTCAACACCGTGGTGCATTGTCGTGGTTGTATAGATCTTAATTTTAGTTCTGGAAAGATTGTAAATTTTTATAATGTTATTCATGTTCCTGATATCAGGAAGAACTTGGTTTCAAGTAGTATTTTGAATAATCATGGATATAAATAAGTTATTGAGTCTAATAAATTTGTTCTTTCTAAGCATGGTGTTTTCATTGGTTTTGGTTATTTGTGTAATCAAATGTTCACGCTTAATATTGTCACTGATAGTGTTAATTCAGCCTTTGTGACCACCAATTACCTGACTGACTCTACCCTTTGGCATGCTAGACTTGGCCATGTACACTATAAAAGAATGCAATATATGTCTAAGGATGGGTTAATCCCAGCTTTTGACATAGACACTGAAAAGTGTAAAACTTCCATGTTGACCAAGATAACCAAGAAACCTTTTCAGGGTGTTAGTCGTGAGACTAAGCTCTTGGAGCTAATACACAGTGACCTGTGTGATTTGCATGCCACTCCTTCTTTGGGGAATAAGAAGTACTTTGTGACATTTATTGATGATGCTTCTAGGTTTTGTTATGTCTATCTGTTATATACCAAGAATGAAGCATTAGATAAATTCAAAGTTTTTAAAGCGAAGTTGAATTACAACTGGGTCTTTGATCAAAAGATTAAGGATCGATAGGGAGGTGAGTACATGGATACTCAGATTTTCGGTCTGTTGGTATAATCCATGAAACAATCGCCTTTATACTCCTCAAAGAAATGGTATTTACGAAGGAAAACAGTCTGTGAAGGAGATGGTTAATTCCATGTTGTCCTATTCGGGATCGAGTCAAGGGTTCGGGGTGAAGCTATGTTAACGACTTGCTATTTATTAAATAGAGTTCCCAACAAAAGGAACAAGGTTACCCTTATGAACTCGGACTAAAAGGAAACCCAACTGAACTATCTCAAGGTTTGGGGTTGTAGGGTCATATAAGACTCCACGATCCAAAGTCGAAAACTTTGGGTGAAAGAGGCATTGATCGCATCTTTGTTGGATATGCTAAGCATTCCAAGGATTTTAGATTCTATGTTATAGAACCTAATGAAAGTTTTTCAATTAACTCGATTATTGAATCAATGGATGCAATCTTTGATGAGAATAGATTCTCATCGGTCCCTAGACCAAGTCGAGGATTCCTAATGGAACTCATGACACTGGTGTTTGAGGTCTCGATGAAGTACCATCGAGGTCCCCGATCGGTTGTGGTTCAACAACTGAACCTATGCTTAGAAAGAGCAAAGGGTCGGGACTCCAAAGTCATTTGGACCCGAGTTTCAATTATACTTAGTTGAAGGTACAAGGGATGAGGTCTCGACCAATACTCCTATTGCTTCATTGTTGAGGATGATCCCAAGACATTTGAAGAAGCAATGAAGTCCCGTGATATTGCTTTCGGAAAGAAGCAATCAATGATGAGATGGATTCCATCATGGGTAGCAACACTTGGGTGTTGGTTGATCTACCACCGGTTGCAAACCTTTAGGTTGCAAATGGATTTTCAAATAGAAAATGAAGGTAGATGGAACTATTGAAAATTTCAAGGCAAGACTAGTCATTCGGGGCTTTAAACAAAAGTCGGGAATAGACTATTTTGATACTTATGCCCTCGTGGCTCGTATCGATACCATAAGACTATCGATTGCTTTGGCATCAATTCACAACGATTATTCATCGATGGATGTGAAGACGACTTTCTTGAATGGTGAATTGGATGAGGAGGTTTATATGAACCAACCTCGTGGCTTCATCTTGCTCGGCAATGAAAACAACGTGTGTAAACTAATTAAGTCTCTTTATGGACTAAAGCGGCACCTAAGCAATGGCATCAAAATTTGATGAAGTGGTTTTGTCTAGTGGATATGTTCTTAACCAAGTCGACAAATGTGTATATAGCAAATTTGATGAATCGTAAAGGAGTCATCATTTGTCTATATGTTGATGACATGTTGATCTTTGGCACCGACCAAAATCAGTTGACATGACAAAGGAATTTTTGTCATCAAGGTTCTCCATGAAGGACATGGGGAGGCGATGTTATCCTTGGTATAAGGATTAAACATGAAAGTAAAAGAATTTCTATCTCTCGGTCTCATTATATTGAGAAGGTGTTGAGGAAATTCAATTACTTTGATTGTACTCTAGTGAGTACACATATGGATACTGTGAGAAGCTAATGCCTAATATTGGCAAGGTCAGTATCACAACTTGAGTATTCTAGGGTAATTGGTTGCACGATGTATGCCATGACTTGTACAAGACCCGATATTGGTTTTGCGGTGGGAAAATTGAGCGGTATACTAGTAATCCTAGTGCTCATCAACGGCAAGCGATTCGGAGGGTCTTGAAGTATTTGAAGAGAACTATGGATTATAATCTCTCATATACTGGTTATCCTTGATGTTGGAAGGATACACTAATGCAAGTTAGATCAAGAACACTGAAACAATTAGTCTACCGGTGGTGGGTATTCGTACTTGGTGGAGGTGCAATTTCTTGGGCATCCAAGAAGCAAACTTGCATCACCAGTTCAACAATGGAATCTGAATTTGTGGCTTTAGCATTTCTGCAACAAGTTGAATGGTTGAAAAACTTGCTTCTTGAGATTCCATTGTGGCCTAAACCTATAGCACCTATTTCTATCCGTTGTGATAGTGCAGCTACATTAGCAAAGGCTTATAGTCAGATGTACAATGGGAAGTCTAGACACTTGGGTGTCAGACATAGCATGATTCGTGAGCTTATCATGAATGGGGTGGTATCTATAGAGTTTGTTAGATCTCAACAAAATTTAGCTAATCACTTGACGAAGGGTTTGGCTAGAGACTTGGTTATAAAGTCGCTAAAGGGATGGGTTTAAGTCCAACTTAGTCATCGAATGCTAGGACACCCAACTCCTCCCGAGGAAACTTGGGAGCCGAGTTCAATGTGGAAAGCTAAACATTCGATGACTGGAGCACATGTTTTATTTCGTCCCAAGGTTGTGCTCGAACTCACTTTGAAAAGGAGGATGAAGTTTTACTTCTTAATGGTTAATTTTCTTTGAAAAGTGCTTGGCAGAGCATGAATAAAGAGGAACCACCTATGTAAATGTTGAATTTTTGCCGCTTGAGGAGCTTTGGACTTTGGCTCTTACAACATTTATGAATTTGGATATGGACACATGGCTTGTATAGTGTCGAGTCATTAAGTGTTTGAAAACTTGTGTGTATTTTATCTTGGTATTCAAATGGATTGAAGGGTTCAATTCTTAGAACACCCTGATTCTCGAATATTTGAACGTGTAATTTACTAAGATGGAAATTCAATCCTCAAGATATTTTCGTTTATGCACATGTTTTGTTTGATGTTTGTTTTTCTTGGAAAGAAAGTGAACTAAATTTGGGGAGGATTGTTGGAAAGTTTAGTGCACTTGTGGAATTAGTTCACACTTGGTTTTGGGTTAGGAGGTACGGAGTGTACACCCATGAGGTCCCTGAACACCCTGACTCAACTCAATAGTGGTTAGTACTGGTAGTGTATTAGTTAGTACTGGTAGTGTATTAGTTACTACTGATAATGTAGTAACTGATGGTTCCTACTGGTAGTGTTATGGTTCCTGCTGCTAGTGTAATGGTTCCTGCTGATGGTTCCTGCTGGTAGTGTATGGTTCCTGCTGCTAGTGTAATGGTTCCTACCGGTAGTGTTGCGATGGTTATTTTGTATGACTTTGACTCATTCAATTGGTCACATGATCGCTTTATGACCACGTTTATTTGGTCATGTAACTACTATTTCTATGATTATGGAGGTTTATTATGGGTGATTAATTGGCCGTTAATCACACATAATGTCCATTGATTAGTTTTGAGTGTTCTCTACTATAAATAGAGATTGTCATCTTCAGCTTGAAGACACACTGAAAATAACCATACCAGGAGAAACAAACTAAAAGCATAAACACTTGAAAGCAAAGGGTTATTGATTTGTGCCTAATTCAATAACAAACATTTGGTCTTATCCCAAGTAGATATTAGTGATACACAGGCATTAGGGTCGAATAGTTTACTTTGGAAAGTGATTACATGATTCCAAGTGATATCCGGTAACCACCTAGTGGTATTGCAGTTGCTACTGATTGTCTTAACCCAATTCTAGGAACTACCAACCAACATTCGGTGGAGTTTTGTTTCTTGTACAAGCTTATGGTAATAATCTAATCATGACTGAGCTATGAGTGTGATTTATCTTGTTACTCCACTAAAATAATTGAGTGATTGAGTGAATTATATTCCGTTCCTTTTTCGTGAGGTGTTTTGAAATGATAATCATGCAAGAAAATCATTAGATATCATCAAACATCTTGATAGTTTCACTTTTATAAAGCATAAATGATGAATCTTCTCTCGTACTTGTACTTGGTAGATTTGCATCATATTGTCGTAATCATGATCTTGTACCAAGTGGATGTTTTTCCTAGATTTGCTTGAGGGCAAGCAAAGTTTAAGTGTGGGGGAATTTGATAACGCTCAGATTGTACATGTTTCTAGTAGCGTTATGTGTGCTTTTGTATATGTTATTTGGTTATATTTGCGTGATTTCAGTGCTTAATCGCATCAAAAGATGTTTGTCTAGTGTTTATAACCAAGTGCAGGGAAACGGAAGGAAAAGTAAAGTAATGTTCAACAAATAGAAGATTCCCGTGTTAGTGAAGCATATCAAGCACAAATCAGTATCTCAAGTACCTTTGAAGACCATAGTGATTGAAGAACCAAGTTCTACAAGACAAAAAGAAGTAAAAGATCAATTTTCCGTAACTCAGGAAATCCAACCGGATCGGTTGGAAAATGACCAAAAAGTGCCAAAGACGCCGTCCCAACCCTTCGGTTACCGCCCGCAACCGGAACAGTTGGTTCCTTGTAGAAGACCAACCGGATCGGTTGGTCATGTAACCGATCCGGTAGGAAGACCTGTATCTGCCAATTCTTCATCACTAAGTTTCCCCTTTGCATTCAAACGATTCTAGGTCCTTCTCTTGGTGTATTCTAGTCCCTTCCTAACTCCTTGGAGGCCAAGTTCAGCAATTAATACCCTAAGCCTTGGAACTAGTATAAATAGAGGCCTTTTGTGAGCATATGAGACACACACTTCAATACAACTCTCTCTACTCATCAAACAAAGCTCTTAAGCTCTCAAATTCGTCCTTAGAAGTCCAGGAAAGTTTGGAGTTCCAGAAGTTCCACATTTGGAGGCCAAATCACCAAGAAGTCTACCCCAATACTTTGGGAATCATTACTTCACCATTTGTAATCTTATTCCAAGCATTGTAAGACTTTTAATCATGTTTTCTAATGTTCAAAGTTCTGAGTTTATGTTCATGTTTGCTATGAGTGGCTAGTTTCTTTATACACTTGCTTAAATGATGTTGATTATCATATGATTAGTTAGTGATTGTGTTAACATGTTTTAATTCAATTTCAAGTTAATTCTAAGATCCAATTGTGCTAAAGTATCATAGTGACATTTGTTAATCAAGTTTGACTAGTTGATAGTAATCGTAGAGGTCGAAAGAACTTATTGTTATTCAACTAGTTATAATCATTTTGTCTATGGATGATTGTTTTACCCATTATTCTTGATTAAACAAAGGAACTAAGGTGTGGTTGTAATAAAAAGCTTTTTGATTATCAAATTGGATTGATTGGAAACATCTAAAAGGTCGTAAGATTAGTTGTTGAGAATCAATTGTAGCCTTTTGTCTATAATCGGTTACCTTTTGTATTGACCATTTCTTAAGCAATTTGATGAAACAAGTGGATGTTTTTGTGTTTAAGTTTAGGAAATGAACTTATGAAACTTGAATTGATCTTGAATTGATTGGTTAAACATAATGCTTGTTTTTATAAACTAAAATCTTGATGAAGGTTTAACTTGTAAGAACAATAGATTAGTACACCAACTAATTATCACAACCAACATGTTAAGAGGTTAACACAATCACACTAATCTAGGATATGAAACTAGTTTAAGCAAGTGTAGTTTTTAATTATTTTAATTTCATTATATCTATTTGCATTGTTATATGTTTTGGATAGACTCTGTTGATTCAAACTTTTTAATTAGATTCACTCAAATCCCTACGAACGATCTCGACTTACGTTCATAATCTTGCTATAAAGGACGAGTGCACTTGCTCGTATGTGTTATTGGGAATATTGGTAATTCACCTTTTATAAATTTAAAACTTGTACACACGTAGCACATCACTTAGTCGTAAAGTGATGTAGCTTACACGTAAACTTCCTTAGGCGTAAACCTTCTCTTACTTGTAAGAATATCTTACTCGTAAACTTTATGGTTAAACGTAATCTTAGTCGTAAACTGAAGACTTATTCATAAGGTATCTTACTCGTAAGATAAATATTATTTGAAAAGTTTTACGCGTAAGTATTTAGCTTATTTGTAAGGATAGGTTATAAACCAAAATCTTTCAAACTTGTCCAAGTTAGAAACATATCCACTAGTCGAAGTGTTTCACAAGCTTATCCAAGCAAGGAAAACACTGAGTCATAAACAGATTTGAAGAATCTGAAGAAGATTTCTTATTCGTAAACTTGCTTAATTGTAAATTCTGGACTTGTTCGTAAATGTTACGCATAACATTAGGGTATTGCTTACTCGTAAAATCAGGGTTTTAGTTACTCGTAAACTTTGGGTATTCGCTTACTCGTAAACTCACCAAAAACGACCAAAACGAATTTTAAGCACCAAAACGCTTTGTACACTCGATTCTTTTAATGAAACAGCTTCAATAACACTTAAAGAACACGAAAACTTTGAACTTTAACACCAAAAGTGAAATTTGCGCTTATTCGTTAAATGTGATGAACAACTAGAAAACGAGTGAAAAACGTAGAGAAACAAGTAAAGTTCCAAACTTTTTGCCAAAAATAAGATTCTAAACATTATATTAACCTTAAAACTTTCCAAGCTTCAAGATTGAAGTGCAAAAATCAAAGTTTACATGTAGATAACGATTGTGAACGAGGTAAAACTTACGTGTAACGAACAAAACTTCAACCAAAACGTTTCACATAACTAAATGGTGATTGATACCACTGTTAGGTCACCATAATATGAACACAAGTATGTTTAGATGTAGATTAGATCAAGAGAAAGAGAGAGACGGATGGAACTTTCACAACACAAGATTAAGGAACGATTATGTATAAATGAGAAAGAGCCAACACTCTCAAATGAGAGTTTACAAGGTATTTACAGGAAAGGGAGCTAGGGCAACTATTCTAGTCCCTTCCTTGTTTATATGGGCCTAAGCATAGGCTCATGGGCTTACTACATAAGACTATCATTAATTACAAACATATAAGCCTATTAAGCAACCTATTACATATTAATGACCGATACTTGAAATAATAGTTACAAGTGATCCCAATCCCCTGGTCAGGATTGAGAGCATCGAGGAGGAGGTTGAAAACCTCATAGTTTGCCGCTACTCCATAAATATTGTCTTTGATATGATGAGTACTCATATTGTGGAGGCTAGAGAGGCTGTCGCAGATCTGACCCAGAGACTCGAGATTGCTAGGCAGGAGGCTAGTGTCATGAGAGAGACTGCTGCACTTAGAGAGGAGACTGTGCAGCATCAGGCTACTTGAGATTACATCTGTCAGTACCCATGCATCCACCTTAGAGCAGAGACTCGATGATCTCCAGGCTAGAAAGAGAGCTAGGGATCAGCAGTTCGAGGAGTTGTCAGCCATGGTCAGCGAGCTACGACGTCGTCTGGGGGACACACCAGACGGCTCATAGATCAGAGTCATCTTTTATATAGCTTAGTGACATTGAGCCCGCCATCGGTGGCATTAATATGATGGCCTTGTATCTTTTGGTTTGTGACAACAATTGAATAAGATATTAATGTTGTATTGACTGGTTACGACTTATGCTATGTATTGATGTTAGTCTATGATATCGTGGTTGTATTCTTATATTCTTGTGTATTGTGATTTCATCATTCATCAGTTATATAAACCGAGCCGATAATTATATTCTCATGTATGTTATGATATTGTCTTGACATGTCATGATTGATTTACTCTTCCTTTTGACGATGCTATTCCATTGATTTAATGTGGTAATCTTGATTATTATGATATTTATAGTATGTAATCACTTGTATTCTAATCGATGATTCTAAATTATGGTGTTTATCTCTTGATAATTTTAGTAAAATGGTCAAGAAGAAAGCTACCTCATCTGCTAATGCTACCCTAACTCCAACCGCTGTTCGCAAAATGGTCGCTGACAAGTTAGTGCTGCCATCTCCAAACATGTTGTTGAGGCTGCTCAAGCTGAAGTCGCAAGCATTGCTAAAGTTGAACGTGTTGCTCAAGCTACATGTGAAGCCGAAGCTGCAACTGCACGAGAAGCTGAAATTGCACGAGAAGCCAAAATTGCTCAAGAAGCTGAAGCTGCACGTGCAGCTGAAGCTACACGTGACGCCGAGGCTGCCCGCATTACTGAAGCCGCACGTCATTGAGGTTGGAAACTCTAATGAAACCGACAATCAAACCAACCAAAGTGAGTCTCATGTGGCATGAAAATGTAGCTACAAAGAATTCATGAACTGCAAGCCTACCTTCTTTAAGGGAACTGAAGGTGCTATTGGTCTTCTTCACTGGTTTGAAAGGTCAAAAACTGTATTCCTCCTAAGTGACTGCACGGATGATTGCAAGGTCAAGTTTGCAACTGGAACTTTGCTAGAAGATGCATTGTCATGGTAGAAAGCTCATGCTCAACCAATTGGCATGGAAGAAGCTTGTAAGATTTCCTGGTCCGAACTGAAGCAACTGTTGATGAAACAGTATTGTCCAAGAACTGAAATCAAGAAACTAGAGGATGAATTCTACCATTTGGCCGCTAAGGGCAATGATCTTAAGACTTACTTCAAAAGGTTCCACGAGCTGAGAGCCATGTCTCCTAACATGTTTCCCAAAAATGACAAGCTTTTGGAAAGTCTCATCGGGGGTCTACCCCAAAGTATTGAAGGATATGTCATCGCTTCCAATCCTCAGACTATAGAAGAAGTTGTCACTGTTTCCCACCATCTCATGGAACCAATCCTGAAGCTTGGAACCGCACAAAACTCAAATGAAAACAAAATAAAGTTTTATGATCGAAGAAACATAAACCCCAACACTCATCAAACCAACAACTCATCTCAATTCAACAATAACCACCGAAAAACAACAACCGTAATAAGAACAACAGCCATCAGTACCATCAGAACAGGAACCACCACCATAATCAACAGAACCAAGACAAGAAGCCGCAAGGGCTTATGCTGCCACACCAACTGCAGGTAGGGGATATGTTGGACCTCACCCCCTGTGCAATAAATTCTTGTTGAACCATTCTTGACCATGTACCGTAAAGTGCGAGAAATGCAACAAGGTGGGTCATCAAGCTAGGAATTGCCGAAACCCTGAAAATGGAAACAACATGCAACCGAAATGTAAACTTTTATGGATGTGGAGAGAATGGACATTTCAAGAACCAATGCCCAAAGAGGAATTCCGCCCAAAACAACAATGCGCGTGCAAGGGTATATGTGTTAGGAGATGGAGATGTTCCATTGAACCTTGACGTCATAACGGGTACGTTTTCGCTTAACAATCATTCTGCAAAAATCCTTTTTGATTCTAGAGCCGATAGGAGTTTTGTATTTGCCACCTTTGCACTTTACTTGAAATCATCCCAACTACCTTAGCCACCACTTATGAAATAGAACTGGCCGACGGAAAGATAATAGGAACCAACACCGTAATCCGCGATTGTCCCATGCTTTTACAAGACCAACCATTCAGTATAGATCTTATTTCGATCAAGCTTGGTAGTTTTGACGCAGTTATTGGCATGGACTGGTTATCTAAACACCATGCAAGAATTATATGCGACGAGAAGACTATTCATATTCCAATCAATGGTGAAACCTTGGTTATCCACGGGGATCAAAGTAGGAAGTATTTGAGCATCATATCCTACATCAAGACCGTGAAGTACATAGAAAAGGGATGTCATGCTTTCTTATCTCAGGTAACAGAAAAGAAGTCCGAAGAAAGGTGATCGGAGGATGTGTCTGTAATTAAAGAATTACCCGAAGTATTCCCTGAAGATTTTCCTGGTCTTCCACCTGCCCGTCAGGTCGAATTTCAAATTGATCTAGTGCCTGAAGCTACCCCTATAGCTCGAGCACCATACCGCTTGGCACCATCTGAAATGCAGGAGCTATCTAAACAACTGCAAGAGTTGTCCTGCAAGGGATTCATTCGACCGAGTTCCTCGCCCTAGGGAGCTCCGATTTTGTTCATCAATAAGAAAGATGGATCTTTTCGGATGTGCATCGATTATAGAGAATTGAACAAGCTCACAATCAAGAACCGATATCCTTTGCCTAGGATTGATGATTTAATCGATCAGTTACAAGGATCGAGTGTATACTCGAAAATTGAATTAAGATCTGGATACCATCAGCTAAGGGTAAAAGAAGAGGATATTCCAAAAACCGCATTCTGAACTCAATACGGTCATTATGAGTTCCACGTGCTGCCATTTGGTCTAACCAATGCGCATGCAGTATTCATGGACCTAATGAATAGGGTCTGTAAACCTTACTTGGATAAATTTGTCATCGTGTTCATTGACGATATTCTCATCTACTCTCGTGATAAGGAAGAACATGCGGAACATCTGAGAACTGTCTTGTGATTAGTCAAAGATAAAGAACTGTACGCTAAATTTTCCAAATGTGAATTCTGGATCCAGACAATCCAATTTCTTGGGCATGTGATTGATAGTCAAGGCATTCATGTGGACCCAGCAAAGATTGATTATGTTAAGAACTGGACTGCTCCAACCAAGCCCACCGAGATTCGACAAATTTTAGGTCTCGCCGGTTATTACCGGAGATTTATCGAAGGTTTCTCAAAGATTTCCAAACCATTGACGAAACTAACTCAGAAAACAAAGAAGTTTGAATGGGGAACCGATCAAGAGTCAGCTTTCCAACTCCTAAAGCAAAAGCTTTGTGAAGCTCCAATTTTAGCTTTACCCGAAGGAGTAGAAGACTTTGTGGTATAATGTGATGCTTCACACTTGGGTCTAGGCGATGTTCTAATGAAAAGGAGTAAAGTAATTTCTTCGCCCCGGTCAACTCAAGACTCATGAGAAAAGTTATACCACTCACGATCTGGAACTAAGAGCAGTTGTATTTGCTCTTAAGTTATGGAGACACTATTTGTATGGAACCAAATGCATAGTGTACACTGATCATAAAAGCCTTCAACATATCTTGGATCAAAAGGAACTGAACATGCGAGAACGTCGATAGATAGAATTGCTCAAAGACTATGACTGTGCGATCCGCTACCATCCCGGAAAGGCAAATGTCGCGGCAGACGCCTTGAGCAGTAAATATCGCCCTAAACCGCTAGAGTGAGATCTTTGGGACTGGTAATCAATTCACCCCTTCCATCGAAAATTCTTGAAGCTCAGATTGAAGCACTTAAAGAAGCAAACAGGCCAAACGAGAAAATTTACAGCATGACGGTTAATCAAAATGGATTTGTAAAGAGATCGGATGGAACGTTGTGTTTCAAAGAAAGAAGCTAGATTCCACTTTACAGGGGTATCCGTGAACTCATCATGCATGAATCTCATAAAGCTAAGTACTCCATGCATCCCGGTCCCAACAAGATGTACCAAGATCTTAAACTTCTATATTGGTGGCCAAACATGAAGGCCTATATCGCGGAGTATGTTGGAAAATGTCTAACATGCTCTAGAGTCAAGGCAGAATATTAGAAACCATCCGGATTGCTAACTCAACCAGAAATTCCCGTTTAGAAATGGGAAAGAATCACCATGGACTTCATCACTAAACTGCCAAAAACTTCAAATGGTTTCGACACCATATGGGTCATTGTTGACCGCCTCACCAAATCAGCTCACTTCTTGCCTATCAAAGAAACCGACGAGATGAGTACGCTTGCTCGGTTATATCTGAAGGATATTGTTTCTCGGCATGGAGTACCGATTTCTATCATATCTGATCGTGATAGCTGATTCACCTCGAGATTCTAGCAAACACTCCAATGAGCTATGGGTACCCAATTGGACATGAGTACCGCCTACCATCCTCAAACCGACGGACAGAGTGAAAGGACAATCCAAAACTTGGAAGATATGCTTAGAGCATGCGTGATCGATTTCGGAAAAGGTTGGGATAAACGCTTATCGTTGGCGGAGTTTTCTTACAATAACAGCTACCACGCCAGCATCAAAGCAGCTCCCTTCGAAGCACTCCTACTTCTTTTAGTAAATTATCTAGTTTTATGAACCTTAATATCCTATAGGTCATACCAATACCTTTAGATGGGGAAACGACCTTCTGAGGAACCTAATGATCTCATCCCTATTAGAATAACCGCCTCTATAGTTTTAGGTTTCCTACTCTTTCCCACTCTTCCGTTACGCTCTACAATGTTCTAAATGTTAGAACTTGTATCTCAGTCTTCCGTTACGCCCTACAATGTTCTAAATGTTAGAACTTGTATCTCACTCTTCTGTTACGTCCTACAATGTTCTAAACGTAGAACTTGTATCTTCCGTCATTCCGCAAGATTCTATTAGTTAGAACTTGTAAGAATATCTACGTCGAATCTCATAATCCTCATTATGTTCGACTTATGATATTATTCCCGATCCTCCATCATACTACAATGTTCTATTAGTTAAAACTTGTAAAGAATATCTACGTCAAATTTCAATCCTCATTATGTTCGACTTATGATATTATTCTTATCCCATCCTATCTTGTGAACGTCTATAGAATTCCTCCCAAGCGATCAACAACATCTGCTACTCCTACCATGACTCAGGATGCCATTCGACAACTAATCGCCGACAGTGTGACTGCGGCACTAGAATCCCAAGCTGCTAACATGGCTAACGCCGATAACACTAATAGAAACTCCGAGCCAAGAGAATTTCATGTAGCGAAGAAGAGTAGCTACAAGGAATTTATGAGTTGTCAACCTTTCAATTTCAAAGGTACAGAAGGTTCCATAGGATTAATCCGATAGTTTGAACGAAGCGAATCAGTATTCTCCCGTAGTAACTGTACTAAGGACTATAAGGTTAAGTTTGCTACCGATACTCTTACCGAAGAAGCTTTATCTTGGTGGAACTCATATACGCAGCCAATATGGATTGAAGAGGCATATAAGATCACCTGGAATGAGTTTAAAAAAGCTTATGATTAAGAAATATTTTCCTCGAACGAAAGTCAAGAAAATGGAAGATGAGTTTTATAACTTGACTGTGAAGGGGAACAACATTAAAACTTACATTAGGAGATTTCAGGAGTTGGCAACTTTATGTCCCACAATGGTGCCAACTACTGAAAAGACAATGGAATTTTTCATCGGGGGTTTGCCTCGAAGTATCGAAGGGAATGTTACTGCCTCTAAACCTCAAACGTTAGAGGAATCCATTACCATCACTCAAAGGTTAATGGATCAAGTAACAAAGCACAACACTGTGTCAGTGCCCAACGATAACAAACGTAAGTTTGACGATATAAGAGCTTTTAACAACAACCATAACCCCAACACCAATAATCGTACTAACCCCTATCCCTAATCAAACCCAAGGCAAGAAGCTACTCGAGCTTATGCCGCCACGCCAACTGAGGGAAGTGGTTATGCTGAAAAAGCCCCTCTGTGTAAGAGATGTTCTTTACATCACACATGTCCTTGTTTTGTTAAGTGTAGCACTTGCAACAAGATGGGCCATCAAACTAAGATTGCAAGCACAAGGGACCAGCCACTGGAAGCAATCAGCTACCAGTAACAGTCACTTATCATGCTT
This sequence comes from Chrysanthemum lavandulifolium, assembly GCA_022545495.1. Taxonomy (NCBI): domain Eukaryota; kingdom Viridiplantae; phylum Streptophyta; class Magnoliopsida; order Asterales; family Asteraceae; genus Chrysanthemum; species Chrysanthemum lavandulifolium. The sequence continues at coordinate 70,877,369 of CM040243.1, forward strand.
GTGGAGAGAAAGGACATTATGCAAATGAATGTCAAAAGAAGAATACTGATGGTGCCCAGGGAAGAGCCTACATGTTAAGGGATAGAAATGGTCAGCAAGATCCGAACGTAGTTGTGGGTACGTTCCTTTTAAACCGTCATTTAGCTAGAGTATTATTTGATTCTAGAGCCGATAAAAGCTCCGTATCTATATCTCTTGCCTCTAGACTTAGGATCCCACCTCTTGCCTTAGATACCTATTACAATATAGAAATGACCGAAGGAAACCTAGTTAGTACTAACGTCGTTATCCAGGGTTGTACCCTATCCTTACTTAACCACCCTTTCAAAATCGACCTCATACCGATCAAACTCGGTAGTTTTGACGTTGTCGTTAATATGGATTGGTTGTCCAAGAATCATGCTAAGATTCTTTGTGGCGAGAAAACCGTTCATATTCCAATAAACAACGGTGACACTTTAATCATCTGAGGAGATCAAAGTAAAACTCAACTAAATCCCGTCTCCTGTATCAAAACCAAGCGATATATATCCCGAGGTTGTCAAGTTTTCGTAGTCCAAGTAACGGAGAGAAAGCCATATGAGAAACGACTGGATGAGATCCCTGTAGTCAGGGAACACCCAGAATTTTTTCCCAAGGATTTACATGGCCTTCCTCTCGTGCGTCAAATAGAATTCAGAATCGACTTGATTCCCGGAGCGGCATCTGTAGCCCAAGCACCCTATAGGTTAGCCCCTTCAGAGATGAAGGAACTCTCTGAATAAATTGACACCCTTTTCTAGTTCTTTGTTTTGATCCGAGACTAAACAAATTGACACATTCTTGACACCAAAACAACGCACCCTAACTGTCCAGCTAGCTAACCGAACAACAAACACCACCCTTTGGCTATTTATTGTCGAATAAAACACATAAACTCGCAAACACGCAAGCATACAAACACCACTTCATCATTATTAAAGAAGTTTTCCAAAACCAATCCTAAACAGTTTCTACAAAACCAAATAAGCTCAAGCAAACGCATCCTGATTTCTGTTAACAAACACGAACACCATCAGGTTTAACAAGTAAAATAAGCAATCCCCAATCTTGACCCGTATACCAAACCGGTTCAATCAACAATGAAACTGAGTCAACACCGTGACTCATAACGACTCATGGTTTAACCCTAATTGGGTTCAAATAATTACCACCACAATAATAATATACCTGTTACAACTAGTATCACCAGATGAGACAAGGAACAAATTTGAGTTAACTTGCTCACTCACTGAGTTGACACGGTCAACGAACAAAAAAAACAACCTCTTAAACCGGTTTTAACCACACGATAGTAATCAAATACGTTTTCATTAAAAACATAATCCACGAAAACCTTTATAACTTTTAGATAATCGGTTTTAAAAATAAGAACGAGTGGTGGTGACAAACTTACCATACGAAAAGAAAGAAAGAGAGAAAGGATTGTGGTGATGATGGTGGTTGTGGCGGTGACGGCTACGAACCAAATGGACAAAAACAATCCCTTGTGCGCCCTCGCTCTAACCCTATGCAAACAAACCCTTTCTCAATCTCCTCTTCAACCGCTACGGGTGGTGGTGTGGTCGCCGAAAATCTCGCCGGAAAGTGGTGGCGGTACCAAATGTTTGGTATGTGAGAAGTGAAAGTGATAAGTGATCAAATGTAACCCTAAAAGGGTTTTAAAACTTTCCAGGGACCATTTTGTGTCTAAAACAAAAGTGTAGGGTGGGTGGACAGAAACTACCACAGGGATTTTTAGTAATTTTGTAAATCTTTAACATATTAAGGTGTGGGACCCATTTGGCTCGATAATGATCGTTCTTGGACTCGGGATTTGAACCATTACGTTTAAAATAAATTTTCCCCGAAAATCAAGTAAGAACACGACTAATATCTAATAAAATTTTAGAAACCAAAGAATATGTCATACTTGGAGGGTGGTAGAAGTTCTACATAAATATAGTGTGAATTTGTGCCTTATAGCTATTGTGATTTATAAATTGTTAATTAAAACAAACATAAAATTTTGTTTTACAACAAGTTTAAAGTGCAAATCTTACTTATACACATTTTAAGGTAATTGAAAAGAAAATTAAAATGGTTAAATGGCTTTACGTACAAGACAAAAACTGGTCATCCTTCAATAATTTGAGAAAAAACCTTTATCCATTTGCTTCATCCTTTAAAATGAAGTTGTTTTGAATAGTATTGTGGTTTGTGTATGATGTATCAGTTTCTTGATTTAAAAATATTTGCTGGTTGTTTTGAAAACTGTTCATGGTCGTACCTAAGGGTGTTAAATGGTTGGGTATCTTATTGATCGAATAAACCGAAACGCCAAAACCGACCGAACCGAAAATAACCAAACCGAACTCGAACCGAACGAACTTGTTAAACCTAATGCCCTTGCTTTTCTGCCAAATTTTGCAAAACCGAACCGAATTAAATATTCGGTTTTCGAATTAAATATCTCGGTAAATTTAGGTTCGGTTCGGTTTATTATATTATTCTTAATCCAATCGAAAAATTTAACCAAAACCGAACCGAACCAACAACATTTAAATAAATATATATATATTTTATATATTTGTATAAAAAACGTCAATATAAAAACTCTTTTAAATATAACATTTTTAAGCTTTATTATTTTTTATTTTAAAAATATATTATAAATAAATGAATAAATAATTAAAATTATGTAATTCGTAACTTTTGGTTATTAAAACTTAATCTAAGCTGACTATTGTACGGAATTTTTTGGTTATGGGGTATCGTTCGGTTTTTAGGGTTATTATTCTTCATTTCATATTTTCCCAGATTTCGGTTTTGATTTGTTCTTCCACAAATTGAAGTCAATTTAGTTCTTCTTGAAACATATAGTACTTAAGTCTTTCGGTTAACATATTGGCCACCTTTGGTGGTATATTCAAAAAATTAATTTGCTCTTAAATCTCATGCAGCGTGATTCTTTTATTGCCTTATTACATTTATCTCATCTCTATTGTTATCTCTCGTATGTTAATTGTTTACATTATGACTTTCTAACCGAAATGTGTCAACCGCTAATAATGCCAAAAACTTTTGATAATAGAAAATTTTCGATAACAACACTCTCAATAAAGTCTACCGTTTTAATACTGTACTGACTCAATAACGAGAGGACCAAACATGTATCTCAAATGTCTTAACTGCAAAAAACCTGGTCACACTATTGATAGATGCTATGATCTTATTGGCTATCCTGCTTGGATATGTTAAAAGGATTTTTAATGTTAAACCCTTCAGCAGTAACAATGTTTCCTTCAGCGGTAACAATGTTTCTGCTGATACCAATCATATCACTGATAATAGAGCTAGCAACTCTCCTGTCTTTTTGTCTAATAAACAGTTCTCCAGACTTATGAGTCTTCTTAATAAAAAGAATGTGTCTTCCACCATGCCAGCGATGTAAAAATTTCGGGAACATTCTTTAATGGCGTGTACAAGTTCAACATAGTGTGAAAAATTGATATTGTTTGATATGTTTGCTCATCGAACACATGTCACTCTATCAATTGCTAGGCTTTCAAGTTATGATCACCTAAAACATGGAAGATATTGGTGGATCAATACAACTACTTTGGCCGTACATTGACGCACTAGTGAAACTACATTTATTTTGGCATAGGACGAGAAGATGATTGAGTAATATTTTTCACCTTTTGATTTTTCTTAGGCTACCACCCCAATAACAACTTTTAGTAACTCACATTTTTCTGTTGAAGATGCTAGTTTTTTTTTTTTTACAATTTGTTCTTACTTATCCTTTTCTTACGAAATCACGTAGTGTTAGAATTGATGGTTTGTATGCGGAAGAGAATGAGCGGAAAGAATATATCTGATATTGTTGTGTGTGTAGGAGGATTAGTAGAAGTATATTGTAAGAGAACTTTAGCAATGCTTTTTCTATTACATCGCTTTCTTCTCCTTCTCTGGCCTGACCTGGCACAACCTATCTACTTTATATTACGCGATAATCTCAACCTATACTACAAAACACATATATTACAAAATAATTTTTAATTAATTAAACTTTTAATTAAATAAAACAACAACACAACACAATGTCTTTGATAACCGATTGTCCCAATCGGTTGAGACCTCGACCCTTGTGGCTTTGACTAAGACCTCGACCCTCAACCCACAACATGGCAACCTGATGCAACCGGCTAGCAACCGAGTCTCAACAGAGACTATTGCGGGTAGCCTTATAAGTTTTGGATCAAATTAGATTATAAAAAGAAACGTACAACCTTGCAAAAAGAGACGGAGAAAATATAGAAATTTACATGCATATGATCAAAGAACGTTTGCTTTTTACAAAATTTGATAATGCTAATTTGGATATTGAACAACTCGCTTATTAGTTAATTTGTTTAATGAACTTTAAAACTCGTAGTGAACTTTATCGCACAAACATATGATATTCATACACATACGATAGCCTTTTTCTTATTCGACTTTTGCACATATTTCTATTGATTTTATTTTCCAGTTTACGTTCTATATTCAACTTTGTACGTTAGTATCGAATGAAGCAGATTTAACATAGAAATTGTGCTACCACTAAACATAAATTTTGGATCCGCCGCAACTGACTTAGTAGATAGATATGTTAGAGTATATTACACTATTAGTCCCTGTGGTTTGGCCAGATTTCATACGCCATTTAAAACACGGAATCTTGCAACGTTAGTCTAATATGTTGAATAAATTACGTGGATGGTTCAATTTGCTAACGTCGTTAGGATTTCGTTATCTTCGGTCACATGCTAAACACATGAGAATGCAGTACATTTGTCTTTTCACTATTTTGTCATTTCATACATTTGTTTAATATATTTTTTGTCATTTAGTTTTTTCTTAAATATTTTTTTCAATTTGTTTATTTTTTTGTATAAGTCTCACTACCACCAATCATACTCTCTTTTTCTTCACCACCCACTAAAACAAAAGTGGATTTGGGTATACCCAATAAGTGTGACGATATACATATAATCACACATGATTTTTGAGTGTGTGTGACTAAAGGTCACAGCGACCGTGCAGCACTCTACGGTCGCATGTTTGAGTTAGTGTTTGTCTCATTAAAAAAGGGACCAAAACATTAACATGTGTGACTAATTAGGTAAAAATTTAGTTGGATTAATTAGTATTAGTGACCGTAAACATTGTATAGTCACACAAAAGTTTGTTTTTTTTTTTTTTTTTTTTTGTATATTTAGTCACATACAATTAAACATAAAGTGACAAAAAATGCTAATAAGTTGATCATACAGTGTTTAAAGTGAAGTAAAAGTGTATTTTATGTGATTATTGTTCATCCAATTGCAGCATGAATTTTATGTATGTGTGGCCTTTTTAATATTTAGTCAAACAAAGATGTTTGTTTTGTATATTTAGTCACATACAATTAAGCGTAAAGTGCCCAAAAGTGGTAGTATAGGTGTTTAAAGTGAAGTAAAGTGTATTTTGTGTGACTATTGTTCATCCAATGGCCACATGAATTTTAAGTTTGTTGGCCTTTTGTAATATTTAGTCACACAAAACATGTATTTTATATTTAGTCATATACAATTAAGCGTAAAGTGACCAAAAGTGTTAATAATCATTCTATATGCTATTTAAAGTGAAAGAAATGTGTATTTTGTGTGACTATTGATCATCCAATGATTACTTGAATTTTATGTTTATGTGGCCTTTTGTAATATTTAGTCACACAAAGAATGTTTGTTTTGGGTATTTAGTCGCATACAATTAAGCAAAAAGTGACCAAAAGTTTTAATAAGTGTGACCATATGCTGTTTAAAGTAAAAAATGTGTATTTTGTGTGACTATTGATCATCTAATGGCCACCTGAATTTTATGTTTGTGTGGTCTTTTGTAATATTTAGTCGCACAACAAATTAAGCAAACAGGACCAAAAGTGTTAATAAGTGTGATTATATGCATCTTTTAGCCACATTTAAGAAATCAATATATATCAAAACAAATTCAAATACAATAAAATTGGAATGTATATGATTGAACCAAAGATAAAATTGTAATGTCGTACTAATAAAATTCTCAATAATTTAAGGATTTCTTACTCTTCTTCTTAGCTTGCCTTTGCATGGCATCACTAGAGTCGTAAACGTTTTTGCGCTTCGTTTGTAATTTAGGTACAGTTTTGTTCTCACCAATCATTTGTATGGTACTTGGTGGTGTTGCCTGTAGGAAAAAAAAACCACGTGTATCAAACACTGAATTAAATACGAAGCAGTACTAACTATATGAACCAACAGTACTAACTTATAACTAACAGTTGTAATTAATACACTAGTAGTATTAACTTCAAGAGTCTTAATCTCTGAGCAGTCTTAACTTTGTACTAGCAGTACTAACTTTCACTAGCAGTAGTAACTTTTGTATTTGAAGTAGTAAATACTTAGCATATTCTCTTTGAAGTTCATGAGCAGCACTAAATCCATCATGTAAAAAACTAACCTTGCTGTTGGCATCAGGAGCAAACTTGTCAGCAATGACAAAATCAGCGGGAAGCAACATCTAGCCTTGGCCTTTTCAAGAAGGGATGTTGCAAGGTCAAGCTTATCTTCTTCAACTAGTGAAGAACCAACAGCGAGTCCTTGTGCCTTGTAGAAAGTAAACATCATACCTCCAGCAAGGATAAGGATGTCAACCTTGTTCAACAAGGACTCGATCACACCAATTTTACTGGACACCTTTGACCCACCAACAATAGCAGCAAATGGCTTCTTGGGGTTGGACACATCTCCAACAAGGTAGTCGAGTTCCTGAATAAATACAAGAAAAATGATGACATAGGCCAAACAATTGTACGACGTCTATCAAGAAACAAAGCAAACGCCTTCATAAGAGATGTAAAGAATCAAATAATTCAAAACGTCTAAAAAACATTCATATATACCTGCTTTTTTCTGTTCAATTTTGATAAAATCTCGCTCCCTAATAACATACTGACATCTCTTCAATTCTTCCTAAGTATTGGACAGCAGCTTAGTGGTCTGATCCAAATTATTCTACAGACCATATACACAAGATAGCAGTCAGCAGTAAGTATAGCAATATAAGATGTCCAACAACAATGTCTATCAATCACTAGCATGAATTACCTGGGTAGAATCAAGCTTGTCACTCAAATCATGGCACTCTTGGACACGGGCATCAAAATTAGCTTCAACTCTTCAAATTGCTGTTATAAGAGAAAGTAACAGGTGAGCAGTATTACTTAACATGAAAGGACGTGTATGTTCTCTTTGTCACCAAAAAAGAAAAAAAATATATTGGTTGCTATGTCCCAATAACAACTAGACACATAGCCATTTCGGCGAAGTTTTAATCAAATCTTACCTCATTGCCATTTACTACTAACTAGATATTCTAAAGTACAAATATCTAATACTTTGGTTCACAAAATTCACCGTTGTTGGTTAGACTTTTAACAATACCCACACACTTTAAGTAAACTAGGTGCCTAGCCAAAAGTTTCAATTGTATTAGAAAAACTACATTCAAAGAGTTAGATAAAATACCTTTTGTTGATTTTCAATCTTAACACCCATCTGTTCAATCTGATCCGCCATAGCCTAAACAAAAAAAGAACGTTAAACTCACATACACATACCAAATTTTTAATCATTCAAATCAAACTTATAGAAACAAATAAGACGATTGTATAGTACCACCAGACATACCAAGTAAACACTAAAAACTTTCTAGTACCTTTCTTTCCAGTTCCTCTTGATAGTATCGTTCTTTCGGCATATAAACTCCATTTTTCTCACGTGAGGCATAGACCTCTGCAAGTAGAATACAGACATATAAGCAATTATTTAAACGTAGCTCGTTGCTTTTCATCCTTCTGCGTTATCAAAAGATGCAAATAATTTACGAGCTTTGAGCCTTTCAGTTTTTCAATAAAGATCTTTAATGAGGGTTGTTATCATCATTTTCTGATTAACCTATAAGAAATGCAAAAAACGTAAGGGTTTTAACAAAATCGCTAAAATTTGAGAACATGAAGAGGCCATCTATGCGTGACAAAGGAAGCTAACCTCTGGCTTGTTCTTGATATTTTTTGCCTTGTGAGCGTAATCCAATGTGCTCAGAGTCTCTTCTAAACAATGAACAGCATGAGATACTGTAGCAATGATGCACGTTTTGGTCCGTCCACCTTATGAATCGCGAAGAAGACGCGTCAATTTGCTATTGCTAGATTACATAAGTACAAAAATTGGAATTAGGATATGATGATAGATATTTAAGCAGAGAATGTGACTGACTGAAAAACAAGTAATTGTTAGAGAAGCCCAATAAGTTATCACATTAACAGTAACGAGGATGCAGAATAACTCAAGACCTTGATTGCTTGTTTAGTAAAGTTTCTGCAGTTCGACGTTTTTCAGGTCCTCTTTCCAATAAAGAGAAAATCTCACTAGCACTCGTAACAATCTCCTCTTCCAATCCTCTAACAAGAACTCCACCTTTTCCATCTTCCATGAGCGGAAAAAGCTTCTTCTTCTTTTCCTCAACAGCTCTCGTAATTTCTTCAAGGGCAAGCAAGTCAGTAATCTCCTCGTTATAAAGCTCGAGAAAATTTACTTTAACACTATACTCTGCATTTTGGTGCTCCAAAGTATCGAAAATTTGTTGAGCCGCTCTTGGAATTACTCCAGCTCCTGAAGGTAACCCATTTGGCCCACTCTGGCCAAAATTAACCATAAAATATATGTTCAACTTACAACTAACAAATGAAGATTTAACTACGAGACTAATGTGAAGCATTAAAAGCCAAATACCTTTGGCTTCTTACATTCACCCTCCATGGTATACGTTTTCCCCGTCCCCGTCTGACCGTAAGAAAAATAGTACAATTAACCCTTCCAAAACCTCGTTTACAATCGGAACAACTGCTTGTTCATATAAATCCTTTTGACGAGAAGTAGGTCCAAAAACCTGCATACAAAAAAAAATAATACTTATCACTAACCATGGCACCACAATGCTCTAAACTTTAACGCTCGTCAAACACATAACGAGTGAACCACGTTGCAGCTATGACTCCAAAATCAAACATGAATTTCCTAACTAACCACAAATACATATTAATCCAAAGACGAGCTTCGGTTCCTGAATGATTTATAAATAAGCCGATTTTTGGAATAACATGACATGCCGTTGTTAAACAAAGTAGTTTCTTAACTCTAATGAATCAAAAGGTCTAAACTTCAATTCTTTCCAAACATAAGCGAAATGCATACAAATTATTAAAAAATGATAATAATAACAACCTTATCGAACGTAAAAACACGATCGATTTGCTTTCGGGCGATACTCTGCGAAACGGAAACTTCGCGTTGATACTCATTACACGTCACCACTTGTGGTGCATTGTTCCTTTTCTCATATTCACTAAACGGCCTATCAAGCAATGAATCAAATCTTAATTAAATCATATTATCAATAAATATATTAATAAACCCTAATTTTTCGGATTTTTTTAAGTACCTGCAACGAAGAAGGACTTGAACGTTGACGCCTTTATCTTGACGACTTGACATAATTACACATAGTTAGTGTGTTTGATTGAGAGAGTGAATTTGCACACAGTGAGTGCGTGTGTTTTTGGGTGTGAAGGATGGAGATGAAACGAGGGGGGGTAGCGGGATGGATTTGAATAATTTGAAATTTTTTCAAAGGTGCTCTTATTGTGTGCACCAGTGGTAGGTCAAACAGAGTGTGTTTGAGATCCATGTTGTTAATTTTGTGAAGATGGATATGATCTTGATTTTGGGATAATCGAATATGTGTGACGGAATAAGTGAAGGTGGAAGGGAATAAGAAATGGAGGGATGAAAATGTAATTTTGATTTTAGGAAAACTAGGACGTATCGACGACGCCTTTGAAGGGCCAGGGTGTTTGTTCTCGCAACGTCTTCTCACTGAACTCTTTAATAAACATTTCTAATTCCGTTAACTCTTCAAGATCACTATCGCCGCGAATAAGATGATTATTCACTATCGTAACTCATGCTTTCAAGAAGTTTGAATGGTTTTGTTTTGCTTGAATATGAAAAAATTGTATGAAATGTTATGTTAATTTATAGATGGAGTGGTGGGTTTAAAAAAAAAAAAAAAAAAAAAGCGTTTTAATCCGTTGTGTAACGGATACAAATTAAAAACAAACTTGTGTTTGCTTTTTTCGAAACTCGCTCGTCGTCCCCATTGATTTCAAAGCTCACGACGGTCGACGGCGAGCAGGTGTGTGACGATGACAGGCCACGGCTGGCTCCACGTCGATTTGAGGCACAAATTCTCCCACACCTGATGCTCTTAGAGTCTTTGTTTTACCTTACTTGATCTATTATCAATGTATATGAAAGAACTTTCTAGCAGTCTAAAAGGACATATGTGTCAAGAGTAAATGACTTTGTACATCTAAATTACATTAACCGACCGTATATTGCAAGTAATACGTGAACAGTAAAGTGTGAAACACACTTTGGCCAATCAACGCACACAGTTTTGTAGTTGGTAGTCAACTTTGTACAACCACCTAATGGACCAATAAGAGAATGCCAAGATCACATGTATAAACGATTTTCTTATACCCTCACAAAACGGGTATTAGTATATAGTATAATTTATGGCGGGATACAGTGAAAATATTTTAGAGGGAAGACTAAATTTTGGGGAAAAGTTTATAAAGGCAACATGAATTTTAGGGGCACAAAACATTTAGTGTGACCATATGTACTGGATTTTGGCTACACTTAAATAATGTGTGACAAAATGTTTAGCATGACCGTATATGAAATTTGGTCACAGTGTTCAAGTCATCAAGTGTGTGACATATATTTGTCACTGTTTATATATATATCGTGACTAATGCTTTAATCTTACTTTTCATTTATCACGCGTTTTAAATTCATATGTGGCTAACTAATTAGCAAAAGATAGCAGTCACCCTTAAATAATGTGTGACAAAACTTGACTGTATGATTTAGACACATAAAAAATTACTTCATGTGACTAATGCTTTAAGTTTACTTGTATTTGTTATGCATTCCAAATTCATATGTGGCTAAATAATCAGAAACAAAATTACCAGTTACTTTTAGCCACATAATGTTCGATTGTGTGGCAATACAGTTCTAATGATCACACGATCAAAATTTTCATGTGCGACTAATTAGTAAATGTTGTCTATTTTTGTACCTTTAACTACATAAATATGTGAATGTGTGGCCGTTCCATTTTGCCCATGTATAACCAAATCCCATTTTTGTACTAGTGACCACCGCCATCACCGTCCACTAACTCTTACCATTGTTTTAAAATATTGTTCAATCTCACAGCCTAATCACCATCATCGTCAAAATGTGTTACTCGTATTTTAATATATTCTTGTTATTTAAAACGCCTAAACCAAGGTAAAAAAAACACCGACATTTTGTCTATTCACTTCACTTCCGATTTCTTTATCCAAGTTCGAATACAAATTAATGTGAGTCACCTGTAATTGTTTAAGAGTAATAATTAATTCCGAAATTTAATAATTCATTGAACAATTATTAGTGTCAACCGAGAGAGAATGCACCCGTATATTGCTGCGGGGCATTTTGGAAGTTGTTGTGGCAATAAACTTTAGCCTTAGTATCAAATATCAAATATTGAAATATACAACAAAAGATCTTCCCTCTTTTAAGAGATTGCCGTGACGACAACCTCTAGCCTAAGGTATTATTTATATATAATTCAAAATTTCATAAAATTGTACGTCTCTAACTCTTGTAGTTTAATTAAATTTTAACATAGTTTTTAAAAATTATCTAGTAAATTAAAGGTGCATTTTGAATTATTATTATATATATATATATATATATATATAGGGAGGGTGGATTTTTTTTTTTTTTTTTTTTTGAAAATATTTTTTCATGATTTCAAAAGTAAGATGTATATGTGTTTTTCTATAAGTCAAGCCAAGACACGTGTTTTTTTAAATACGTGTTTTTCTTCAGAATGTAAATGTTCAATCGCTTAAACCACTTAAATTTTTGAATAGTTTTTTTTTCAACATTTATGTTTTTTAAAAGTATAGTGCGATGACTGTTTCACTCTAGAAGATAATTGCATTATATGTTTTAGCTGACAATTCTTTAATATTCAAAACCGAATTCAATAACATAAACATTATACATATGTCCAAAAAATGCAAGTACAATATATCTATTATACATGTGTGCACTAATAATAATTAACGAATAAGAGACTCTCGGTGATCTTTGTATGTACATGTATTCGTGATTCACAATGCGCGCACACGTGTTTTTACATCTTTATCACAATCAAATTATCTTTGTAGTACGTATACTTCACAAGACATGTGCGACTTCCTATATTGGTCATTATCCTCATCTTTATCAAACATATTCAATACCGAAAACATAAAAATTGTTATTTATATCATAAACAACTAGCAAACATATATGAAAATCTAAACACATGTGCAAACCCATTTCATACTAAAACACATGCAAACCCATTTTATACTTCACTGCTCCGAAAACTAAAACATGTTTTGGGTATATTGTCATGTTAAGATGACTCGTCATCCATCATTATCGATCCGTATATACTAATGATACAAATATGAGTCGACATGATAATCTAATTTTTAATAGATTAAAGTGTAATTTTATATTACTCAATTTGTCAAGACTTTGTTAAGTTATGAGTCGAATGAAACATTGCATTTTAACAGATAATGCGTAACAAAAGTAATGACCAATGCTTTACCTTCCGAACCACGCCAACAAATTGCTGTAGGGGGTCAAGTACTCATAAGGAAACCGAAGAAAATGTACGAAATTAAATAAATTTCTTTGTATATAACACATACAACCCAATGAATCATTCAAAGTAAAAATATACCTTCCGTTAGTAACTCCCATAATACTACCCCAAACTGAAACATCCGCTTAGGATCATAGGGCTTGTGTTCAATAACCTTCATCACAAAAGAAATATCATTGGATAACAACGACAAACATGCAAGCATTGGTTAGAATCGACCAAGTAATAGAATCATCTGTTAAAGGTTGGTCAAAGTTTAACCGGTCGACTATTTGCTTATCATATAAAGAGTTTCTTGTATTGACCGACTTGGTATACATGCATAGCCACCATTATATCCTGTTATGATTCAAAACATATATCTAAATCATAAGTATGTCACAAAGATTAATAAAATATAAAAACAAATGTGTACCGATTTTTTAAATCATAAGTATGTCACAAACTACAAAGCCACAAACCTCTTTTCGAGACCAGAGAAGCGTAAACTGTAAAAGCCACAAAATGTAAAAAAAAACAAAGATTCGTACCATTGTCGCCTGCTTTTCGAGACCAGAGAAGGTAAACAACAAATATAAAAACAAAGATCCGCACCATTGTCGCCTTTGTAAACAAAGATCTTTGATTTTTTTCGAGACCGTAGGAAGCGTAAACAACAAATATAAAAAACAAACAACACATAATTCAATTCATGATCATATTCAATTCATGATCATATTTACGATCTTTGATTATTTTCGAGACCACAGAAGCGTAAACAACAAATATAAAAACAAACAACACATAATTCAATTCATGATCATATTTACGTATCTTTTATTTTTTCGAGACCAGAAGTAAACCATCAACATCATGATCATATTTACAGATCATATTAAAGATGGATGGCGATGGCGGCTCACTTTTTGGTTGGACGATAGAGGTTTTTGGCAGCTTCTAGGTTTAAATATATAACCTCGATGTTAATCGTGCATACTGTTCGCCGGATCGAAAAGAAAGTCAATACCGTGAAATTTCTTCATTTCTGGGATGGGGTTGTGGACTCGAGGTAGGAGCCAGTTAGGGTTTGTGCGAGGTAGGGGCGGTTGGGTTTGGTGTAAGGGAAGATTACGGTGGTTTCATTTTAGTGAGAGAAACTGTTGCAATCTTATGCAACCAGATTTAAGTGGTGGAGTGGTTTTAAATAAATAAGTTGATATTCCAATAATGCCCTTCCAACACTTACAAAATTAAGCACAAATTTTAGTTATTTACATTTATGCCACACTCATTTATATCCATTGATCAAAAAATAGATGGTTCAGACTCGGCTCGCAGCTTCGACCTTTTCTTGGCTTCCTAAAATAACCTTACACTATATATATATATATATATATATATATATATATATATATATATATATATATATATATATATATATATATATATATATATATATATATATATATATAGGGAATTTTCCTTAACCTAAGCCAAATATTTTTTTTTTCTCGTCTTTTCTCTTACTTTTTATTTCATTTTTTTTTGTTAATTCCGCTTTTTATATAAATGAACTTTTTTTCACTTAATTCGCGTTACTTCGCGCTTTTTATTGGTGTTTTCCGCTTTCATACGTTTTCGTATGTTTTCATCCGTTTTCATCATTGCGTCCGCTTTCCAACGTTTTCCTCCATTTCTTACGTTTCGCCCGTTTTAGTTCATTTTCATATCGTTTTTACTTTTTCGTGTTTCGTCCGTTTTACACGCCGGTCGTCCGTTTTCAACGCTTTCCTCCATTTCTTACGTTTTCGCCGATTTTTACCGCTTTCATATCGCTTTCGACCATTTTCAAATGTTTTCGTCAGTGCTTTTTTATGTTTTCATGCTGTTATTCATTTTTTACTCGTTTCATCTGCTTTTATCTGATTTAATCCGTTTTCATAGGTTTATATCTGATTTGATTCGTTTCATATGTTTTCGTCCGGTTTTTATATTTTCTTCCATTTTAGAGCGTTTCGCCGTTTTCTTACGCTTTCGTTCGTTTCATCGTTTTCATCTGTTTTTAGGTTTTCATGCATTTTCGCCATCTGGCGAAACGTTTTCCTCCGCTTTTCGTTTTCATCCATTTTAGGCGTTGCCGAGCATTTTGAACGTTCTCGCCCGTTTTATACATTTCGCCTTCATATGTTTTCATCCGCTTTAGTAAGTTTTGTCCATTTTGAGACGCTTTTTGTCCGCTTTATGAGCGTTTTGTCCGCTTTCATACATTCATATCGTTTTCATTCATTTTTACACGTTTTGTCCGCTGCAGACGTTTTCATTTTGATATTGTAGGTGATACTTATTTATCTCTTGTGATATAACACCATAAGAAAGATGAAGAGTATTACATTCTTTATCATGTATGTGTTATCGGTTGGATAATCTGCTAAGAATGTGATGATTCTGGCTGGGTTATTTGTGTTTTGAAAATACTTAGGAAGATTTTGTGTTTTATGATATTATAAAATAAGAATCGAAACAAGAGATGTTATGATACTTAATTGAAAATTTGCTGACAGTGTTTGATCGCGATTAATGAAGATGAAGAAAGACATCGTAACGAAGCTCAAACACCGCGATATGACACATGGGATATCACCTCACTTGAAATTTGTGATATCATGTGCGAGAACGAGTGATATCATTCGCCGGTGGTAGTATGGTGATATCATAGTTTATATCACTGATATCACCAGCGATATTGATATCACGTGATTCATTGATATCTGATCATGCTTATTGGTTGTTTATTATTCTTATTGATCCTCACCACAAGTCTAACCAAAGTATCATAACATCTCTTGTTTCGTCATAACATTTTTAATATTTCATATTATCATAAAACACAAAATCTTCCTAAATATTTTCAAAACACAAATAAAAAAATAAGCGAGAATCATCACAAATGATATAATAAGTGATGTATATTATTATTTCTTTCATATATACTTGGTAAAATACTAAATTCTTATTACATTTTGTAAGAATGTAATATTTCATATTCTTAGTCGAGTATCAAAATCGATAATAGATATACGATGAAGAATATAATATTCTTCATCGTCTTCGCAGCATGTTATATCGCAAGAGATAATAAGTACTTAAAAATATCAAAATGAATAAAAATGAAGCAAACTATGAAAATAGAGATTTGAAATATTATCAAATTCAAACAAGTGTTGCATTAAATTAGCATTTTTTTGAACAAATAATAATTCACCTAAAGAGACTTTAACCATTTTATTTCTACTAAGGTATAATATCACAAGTGATAGATAACACTAGTTGCATTAAAAAAATATAACACTGTCGATTGCGATGAAAAAACTAAACTATCATGAACTGAAAATTATAAAAATATTAGAAAACACATAGGTGATAATATATAAAAATATATTATGCAATGAAATATCTCGGTGATATTAAAGGTTAAAAAACATGCTTGTTTGTTTATGAAATATTACAAGTGATATTAGACATTAACTTTTTATAAAATATCACAATTGATATTAGACATGTAATATAATAGAGTTTAATAATAAGCATGAAAGCGTATGAAAAGACGAAGCGTAGCAAAAACTACAAAAGCGATGTAACGGAAAAACGTATAAAAATGAATGAAAAGCGTATAAAACGTCGTAAGCGGATGAAAATGTATAAAGCGGACAAAACGTATGAAACGGTGCGTCTGGCAGGAGTACGAAAGCGTCTAAAATGGACGAAACGTAAAACGAAAACATATATAAACCTATGAAAACCGAAGGAAACACAGCTATATATATATATTAAATGTTAACATTTTTTATAAAATCGTACGTATGTCAAAAGTATATCAATATCGGAATCGTTTTGTTTAGTATCCAGAGACACGTCAAAGTATATCAATATTGGGCTTCTTTTGTTCGTCATCGAAAGACCTTTTCGCCAGTATTTTTTATTGAAGAAATCATCAGATATCTGTTAAATATTTGACCAATAAAGTTTGTTGTATAAAAAAGTCATAAATAGTAAAAAGTTTATGGTGATTTTTGCATGTTGCTGCATAGTTGAGAAAAGTTTTGTAATTTTTTTTTTTTAATTTTTGGGCAGGCGTTATTTTTTATTTTTGGCTTGAATGTGGCTGTTTTTTTGGGCTTGATTTTTTTTTTTTTTTTTTAGCAAAGGAATACGGCATAGTATGTATAAATAACGAGTTGGGCTACTCGCGCGTTGCAACAGTAGTCGTATGGCGCAACTCAAAATGATTCAAAACCCCATACAGCTTTAGTAAAGTCTGCTAAATTATTAAATGATTCCTTAACACTCGTGATATATGATTAAGACTAATTATCCGGATACAAAAAATCAGTCTAGATACAGAACTGAATTATATTAGCATTTTAAAGCTGAGATATTCAAAAGCAAGCAAGTCCTTGAATAATAACCAAAGATCAATAATACTTATCAGCTACGCATATCTAATCAAACCAACCCAAAACATCAAAACGACATCACACACAAGGTAAAACTATATCTGTTTTTACAACCTCAAATCAAACCTTTATCTTTATTAAAGCAAAATATACATAAACATAAAAAACTGAAGAAAAAAAAAAGGTTCAAGTGAAGGTTTATCAGTTGGCTCCATATTACATCTCACAAAGTATATTGCAAACAAATCAGGTAAGTTAACTGATATATACTAGTATAAAAAGATGAGAAATATCAATAGACCTTTAATTTTGCTTAAGTTCCCACGATATAAAAATGAGGTTACTATTTGCATGGTATATGCTCCCTTGCTAACATAATTTACTTTTAATATTGAAAATAAAAACTACATTGTATCATGTCACACGTAGGGCCATGTTTCGTTCCAGATGGCCATCTTAAGTTCCACGTATGATTGGTAATTGGTACGGATCCAAAAGTGACCCACTTTTTAAATGTGACTAGTTTGACCCGACCCATAACCCGGTTGACCTATGACCAGAACCAACCCAACCCAGCCCAACCCAATTGCCACCTCTAAGTAAAAGTAACCATAAAGTCTGTGTAATGTGCTACCTAAAGGCTTGGGTGATAAACTAATGACCATGTGACTGTAACATATGAAAACCACTAAGGGGTAGAATAGTAAAATAGCGACTGTAACTAGTGCAAAATAGAGACTATTTGTGTTGCTTGAACCTAATACATTTTAGTCAAGAAAGAGTAAATGTATGCTTTTTAAAGAATATACATACCATACAAAATGATGAGGTAATAGTAAAATGGCGACTTTTAAAGTTTGTGTTTAGAGGAGGTAGAAGGTTATACCTGCAAATAGCTTCTTCATTTCACGGCGACGAGCGTGAACTCAAAGCGGTGCCACAACATAAGTAGGATCTGAAGCAATAGCGGCAACATAGTTTATTAGACCATCAAGAGATAAATACAGCAAGTGCTTTAGATGAACGAAAATCAAACCTTTGGAGATGCAGCCACATAATAAAGTGTGCCCGTGAGTGCAGCTTTGATAACAGCTGTAAACGCTTGGCAGCTTGAGCGAACGGCAAGAATGGAGGCAATATCCCCGTCTATAAGTCAAAGAAATATAGTTACCATTAATAAAGGCAGAATTCACTTTAAAACTTTCGGCTTTTTTCAGTCGTAGCCCAGTCAAGCCCTGACCAGGCTGAGTAGGACTTTGTAGATAATAGTTGGCAGACTTTCTAAGACCGGGCTATTCCGGGCTTGGCAAGGAGCGGACTCAGGCTTGAGTCCAGTTGTGAACATGTCCAAATGGGTCAATATTAACCGAAATGTTTTTTTTTTTAATTGGATAAAACCCCTTAAATTATTAGATTATATTTTTAAATGAAAATAATATAACTTATGGAATCTATATTTGATACACTATTATTATTACTGTGTAATTTTTCTGGAAAGTGTTTCGGGTCAACCATAATTAACCTGTGCCACAACCTGGTGCCCGACCCACCCATTTTGTCACTTGTACTGAAAAGTATAAGGGTCAAAGATTTTTTGTAATTGTACCAGAGCAACCATTCCTTGTGCATTCTCTACTAAATCATTTCCCCTTACAAACACATCGGCTAGTGCACCCTGAACAGCAGTGCGGTGAAATAGCTCCTCACCAACTGAGCTTGCAGCAACGATGAGTATAAACTGCAACAAGTTTAACAATATTATCAAAATGATCAATTGCAAAACACAGACACACGGTAATGTCTAAAGGGTGTTTTAATTCGCGTTCTGAAACTCGTTATGTGATTATTGTGACCTTAAATAGCATTGACCAGTTTTAAGGTTTGGATATACCGATTCTGCTTTTGATAGTGCGAGCATTTTATACCAGTAGTACCAAGTGATCATCAAAGGTTAAGTGAAGTTTTTTTAAAATTTATAGAGCTTCTAGTTTGTGGATATTACAATTAAAACACCATAAACACATCCAAACACTATTTTCAACAACTTGTTTGATAATAGTTAATTAGTAGGTTATTCACATAAATTAAAGAATAGCGATATACTTTTCTCTCGTTTTAGTCATGTACTATTTTTTGTACATCTAAGTCACTAAAAGGTGGTTTTGTGCTATGTTCGGGTCAATTGGTAACCCGTGATTTTAAACACTATATTATTAATAAATGACCCAAACTGAGCACAAGCCCATCTTTTATTGAATCAGATGTACAAAAGAAGTTACGTATGTATTTTATGTAATAACCCCTTAATTATTTGATTATGGTAATTTAATATCGCATAAAAAAAAGTAAAGTAAAGTAACTCCCAATGCGTCTTTCACGGGTTATGGGTACCAATACCGTTCCGGTGTTTGGGGAGGTTAAGATGTGACGACGCACCCCTACCTAAGGTAGAGGCCTTCGGTTCTACAAAGGTAGAAAGGACCTCGACCTTTTGTAAGGAGTGAGGATCGAACCTGACCTCTCGGTTGAGAGGCGAGGAGTTTTCAAGCCGATCGACCCTACTTGTTTAATATCACATAGAATCTCTAAAACACGAACCCAAAGACTCCTTAAATAGTGTATACCTGCCATGGAGACATTCCGTAGAAAAAGCTTCGTAACTCCTCATCTTCAACATCCTGTATTGCACGAGCATGAGGAGACACCTTCACAACTTCATCCTGCACTAGCCGAACAACATTCATTTTAGTCATCTACGATACCTTAAAATCAACCAAGTTTACAAACTTGGTGGTTAAACTAGAGAAACATAATTTTTGAAATTTGATTGTGCGTCTTAGTAAAAAGAGAAGTGCCATAATTGGAGGAGCAGCATATCCGAGTCCTTGTACAATGGCGTCTAATGATGGTGAGGAGCAGCATACCCTAGATAGTAGGATAAACTGATTTCCGAGCCAGATTATTAGTTTCACTTTACCCGAACACTAGAAACTGATAAACTGATTTCCGAGTCAGATTACTAGTTAAGTTTAGTGATATACCTTATCAGTTACCAAGTGACTTTTTTCCTCTAAAAGGCTCAGGTGCCATCCTAGGTAAGGTTCCATGAACACCACCAGACCACGATGTGTTCTTTTACCTTTGATAGCCACGATCTCCTATCTGGAAAGTAAGAATAATGCTAATATACAACACAAGGCATTCATAAAATGAGGTAGACCAGATTGGCTAATCCATAACCCATCAAGGAAAAAGGATAGAACATGATGAAGTGGATTATCAGTATATGATAATGGGACAACTTTTGTATTGTGTTGGTACTGAACTCCAAGTACATTGTAGAGGATATTGCAAGAATGAAGAGTCATATGTTGTAGGTAGTTTGGTTCCTATCAGGTCTTAGGAATATAATACAGGATATCGCTAAGAGTTGGCAGTCAAAACAAGTTATGGCCCATAGCAATTGTCCAACGTCAAATGTGTCATCTAATTGAACTAGTTGCTTCTTAAAGTGACATCAGATCTTTATTAGCATCAAAGCAAACACTAGTTTCATGAGTCTAGTCTGAATACACTATTTTAAACTGTATATGTCTAGAAGACGAGGCACACACTTCAGAGGGAATAAGAAAAAAAAGTCCTACCACAACCACATCCAAGTCATGTAAGCCCAAGTACCTTACATGAGCCAAGGGTTGCGACTTATGCGACTAAGTTGTATCCCTAGAAACCAGCGAAATCATATCGCGCATAAGATGCAAACCTAGCCATATTCATAACTATGGCACTGAACTCAGTAATGGTGAATTATGGCACATAATTAAGCTTTGCTCTGCCAACTAGAACATAACCTTTGGGGTGCGTTTGGTAGAGAGAAATTGAGAAAAAAAAAAATGAAGTAGAATAGAATCTCGAGAATAAATCGATGAGAATTTTGTTCAATTCTTATGTTTGGTAACAACAGAGACTTGACAGAAATGAAATTTTTTTATTTAAATAATATTTTGTCTAAATAAAATTCTTAAAAATATTTAAAAATTTATTTAAAAAAAATATCTTTTTTTAAAATTTATTTTAAAAATTTATGTACTTTCTTTAAAAATTATTTTAAAAAATATTTTTAAAATGTATTTATTTAAAAAACTTGTTTTTTAAATAAAATGTTTTTAAAATGTATTTATTTAAAAACTTATTTAAAAATATTAAAAAAACATTTTTTTAAAAAAATATTTAAAAAAAATATATTTTTAAAAATATTAAAAAAAAATTATTTTTAAAAATGTATTTAAAAAAGAAAACTTGTTTTTTTTTTTTTTAAACTATTTTTTGATAATGTATTTATTTAAAAAA
Source organism: Chrysanthemum lavandulifolium (assembly GCA_022545495.1). NCBI lineage: Eukaryota > Viridiplantae > Streptophyta > Magnoliopsida > Asterales > Asteraceae > Chrysanthemum > Chrysanthemum lavandulifolium. Next base: position 70,899,088 of record CM040243.1, read on the forward strand.
ACCTTATTTTTTTTAAAAAACATTTTTTTTTTAATTATTTTTTAAAAATGTATTTATTTAACAAAATTATAGTTGTAAAAAAAAAAAAAAAATTGAAATAATAATTATCCATTTTACCAATTTACCACCAAAATAAAGTGAAATAAAATAGCCAAATTCTTATTCAAGTCTCTAGTTTCTCTAGTTCTCTACAAGATTTATAACTTTTTTACATTCTACATGCGAAACAGAAATGGGCAATTTCCGATTCTTCGCCGATTCAGGTGCAAACACACCCTTAGTTTTTACCACCACAGACCATTGGAATTGCACAACCCAAAGGACTTAAAGATGTTTCAAATTTGCACTAATAAAGAAAACACAATCACGACTTCCAAAATAACCATTAAGCTTCTACAGACATTCAGTAAATGAATTAACCAAAACAACTACGCAGAGAAAACCAACTGAAACTACAAGCCAACTGAGTTTATTCAGTTCACTACTTCAAAAGAAACGATACATTTGTTGTTTTCCTCATTGCACTCTTTTCTAAATGATCATAATATCAGTTCAATAACTAACTGTTGAGAGCATAATATCAGTTATCTGAATCAAAATTAAGACAACATATTCAACTTAACATATCCTAGTACACTGAAATTCATTTTTTTCACGTGAGCATTTCATCGAACAAGTATTGTTTCACAATCCCAATTTTCAGCAAATAACAACAAAATCTACTATAAGAAACCAAAATCCAAAAACATGATCTCTACACATAGTTGAAGGTGTTTGTGTGTGTCTTGAGGAGAATAGAGAAAAAGAGGTGCGGGAAATGATTATTAGACTGATATCACGAATATTGGGTTTAGGCCTGAAATCTTGAAAGCGAGATAAATGAATAGTAGATAAAAGTAAAATAATTATTCCCATTGTACAACTTAATAAAAGCAAATCTAAAAAAAAAAAGGAAAAAAAATTTTTTTCACAATGAAACTACAAAATAATTCAAAATATAAAATAATTAAACACACTAATTAATATTATTTTTAAAACACTCTAAATGAAATTACATGTTATTATCACGTTATACAATTAATAAAACACACAAAAACATACAATTATGATTGATGGTATATATAGGTTTGAAAATCGGACGGACCAAATGGTTCAACCGAGGAGCCGTTAGGGTTATTTAACCAATAAAAGCGGAGTCCAAAGAAGAGAGAACCGTTGAAATCGATACAAGCGGGTGGAACTGGAGTCTCATCGAGATCTATTTATCCGGTTAATCGTCAAAAGTGCCGTGAAAACTTCACAGTACCTGTTATACTATATATAAAGGAAAAATCAAAAAGTAAAAAGTGAAAAGTTGAAACTAAAAAAAAGAAATTTTGAAAACATATACTCCCTCCGTTTCAAATTAATAGTCCATATTTCCTTTTCGGGATGTTTCAAAAAATTGTCTACTTGGCATTTTTAGTAATCAATAGAGAATTTTGTGAGAGAATATTCTATGAGTGATTGAAAATTACTTTGTCCCACTTTTATTAAACTTGGTGAATTTTGTCTTCTCACAATAATTTTGAGACGGAGGAGTATTCAAAACGAAACTATTAATACACATCGAAGCTTGAACCAGTTACAAATCATTCTGCGTGATAAATTTTGGGGGCGGGCCCATCCACCTATGAAGCTTAGTCCCTGCATGGCCGGGTTGACCCGGGACACTTCAAGCCCGGCGATTTGACCCGTTTTCGACCCAACCCATCGGATTGACTCGGTTTAAATTGACCCATTTTTCGACCGGAACGGTTCAACCGGTTGAACCACCTGGGTCAAACCGGGTTTCAAATCATTATGTTTAATCCCCAAATCTTCAAACTTTTATTATTTTTCGTTTATAACCGATAAACTTTTTTTATCACTAAATGATCTTTCGCTATAAAATCACGTTGCTATGCGTGGGTACTCGTCTAGCGTTTTTAAAGCGTAAATTAAAGAGCAAAAAATATTTATACATTGATATGATATTTCATAATTATATGAGTGATAAACATTATTAATCCAAGCCAAGTCCAAAATATTAGTAAATGCAAGCACAAATCTCACATAGTAGTAAATCCCTTAAACGCTTTCAAAAAACTCGCCATAACTTGCGCTTTTGCGCGTCTTTTTATGCCTCAACTCACGCCACACCTAGGCCGACGCCCTAGCGTATTTCGTAACTTTTAGGCCACACGTTGCACCTTTTAGAACCCTGGGTTTAGTTCATGATATTGGGTCGGGTCGGGTCTATCAAGTCCGTTTAGTTGCCATGAGCCGGGTTGTGATGGTAATTGTTGTTACACTTTTTTAGTTTGTTCTTGTGACATTACATATCAAGGTTTTATTTGTTGCAACTGCAAGTGAACCTTTTTTTTTTTTGATTTGTGATTTACTCATTTTACACGGATATGAGATGAGAGACTACTTTGCATTGTTTTTTCTAGTCCATTAATCCTTTTGTTTTCATATACAGTTAATAAGGTATGCACGTGCATACACACCCTTATGTGCAGATTTGCCCGCGCATCAGATTACACTAGCAAGGTACCCGCCGTCGCATCGTGACTGAATTTTCTAGTAATGTGATGTTATGCTGCCATACTTTTTTTAACAATTAAATTAGAAATAATAATAACATCTTTGTTATTCTTGTGAGTTTCAGGGTAGTCTTTTATTGGGTTAATAATAGCCTAACAAACAAACAAAAAAGAAAATCTTACAAAGTTAAAATGTTTTTCAATAATGTAACGGTTTACTTTTTGTTTTTAGTCAGTGAGTTATCGATTAGGATGAACCCTTCGTCAATTTTGGAGCCGACCGACCCAGTTCAACCCTCATGCTCAATGGCGGCGACTCGGTCGGCGCAATGGCGACCGATTCGGTCTACCGACCACTGCGGGCAGCCTAATAGCTTTATTTTTAAGTGTTTGGCTTATTAGCTTGATTAGATTGTACATTGTGGTTAAATGGTTGTATATTTTGGTTAAGGGGTAAATTAAATAGTGTATTAATATGTTGAAGAGTGTTTTTTAGTTTTATTTATGCTTCAAATAGTTGTAAATTATGCTTTTTTACTTGTATTTAATTTGCTTAAAAATTCTATATTAGAAAATCTTAAAAAATTAATAGAAAGGAAGATACAAGATGCATTATAAGTAGTATAGATAGTCTAATCAAATTGTCATGTGGTTTCTTGATTGGATTCCTGGATACACTTAGAAAACCAAACTTCGAAATTATAAATCATATTACGCACATAGTGGCTATCATCGTCAAATTTATAATTAATTAACGAAAGCGTACCATACTCCGATGTAAGAAAGTCATGCAGGGGTGGTAATTTGTGATCCGACTTTAAATTGATACGAAAATTAACATGTTTGGGTTGAGTTTAATTATGTTTCAGTTTGGTTTCGGGTCGACTCATCTAACCCATTTATTAAGTAGGTCAGGTTTGAGTGGGTATTTGTTAAAAGGGTCGACCAGTCAACCAATTTAAGATTTTTTTAAAAAACCAAAAAATTATATATACTTTATTATACGAGTAAAATGGGTCAACCCACAAACATGTTTAACCCATGAATGTGCTAACTTGTATAGCTAAACAGGTTAAATGGGTCAACCCGAAACCCGTTTAAAATATTCATATTAACCCCGCCATTTATACTATATATATATATATATATATATATATATATATATATATATATATATATATATATATATATATATATATATATATATATATATATATATATATATATATATATATATATATATATATATATATATATATATATATATATATATATATATATATATATGGGTATATATATATATATATATATATATATATATATATATATATATATATACAAGTTCGGGTTATATGTAATCAAGTTAGGGTTGACATCGCTGATCCTTTTATTTAAATGGACCAGGTTTGGGTTGAAGTCTTTTAATTTGACCCGTCAATTTGCTAACTCGAACCCGTCAACTCAAACCCAACCCGAATTACCATCCGGTATATATACTTACCATGCCAAATTTGCAACTTTTTATATTGTATCCCAAGATCTTTTCCTCCCCACGTCTATAGTTTTACCGAACTTGAATGCCATGTCGTCTTTAAAAGATTCACTATCCATGGTTTTCATTAGAAAATATTGTATTAATTGTTGGTATTAGAATTTTGATAATTAAAGATTTTTTTATAAATTCTTGAATTGTGTTATCACCTTTTTAATACAATAGTTGATCTGTCTATTACTTTGGGTTACACGAATTCATATTAAGTTGAGACAATAACACACTCAAATTATAAGCACAAGAAAAATAGCAAAAATAGGATTTTGGTCCAAGACCTTTCGGGCTTTCGATATATGGTTAAATGAAAGGGACATCGGGCAAGTAGTAGAGGAGGCCCGGAGACTGGAAGTAAGGAGTAATCGATGGATTGTCGATTCCGGGAAAAACTTAAAAATGTGAAAGGGACTATAAAAAATGGAGTAAAGAAAGGTTTGGGGGATTAACGAAAAGCTTTAGCAGTTCAAAAAAAAGACTATGAAGTGGGAATTGGAAGCGGAAAAAAGACCATTGGATGACAATGAACAAGCGGCATGGGGTTTATAAGTGATTATTTGTCATTTCATGGATGAAGCATTCTCCACGATGAATCCACTCTATGAGTGCTTCATCCTTTTTATATTCATCCCCAAGCTTTAGACATCCCATGTAAAAGTTCCTTATCTTCTGGTGCGGGTGTGATGCAGGTTTTACTGACCAGGTTTTAATATTTATAAAGTCTCGTTATACCTATGGTCTACCCTAATGCACTAAGCGGCGGTTACAGCGCTTAGTGTAGTATTGAAAAGGCCGAGGTCCCCAAGGGCTATGTGTGTTGGATAATTACTAAGTCTAGGTGTCACAGTTAATAATGGTTTTGATAAGGAATTAATTATTAAACTACTAAAGCGAGATAAAAGCAAATAAAGGCAAAGGATAAATCAATAGAGGAGAGTGGTGCTAACCAAGTTATTCCTCTAGCTAGTTATGTCTACGTCTACTTACTTCCAATTACTTGGTGGGGTCAAAGTCGAGAGGACAACATTTGGTCAATTAGCCTAAACTATCGACAAAGATGCCACCACAGGAGAAGTCGGTGTCCCTCATAAGTCATGTTGTTCCCGGTCCCTAAGCCAAGTCATTAAGTACCACTACATGCTAGATTTATAATAGTGAGTGCCAGGCGTTAGCAACAAACACTCACTTCTAATTCTTAAGTTTATCCAAGCGGTGGGTGATCGGTTGGTCAAATCGCACAAGTAGAAAGAATCGTCGGTTGGTAATATCTTACCCTTCCCATCTCGATCCGGCTCGCTAGGGACGGAGTTGGTCATATCTCCTAGGCAATTGGCCTCTACCGCCATTCAAAACTACTAGCTACCAATAAACTATGCATGCATACACTTAAAAATAATTATACTGAAGTAATGTAAACGCAAACAAAAAAATTAAGGAATCATAACTAGGCCCGGCACCAAGAGGTGCTTAGCAGCTCTTATTAACCATACAAATCAATTCAATATTCAAAGTTCTGAAATACATGAATCGAAAGTAAAGAAAAGATAAAATGCTAATGCTTATCATGGGGGAGTGATTTCTCCTTGGAGCGCACTCCGTATGCTCTCTAGATCTGCCTTTGGCTTTTTCCCACGTTCTCGGTTGTTGTGTGTGGAATGGGATGATTAGAAATCTTGGAATTAAGTAGAGGTATTTATAGGCGGTTGGGTTCTGGCGTAACTAATATAAAATTACTGTAGTAACCATCAATCCTCGTATTTTGCACTAGATCCGCTGTTTCTGGCGTAACCTTATTAGTGGTTATCCGTAGTCTTCAATATACTTAGTTACGCCGTAGTTGATGAAATAGTTACAGGCGTGGTTATCGGCATGGAACCTCATTTGACCTAATATAGTTACGTCGTAGCCTTTGGGGAGAGTTCGCCAGCCTTCCGATGAGTTGGTATTACGAGTCACGCTTTAGTTCTGGCGTAATGTGAGAGATGAGTTACGCAGTAACTTCTTTAAAATCGACATACTATGATAAATCTTTGATATTTCTCGGTTTCGCGTCTCTTTAGCTCCAATGCTAGTAATTTACACGAAAGTGGAAAACAATGGAAAACAAGCGTAAATCCATATAAATGATATAAATTACAAGCATTATCGGGAAATTGACACTTAATATTCATGACTATTTGATGTTATCAAATATTCCTCCACTGAACTCTACTTGCCCTCAAGTAGACCTTATTAGAAAGATTCCTAAAAGATATCTCCCAAAACACGGAAAATATAAGTTTACAAATCCGCATGCTAGAATAAAAGCGAAGTCGAACACCTCACGAAATGGGGCGAAACACTCAAATCTCTCAACTATTCTAAGTGTCGGTTTGGGGGTGATCACTCAATCGCATGTCATAGCATGTATTCTATCATAAGCGGCGGTTAACTAATATCCACCACTAGAGTTAAGGGCTAAACAATTCTCGAAGGCAATATGGGTGAACACGACAAAGGTTAAGGGTGACTCGTCATTACTAACATGTCGCGGTAGTGGACAAAATCAATGATACATGACCAAATCCATGGCCAAGACACCAAAGATTGCTCATTGCATCACCTAGAACACGCTTCATGACTAAAGGGTAGGATAAGACATGGGATATACAAATGGTGTAAAATAAAAAACAAGCAGGTAGTCTAAATCTATAACCAAGTCATCACCATTTACCGTCCGCCCAAAGTTCAAGCTTTGAAGTCAAGAAACCGGATCATGAAATACTAGGTAGATGTGTCATTAGAGGACGTCGTGCTTGGCACACTACCTTTTCTTCAACTGTTGGCATAATTACCAACTCCATTCTTCAATTGTGACCGAGGTGGCCTCCTCGATACTAAATCTATAAAGCTTATAACATAGTGCTTATAACATCACACTTTACAATAACTAAATAACATAACAACTATTTTTTTTCATAACAATAATAACTAAACATAATATCCCCTCACTTGAGATGAACAATGGGAATTTGGGGGGTCTTCAATGATCTTCATGAATTTGTTGTCATGAAAGCGTGATTTCCGAACCTTTCCACTTGAACCTTGAATTTAGGCAAATGATGACTTCCCAATCACAAATAAAGACTACAGGGTAGGCTGAGGTGTATAGATGTATCGAAAAAATATAATGGGTTAACAAAATGAAAGGAATGGCTCGAATGGGTGTATCTAGGGGTATCTTGCACTAAAGGTGAGTGAAACAAAGGGTTTCACATAGAATTCGAGAAGTCGAGGTGACTAATCGATAGACACACAATGGTAGGCTATTTGGGTGATAATCCTATAATATTGCCTTAAAAGCTGAAAAGTCCAAATACATCGGGGCTAACTCGACATACCTCGTCTATGGTCTCGAAATGATGCAAAACTAAAGTTTACTAAACTTTACAAAGCTCAGCACACTCATAATTTGGTGGATTTGGGGTAAAATATTGGAAATGGATAAGGCTAATCTCACCATATAATATCAAAGGTTGTATGTGCTCGACTAAGGTCTAATCTAGTTAAGTTAAGAAAAACATGTCAAAATTAAAAATGGCATAATTGTTTTCAAAATAAACTAGAAAAACGAGGGCAAAATAATGTTCAAGAGATAATTCTACTCCAGTCCCCACTTGAATTGTACAAAGTCCCTTTTGTACTAAACATTAAATAAAGGGTGAAGAAAAGTAGAATTAGAGAATTTCACGAAATTTGCTCCATAAAGAAGGAAGGCCTCTGAAAAAGAGGCGTACATTGGTATAAGCATCCATGAGGCAAACTTGAATCCACGAAATCACACTACTGACAAGCATAATTCTAAAAGAAAAAAAATGAAAAATGAAAAACTAACCTAACTTCGCTACGTAGGAATCACGGTTTGCATTTACTTGCATATCACAACAAGCCTTTTAAACCACTTGGTGTCCCAGTGGACCAGGTGAAAGTCTCGTGAGGGTTTCTGAGAACACACCATAAAGTTCATTTAAAATACTAATACAAGGTTATTGTGTTTTAAAATGAAAGAATTAAAGTAGAGGAAGGTTACGTCGTAACTCTTTAAGGGAGTTACGTCGTAACTAGCAAAACCTGACATAAGCTGCAAAGCGAGTGGTTACGGCGTAACCACAGAGATGGTATTACGCCGTAATTGGTAATGCGTCTAAGATTCTGCTACAAAAGGATGGTTATGGCTTAATCACAAAGATGAGTTACGCCGTAACTATGGTCAAATCAATAAACTGCAGTAGGAATTATTTCCTCGTATCCTGCAAAAAATAGTTAGAAAACACAAAACCCTACAAAAATGGAAATAAAATAAAAGAAAGGGATAATTCGGGTTGTCTCCCGAAAGAGCACTTTTCTTTATTAATGATTCTTTAAGTTAGACTCAGAGCCGCAGGGCTCTATGGAGGCCTTTGGACCTGGCCGACTTCCACCACTTGTTGGCACTCATTCATCCATTTGTTAAATCCCTTTTTCCTTGCAGTATTACGGATGTCATCTGTTCCAAATTTTTGTGAAAGCCATTCATCACATGATTTTCCCCGGTCATCATCTTCACCAATAAGACTACTAGTTATACTTATGCTAGATCTTTCATCGCTTATTGTGTCAGTGAGATGATTGTACTTATACTGCTTAACCAGTCCCTTATGGATTTTTGAGTTCCCAAATCTCATTTTGTACCAATCTTCTAACGCTGATTCAATATCATGTCTCTCACCCTTGTGAGGGTATATCCATTCATTCGCCTTTCTTTCACATTCTTGAAAACGATTATACGGGGGCCATGCTGTCACCGATTCGTTATCCTTGGTTAATATCGAGTTGCGGAAATGTTTGTTTGGAACTGGAGTTTCCTCAATGCCTTGGACAATCTTTCCCTGTTTCTGCTTGCAATTATCAACATTCTCTCTACTATCATTAGTAATAGGATTAAAATGTAGAGGAGGATCTAGTGATTGAACATTAACAACATCAACATTATTTGAAATTTCAACTTTTGGTTTTCAATGCTCTTTCATACTAAAAGTTATTAGTTCATTTTCAGTTCCCAAAGAAATTTGTTTTTCAAAAACCTTAATTTGAGCCCTACAAGTGGCCAGAAAAGGTCTTCCAACAATTAAGTTGTAAGCCTCCCGCTTTCCCATGTCAATAACCACAAAATCAGTCGGGAAAAATAATTTTCCAATTTTTTAAAGCACATTATTCACAATTCCCCTTGGTACAGCCTTAGAGGAATCAGCCATTTCTATAATAATTGTTGTTTCTTTTAAATTGGTAAGTTTTATTTTATCAAATAAAGTGGTAGAGATAAGGTTTACCCCGGCCCCCAAATCAGCTAATGCGGGAATCTTAATATTACCAATAGTGCATGGAAGAAGAAAACTTTCCTGGTATTGCTGTTTCTCAGGAAGTTGGCTTGGCAGGACCTCGTCGTCTTCTGATTTATCATCCTCTCTTAGGTAGTTAATCCCGGACAGATCATTTGTGATAGAGGATGTGCACTGCTCTTTCTTTGCTTTATCTTGCGCAAATATGGCTTTGCAGGCAATGGCTTTAGCATTACTCGTTTCAAGGTTTTTAGCCAATTGCCCAATTTGTGTTTCGAGGTTTTTAATTGCAGCATCTTGGTTACGCAGGTTCATATTGGTGTCCTCCTTCACTTTGACCATCCATTCCTTGAGTTTATCTCCCTTTTTTTGTAGATTCTTCGATGTGCGTGTGCATTATTTCTTCAAGGCTAGGTTTAGGAGGATTGTTGTTGATTCTTGTGTAGAATCCTAGGGATTTTTCTCGATATCTGGGCCCGTTATTATTGTAATTATTGAAAGGGTTCTCTCTTCCATATTTAACTTCTCCGATCCTTTTAACTTCCTCGTTGGAGGAACATTCTTTAGTAGGTGGAGTTCCATTTCGCTCTACTTGAATGGAGTGCACATTTTCCTTGAGCTTCTTCATGTCTCTTCCTAGGCTTTCTAATTTGTTGTTTATTGCTGCAAGACCTTCCATATCTCCATTCTTACTTCGGTTGCTCCCTCCATTGTGCCATTTGTGAGAGTGGTCTGCCATCTTTTGAATAGTTTCTAAAGCCAAAGTGGGTGTCATACCAGGAATCGGTCCCTGAGAATCGACCATTTGTCTTGAGGAGATGTTCAGACCTTTGTAGAAGACGTTCACCTTTTGTTGGCTGTTGAGGTCATGAGTAGGGCATTTGTATAATAATTCGTTATACCTTTCCCAAGCTTGGTATAACGTTTCATCACCCTCTTGCTTGAAGTTATGGATTTCTTCTAATTGCTTAGCCGTCTTTGATGGAGGACAGTATCTCTGAATGAAACACTTTTTTAGGATAGGCCAGGTGTTGACAGTTCCTGCAGGTAATCGATCAACCCATCTTTTAGCAGCTCCCGTAAGAGAAATAGGGAATACTCGTAACATGATAGCATCGTGTGAGACTCTGGGAATTTTGAATAGGCTGACAATGTACTCGACGTTGTCTATATGTTCATGGGCATCATCGGTGATGCTTCCAGAGAAGGGATTTGCACGTAATTCCCTCATGAATTGAGGTTTGATTTCGAATTGAGCATCTTCTGCGATAGCTGGCCTAACAATTCCTGGTCCTTGTTCTTCCCTTGTTAATGCCAAATATTCCTCAAGAGTGAGGTCATCGATGTTAACAACTTCCATGGTACCTGAAAACTCGAATAATGATCGTGAGAATTATAGAAAAGATTTTTTTTAAATGAAAGACTTAATAGCAATCCTAAAATAACTCCCCGACAGCGGCGCCAAAAACTTGATGCAGGTTTTACTGACCAGGTTTTAATATTTATAAAGTCTCGTTATACCTATGGTCTACCCTAATGCACTAACGGGCAGTGTACCCGATCGCGTGTAGTGTAGTATTCGGTTAAAGCCGAGGTCGTCCCAAGAGCTATGTGTGTTGGATTATTACTAAGTCTAGGGTGTCACAGATTAATAATGGTTTGATAAGGAATTAATTATTAAACTACTAAAGTAGATAAAAGCAAAAATAAAGCAAGGATAAAT
>CM040243.1:71591036-71623091 GCA_022545495.1 Chrysanthemum lavandulifolium
TGTGTTCCTCAAACCCTCACGAGATTTCACTCGTCCACTGGGACACCAAGTGGTTTAAAGGTTTGTTGTATTCGCTAAATGCAACAAGGATTCCTACGCAGTGAGTTAGGTTTGTTTTTCATTTTTATTTTTTTTCTTTTTAGAATTATGCTTGTCGGTATTGTGATTTCGTGGATGAAGTTTGTTCATGACGCTATATGAAGGCAACGCCCTTGTTCGGCCTTCCTTCTTTATGAAGCAAATTTCTGTGGAAGTTCTCGCCTAATTCTACCTTCTTTTCACCTTTATTTAAATGCCTAGTACAAAAGGGACTTTGTACAATTCAAGTGGGGGGACGGGAGTAGAATTTTCTCTTGAACTTTATTTCACCCTCATTTTTCTAGTTTATTTTGAAAATTTTTGCCATTTTTAAAATTTTGACATATTTTTCTTAACCTAACTAGATTAGACCTCAGCCGAGCACATACAACCCTTGATATTATATGGTGAGATTAGCCTTATCCGCTTCCAATATTTTACCCCAAATCCACCAAATTATGAGTGCCGGTAGCTTGTAAACTTTAGAACTTGGCCTTTGCATCATTTCGAGACCATAGACCGAGGTATGTTGAGTTAGCTCGATGTATTTGGACTTTTCGCTTTTGAAGGCAATATTATAGGATTATCACCATTGTGAGTCTATCGATTGGTCACCCGACTTTTCGAATTCCCCATGTGAAACCCTTTGTAGCACTCATCTTTAGTGCAAGATACCCCTAGATACACCCTTCCCGAGCTATTCCTTTCATTTTGTTAACCCGATATATTGTTTCGATACACCTTAGCCTACCTCGTAGTCTTTCTTTGTAATCGGAAGTCATCATTTTCCTAAGTCAAGGTTCGAGTGGAAAGGTTCGAAATCACGCCACCGACGACATATCAAGATCATTGAAGACCCCAATTCCCATTATTCATCTCAAGTTGGGGACATTATGTTAGTATTTATTGTTATGTTGAAAAAGTTGTTATGATTATTGTAAAGTGCGATGTTATAAGCAATCGTAGTACGAGCTTATTGATTTAGTATCGAGGAGGCCACCTGGTCACATTTGAAGATTGAGTTGGTAGTTATGCCAACAGCCAGAGAAAAGCGGTATTGCGCCCATCACGACGCCCCTAATGACACATCTACCTTGCATTTCATGATCCGGTTTCGACTCCTAAGCTTGAACTTTGGAAGGACTGAAGTGGTGATGACTGTTATAGATTTAGACTACCGCTTGTTTTTTATTTTACACCAATTATATATCTCATGTCTTATCCTACCCTTTTAGTCATGAAGTGTGTCTAGGTGATGCAATGAGCAATCTTTGGTGTCTTGGCCATGGATTTGGTCATGTATCATTGATTTTGTCCACTTCTGCCGCGACATGTTAGTAATGACGAGTCACCCCTTAACCTTTGTCGTGCCTACCCATATTGCTTTGAGAATTGTTTAGCCCTTAACTCTAGTGGTGGAGATTTTTTTTTCTCTTTTGCTTCTAAACCGATTTTATGGTATCTAAAAGCTTAGAAAAGCTTTCTAGGAGCTTATGTGTTCTTACTCATTCCATAAAACAACTAACAACAACATTAGAACATTTTAAGATTTTTGAACTTGAAATGCATAAAGCGAAAATAGAACTTAAAACTTTAATTGATGTTAACAAAAGCTTTATTATACATTAAAGACTTGAAATAAAGAGCTTGAAAGCTAAAACATACAATCAAGTTGGAAAATTAACTAAGGCGACATAAAATAAACTAAGTTACACTAGATATCTTCCCACATTGCTTCCTCTCTCTTTATAAAGATCTTTTGACTCTAGTCGACATCTCGAGACTTTCCACCTCTTTCCACCATTGGATCCTCAAAATTCATCATATTCGTCCATGTGGAGTTTTGGCGCCAAAAGTCTATAAGCGTGTTTCAATCAATTAATGATCTTTGGGTGTTAGTGGTAGTGGAGGGTGGTTAAACAAGTGGTGAGACAGGTGGAATGTTGAAAAGTGGAAAACCACTACGGTTTTGGATTTAAAAGTGATGAAGGGATGAGCAAGTGAAGCAAGCATGTTTGACCTTTTTTGACTTTTTGATATTAATAGACGGGGGTCAAAATGGGGGGTCACAGGTGTTTGACAGGGGGTTCTATTTGGGTTTGGCTGGGTTTAAAATACAAAAGGGGTCCAATTTGGTTTGTTATGAATACAAGGACCAATGTTGTAAATTCTGAAAAGTTAAGGGACCAAACCTGTCCATTTTCCAAAGTTATAATAAGACCATTCCTGCCATTCTCTAATAGTACAAGGACCAATTTTTATTATTTTCCATTTTTAAAAATCCAAGGACTATTTTTGACACTTTTTAAACTTGAGGGACCAAAGTTGTAATTTTGCAATTTTTAAACTTTGAAGGGTTTGTTTTAACAACTTTTGAATCCCATGGACCTTAAATGACATTTTCTTTATTTTGATATACCGTGGACTATTTTTGACAACTTTTGATACTGGGGACTAAAGCGCCAATTATGCAAACTTGATACGCTTTTTTATCCGATTTTGATATTTTGCATTTAAAACACATAAAACACTTATTTGTGATATTTTTATCATTTTGATGCATTTCGAGTGTTTCGGATGTTTTGGCATTCTAAACAGTATAAAAATGATGAGTATTAGACACTCATCAATCCCCACACTAAGATATTGCTAGTCCCTAGCAATGTTTTAAAACTTTAATGGATTTTAAAGAACTCTTTATCAAAAGCCATCACTTCGGAGTAGCCAATTGTTTTAGTTCAAGTAAGAACTTTGGTACAATGATAACCAAATGATTTTGAGCAAATCATAAGTCAGAACGGATTTGATTTGTCTTTACCGAGCCGTTTGCTTCGGACTAGCCAACTCTTAGATAAATTATCAATATTATCTTTGGTGAGTTGATTACCAATTATGGTTTTTCCACTGCCTTTACCACAAGCCATAAACTTGCGGGCTAGCCAACTCTTTACTAATTAAAGATATGGTAAGTTGAACACCATACAATTTTGGGCAAATTGCAAGCCATAAACGGATTTGATATATCTTTACCAAGAGCCGTTTGCTCCTGGATTAGCCAATCCTTATGTGGGTTAGACATGGCGAACTGATTACCATTTGTTGAGTAAGTGCAAAACACTTACTCCAAAAAAAATTTGGCCAAAACGGGAATTGGGTGGAATAATTACATGATAAAATTCGTGAGAATTCCCCCCCACACTAGAAATGAATATTGCCCTCAATATTCAAAGTACCGGTGGTTATGCCGAAACATAGAACATAAAAGGGAAATACTACGGCCATTTTTTATTTTTAATATATACACATTTTTTTTTTATATATAGCGGGGGAAACTCCCCCACACTAGGGTGGTAGAACAGAGAAAGAAGACAGAAATATGGGTGAAAACCCATATGGTGTGCTACTGTTTTTGATTCCCGAGTCGCTAGCTTGACTCGACCCCGCATTCATTTGTTCTTGGGGAAAGCAACGTGGAAAACCAATCTCGATCGGACTTTCGTTCATAGTGTATATGAACATCAGAAAGTTCCACACCGACGAGATACAACCGGTATTTTTAATAGTAGAAACTATAAAGGATAATACCAGGGTCAAAGATGGTGTCCTCATTTCCGAAGGAGAAAAGGGAAAGAGCAACCACACCATTTGTGAAGAATGGAATAAATATGTGCATTACAATGCATGTCCATTCCTCATAAGAAAGAAGCAAAACACCATTTTTGACATTTTTAAGCTTAAACTTGAAGCTTTTATGGTGATTGTCAATAAGATGTCCGGGAGGGAGGTTTGGGGACGATTCTTCGTTTAATAAACTTTCAAGAAAAAGGATGTCCCCCTCTAAATCCAAGTAAGTATCATCAACCCCTGTTGGAATTGACTCATCACTTAGAAAAGCATCGACTTCATTCCAAAAGTTATCATCTTCTTCATCCGATGTGAGAGAAGAAATGGAATAGTCGGAAACAATAAGACTAGGAGATGATGGATCATTTGAAGAGAATTCAGTTTCATCCACAGAGTTAACAAACTCAATACGATAAACTGGTTCCGGAGGTGGGACAAGTGGTGTGCTCTTAGAGCTAGCAATTTCCACCACTTCCGATAAAGTCTCCGATTCAAGATCATCATCATCAAGAACACTCTTGACTTCTTTGGTACAACTTTCAAACCATTTGTTTGAACCAGGGTTGATTTTCAAAGCTTTTAGCTCAGCACGTTTTTGGTGACTCCTCTTAACCGTGAAATTTGAGAGTGTTGCATTGATTCTTTCAGATTTTTGATCAATTGTGGCAACAGTATGTTTGGATAGAGGTTTGGAGTTCGTTGATATTAAACGTGAGTTCTTCGTTATCAACCCGTATAGTCAACTCTTCAAAGAATACATCAATAAGAGCACGGCTCGTTCTCAAGAAAGCTCTCCCTAAGATGAGGGAAACTCTAGGATCTGCATCAAAGTCTACTACAACAAAGTCAGTCGGAAAATGAAACTTCCCTACTTTTACCACGACATCCTCGGCTATTCCAAGTGGACGAGTTATTATACAGTCCGCTAGCTCGAGTGTCATACAAGTAGATGTAAGTTCAGGAAGAGACAGTTTCTTCCATACTGAGAGTGGCATAAGGTTAATGCTAGCGCCAAGATCGGCCAAGGCGGAGCATTGAACCATCCCCAAGAAATCACACGGGATTAAAACCGCCGTGGTCTTCAAGCTTTTAGGAAGCTTCTTGAGAAGGACCACGAGCATTGCTCATTGAGAGGGTTTTAGCCATTTCAGATAACTTATCTTTGTTGCTCAAGAAGCCTTTAAGTGTGGATGCAAATTTGGGCATTAGAACGAGAGCATCAACGAAGCTTATATCAAAGTACAGTTCATTGAAAATTTGGAAATTTTTTTCCATTTGCTCTTTGGTTTTGTCTTTGAGCTTCTCATCATGCAATCTTGATGGGTAAGGAAGTTGACTAGACTTTTGAGCCGGGATGGAAGTCATTTCTGGCTCAGAATTAGTCTTCAAAACTTCGGGTTCCGGACTTAAAGCTTGGACTACCGAAGGTGGAACGTGTGCGGTACTTCGTGGGCTTGAGAAATGCACCTTGTCCGTTGTATCCTTGGTAACTTGACTCATTGCTCCTGGTGGAGGAGGCATTGGAGTCGAAGGTCCATTGTGCGTCTTAGGTTCACTTTCTACTACCTTTGGGAGAGAAGAAGAAGAGGTAGTAGGAATAGCGGGTCCATTGTATGAAACACCACTTCTGGTTGTGATCGCCTTTGCATCGCCCCTCGGGTTAGCGATCGTGTTGCTCGGAAGTTTTCCGAGCCCAGGGTTGATCATTTAAAGACTTCTTAAGATCGCCGATCCGACCGACCAACAACCTGTTCATTTCATCTTGGGATTTCATGAATTGCTTCAATAGCTCATCGGATGATGGGCTAGTTGGAACAATAGCGAGTTTGATTAGGAAAATTCGGCCTTTAATGTTCGGATTAGGGCCTTGATTTTGAAAATTTCCTTGATTAGGATTCATATTCCCATGAAATTGATTCCCTCGATTGAAATTGTTTTGATTAAGGTTTCCTTGATGTTGGAAACCTTGATTTGGTCCGGATAGAAATTACCTTGGTTTTGATAACCTTGGTTCATTCTAGGTTGGTTCGATTCGGTTTTGCATGCTAGGATTCGGTTAAAACCGGTGGTGCACGATAAGTGTTATACGGTAGTTTGGTTCATTTGAGGATGGTATTGATTACCTCCACGAGGTGAAGTACCGGCTATAGCATTGGCTTCAAACGGACTACCATCGGTGGCGATCAGATTGTAGTATGCATGAGGGCCACCACAAGTAACACAAACCTCGACTTTCTTCACTTCACCATGTGATGGTGTGCGTGTGAAGGTGACTTTCTTTGGTTAGCAAGAACCAAAGCTTCGAACAATATCCGTGAGTTTGTCAATCTTAGCATCGGTGCTAGATGTATTCACGGAGATGAAGTAGAAGGTCCAAGATTAGACCGAGATTGATATGTCTTTGCTCGGAAAAGGCGGACTGGGACTTGTTTTCAATGATTTGCAAGGCTTCTTTTGTGGTCTTGCTCAAGAAATTACCTCCATGGAGGCATTTAAAGAGTCTTGGTTATTCGATTCGGACCATTGTAGAAAGTATCCATTTACATTAACTCGGTAAAACCATGATGCGGACACATGAGCAACTCTTTGTAACGATCCCATGCCTCCCGAATGATTCATCAAATCTTTGAGAAAATTTCATTATCTCATTCTTAAGACTTGTAGTTCGGGATGGAGGATAGAATTCGTTAACAAACTTGGTGACTAGATCTTCCCATGTCTCAATGGAACGAGGGGTTGTTTCTCAAGCCAATTCCGGCTTGTCCTCAGAGAATGGGAACGGAAGAAGCTTAATTGCTTCATGTGGGACATTCTTGTATTTGATGGTAGATGCAATCTTGTTAAACCATCGAATATGTGCATGAGGATCATCCCGCCAAAACCATAAAATTGGCTTTGGGTTACAAGATTAAGTAACCCGGTTTGAGCTCAAAGGTATCGCCCACGATGGTTTGGGACAATAATGGCATCTCCGTAACCCTCGATGGGTGCTTGGAGAAGCTCATTCATAGGCTTATCTTCGCCATTACGACGGGGGTGGTGGTGGTAGACGTTCCTCGATCACGGTGAAGGAGCGAACGTCCCCACGTCACGAGGAATATTTGCAAGCTCGGAAAGTGGACTTGTAGGCGGAAGAAGGAGTGCGCATGCACTAAGTATAAAAATCGGTTTTCAAAACAAATGCGAGGCAAAACGACAAGTGAACTTAAACCAATAATCACAAATGAAATGGCTTCTTTGAAAAAGGTACACCAAATCACAAGGACACAAAGGCAAGTTTTAAATCTATGCTGTTCGGGAACTTATTAATGGTCACACCCCCAGTTGGTAGGTGTACTGCCTTGATTTGCGGTGGTTGATTTTTATGTATTTATTAAGTACCACTAAAAAGACGTAGGTATGGATTTGTGCTGATGGTTTAAAAACTTTTGGAAAATATTTTTGGTATCGTCTCGTTTAACCAAATCGTATCTCTTTAAGAATCACCTTAAAAGAAACACAAGCTAGAAAACGTTACGATTGTTTTGTTGTTTTATATTTTGTTTGGTGTTGTTAACACTTTAGGAAAAGTGATAATGAACTTTTTGATTTTTTATTAACTTTACAAAAACTGTTTACAAAAGGTGGTATATGTGCAAGTATGGGTCCGAAAAGCTTTAGAACACGCTTCTGACCTCCCGTGCGGCGCTAAAATTTGATTGTTTCGAACCGTCAAGTTTAATCACACAAGCTAACCACTTGTGAATGGTCAACCGTAATAAACTTAAACATTTCGAAAGCAATGCAATTAAGATCGAGGAATATAGTGGATTCCCGGGTCGTTAAGTCCCACGGAGGATGAATGGTGTTTGAACAAATTCAGATGTCGAATAATCACTAAGGATAGTGATCAGTAAGGATTTTGATTGATAACTACACTCGATTGATTGGAATGTATTTGGATGTAATTGTAAAACACAACAATCGATAAGACAAACGTAAATACGTACGATTAAAAACTACGTAAGCGTACAAAATAAAAATATGGGATCTAAGAAATAAAAGGCCTAAAAATATGAAAATGATATTTTGGAATCCTAAAATAAAAGAAAATTATTAGAAAAATAAAATTATTTTTACAACTATTTATTTAATTATTATTAATTAAAAACTATTTTAAACTATTTAATAATACTCTAAAATATAATAAAATATGAAATAAAGCTAGAAAATTGAAATTATGACTTAAGAAAATCTAAAATATTATAAAACTTATTTTAAAACTGAAAAGATATTTTTTATGCTTTTTATTTATTTTTTTACTAATTATTTAAGACTTTTAACTATTTAAAATTCTAATAAATACTAAACAAGATGAGAAAATTATGAAACTTTTTCTAAAAATATCCTAAGGTGATGAAAACTAATAAAATTCTAAAATGAATTTGCTTAAAAATAAGTTTGAATAGAAAATTAAAAGCTAATTTCTATTAAATAAATGCTATCACTATATTAAAATGATGTTTTTGTGGTTTTCTTTTATAAAACTACTTAACTACTTAAAATATGAAATTTTAATGAAGATGAAATTTTCAAACTTAAAAATAAGCTATTTGAGAACTTATTATTTCAACAGTTGAGCTTAAGAGCTTATTTTGAAGATTTAAGCTCAAATAAGCTTACAATTTGGAACAAAAGTGAAATAAGCTACAACAAGATAAAAGCTACTCAAATTAAGCTAGAAAACACAAAGAACCATATTGAAAAGTGGAAATAAGCAAATAAGCATTTGGCTTCTTATTGTTAAAAGAGCAGTTATGGGACAAAGAAAAGTCACTTGCGTTTCTAGCAAATAAGCTAAAAATGGAAAATTAAGCTTGGGACTTCAAGACGACTTGGTTAGCTTTCCAAAGAACCAAATCTCACAAGCTTATGCTAACTAATAAGCTCTGTGGGAGCTTATCAAATTGGACTACTCAACTGTGCACAGGGCACCATTTTCAGACAAGGATCCAAAAGAAGCTAGGAAATAAGCTATTAAAAGGCTGAACTAGAAAATATAAAAAATACTATGACAGAGATAAGCAGTTGAATATTGATATACCAAGAGCTCAAATCTTGAAAACTACTATTAAGTCCTATTTAAAAGTTTCTAGTTTATTCAAAAACGACCCAACTGAAATTTTGACTTTTTATATGACACTATCAAGTTGACTAATATAAACTTTAAATTGATTCTAATCACTGATTGTGATGTATTAAGGTGAACTAAGACTGATTTGATCAATGATAACAACTTATGACCATGAAATCATGATCATAGAACTTGAAAATCCAACAGTTAATGAACAAGAGATGATCAAAGGATATTTTGACTTTTTTAACAAATGAACACTGGTTTTCTCTGTTTCTTTGAGTTATTAGGAACTAATGTGATATAAGACAAGCACAAGCAATAACACAAGCAACCTATAACACAGTTAAATTAACAAATCCAAACACCACTTTATGAGACTGATTTGATGCTTTTCAAAAAACAGATTAAAACCATGCCATGGATTACGGACCTTATAATATCATATTTTAAAGTTGAATGAGCATTAAACCATAATACTAACAACATTAAACTAACAAATTACACTTATACTATTTTAAGCTGTGAAAATAAGATTTTAGCAACTATAAATTTTAAAGAACAAGCAACTTGTTTTATTGTTTGATTTTACTTAGATACAACTTAGAAACATTAACATACAACAATTTAAGCTAATTAACAACTCTAACGTTGAAATGCCAAAATTGAGAAAAAGGCTTACAAGTGGCTTCCAAGCACAAGACCGAGAATTAAGGCACAAACACAACCTAAAGCTTCCCAACAAGCACTAAACCCAAGGCAATCCATTATTAACCATGCTCCATTGTGATCACCATTTCTTATGATTTTTGATTTTTCACTAATTTATTTGTATTTTGGTATTTTCTCTTTTGCTTCTAAACTGATTTTTATGGTATCTAAAAGCTTAGAAAAGCTTTCTAGAGCTTATGTGTTCTTACTCAGTCCATAAAACAACTAACAACAACATTAGAACATTTTGAGATTTTTGAACTTGGAAATGCATAAACTGAAAATAGAACTTAAAACTTTAATTGATGTTAACAAAAGCTTTATTATACATTAAAGACTTGAAATAAAGAGCTTGAAAGCTAAAACATACACTGAAGTTGGAAAATTAACTAAGACGACATAAAATAAACTAAGTTACACTAGATATCTTCCCACATTGCTTCCTCTCTCTTTATAAAGATCTTTATGACTCTAGTCGACATCTCGAGACTTTCCCACCTCTTTCCCGACCATTGGATCCTCAAAATTCATCATATTCGTCCATGTGGAGTTTTTGGCGCCAAAAGTCTATAAGCGTGTTTCAATCAATTAATGATCTTTGGGTGTTAGTGGTAGTGGAGGGTGGTTAAACAAGTGGTGAGACAGTGGAATGTTGAAAAGTGGAAAAACCACTGGATTTACAGCGTGATGAAGGGGATGAACAGTGAAACGGGTTTGGCGGGTTTGACCTTTTTGACTTTTGATATTAATAGACGGGGTCAAAATGGGGGTCACATGTGTTTGACAGGGGTTCTATTTGGGTTTGGTGGGTTTAAAATACAAAAGGGGTCCAATTTGGTTTGTTATGAATCTGAGGACCAATGTTGTAAATTCGAAAAGTTAAGGGACCAAATCATCCATTTTCCAAAGTTATAATAAGGACCATTCCTGCCATTCTCTAATAGTACAAGGACCAATTTTATTATTTTCCATTTTAAAAATCCAAGGACTATTTTGACACTTTTAAACTTGAGGACCAAAGTTGTAATTTTGCAATTTTTAAACTTTGAAGGGTTTGTTTTAACAACTTTTGAATCCCATGGACCTTAAATGACATTTTTCTTTATTTTGATATACCGTGGACTATTTTGACAACTTTTGATACTGGGGACTAAAGCGCCAATTATGCAAACTTGATACGCTTTTTTATCCGATTTTGATATTTTGCATTTAAAACACATAAAACACTTATTTGTGATATTTTATCATTTTGATGCATTTCGAGTGTTTTCGGATGTTTTGGCATTCTAAGCAATATAAAATGATGAGTATTATGCGATCCATAAAAACTTGTTATTCTTGATTCTCTCTTGTCAAGTACCTCCAACACAAGTTTCGTTTCTAGGATCACATGAAGCCCATAGGTCATACGAGTCCCCTTAGTTCTTGGTATAGCCTTGCACCGTTGATATCTTTTAGATGGTGATAAAGGAAATAGGTTAATATCGTGGGACCATTCACTAGTTTTACGAGTCGTTGATTCGCCTATATCAAGGAAGCTGTATGCCTTGCGTATCGATTCTGCCGTGGCGAGATTCTTGGTTACGGCGTAATTCGTTAGAGTGGATTTCCTCAGTATTCTTCATAACCCCGTTATCGCTGTCAAACACATAGTTATGCCGTAACTCATTAGGCATGTTACGACATAACTCAGATCTGTCGATGAAATCATCCCCTAAATTCGTATCATTGACCTGAACCTTCGAGTTATCATCAGAAAAAATCACCTTACATTCCATAGCTGGGTAGATCCTTCAGGTTTATCGTTATTCCTCCTTACTTTTTCACTGAGCTTCATTACCATGGATTCTAGGTTTTTCGAGTTGTGTCGTGCTAGGAAAGGTTTACGTAAGTGTTTTCCGGAATTCTTTCAACCGCTCATCTTGCTCCTTTTGTCTTTGGGCTGAATTTTCCAGAACTTATTAATTGTTTCTTCAAGTGGGCTTTCTTTCTCCATAAGGCCCACGATTGTAAATTCTCGATAATCATTCCTATTTCGATTATCTCCGTAAAATGGCCGATTTTCCCCATACTTAGCTTCTTCAATATTCTCTTCGTCCACATGAGGACAATTTTTCGTAAGATGTCCCCCTCCACAGATTTCACAACCTACTTGGATGGCATGAGCGGTTTCTATGACTTTCGGCATATCTCGACTGAGATCTTCAATTTTACTAGCGATTCTTTGCAATTCCGTCAAAACTTCCGCCTTGGTTTCTTTTACTCCCACCGTCGTGCCATTTTTGAGAGTGGTCCGCCAATTTTTGAATGGCTTCAATTGCAGTGGTAGGAGTCATGTTCGGGATAGGTCCTTGAAAGTCCAGCATTTGCCTTGTAGCTACGTTAATTCCTTTGTAGAAAATATTGACCTTCTGCTGGTTATTCAGATAATTGGTAGGACACTTATAAAGAAGATCGTTGTATCATCCCAAGCTTGATCTGATGTTACGTCGTCTTCTTGTTTGAAATTATGGATCTCCAAAAGCTGGTTAGAAATCTTCGATGGCGGGCAATATCTTTGGATAAAGTGTTTCTTTAGTAGCGAATGGACCGTCATAAGTCCTGTTGTTCCTGGTCCCTAAGCCAAGTCATTAAGTACCGCTACATGCTAGATTCATAATAGTGAGTGCCGGCCGTTAGAAACTTAGACACTACACCCCCAATTCTTAAGTTCATCCAAACGATATGTGATCGGTTGGTCAATCGCACAAGTAGAAATGGGTCGTCGATTGGTCATATCTTACCCTTCCGTCTCGATCCGCTCACCTAGGGTCGGTTGGTCATATCTCCTAGGCAATTGGCCTCACCGCCATTCAAAACTACCGAACCAAGGGTGACTACCAATGAACTATGCATGCATACACTTATAAATAATTGTGCGGAAGTAATGGTAAATGCAAACAAAACAATTAAGGAATAATAACTAGGCTAGCACCAAAGGGTGCTTAGCCGCTCATATTAATCATGCAAATCAATTCAATATTCAAAGGTACGAAATACATGAATTGAAAGTAAAGAAATATAAACGCTAATGCTTATCGTAATGGAGTGACTTCTCCCTTGAAACGACTCCGTATGCTCCCCTAGACGCCTTGAGCTTTTTCCCACGTTCTCATAGTGTTGTGTGTGGAATGGGATGATTAGAAATCTTTGGAATTAGTGGGTATTAATAGGCGGATCGGGTTACGGCGTAACCAATATAGGAGTTACGCCGTAACCTTCTATTTCTTCGTAAATGCACTAGATGCGCTAGTTACGGGCGTAACCTAATTAGTGGTTACGCCGTAGTCTTCAATAAACTCGGTTACGTCGTAAGTGATGCAGAGTTACAGACGTAAGTATCGGTGACGTGGAACCTCATTTGACCTAATGGAGTTACGTCAGTAACCTTTGGGAAGAGTTACGCGTAACCTCTTGATAAGTTGGTATTCGGGTCACGCATTAGTTACGGCGTAATGTGAGAGAGGAGTTACGCCGTAACTTCTTCAAAATAGCATACTGTGATAAATCTTTAGTTATGTTTCCATTTTCGTGTCTCATTAGCTCCAATGCTCATAATTTATCTGAAAGTGGAAAACAAGCGTAAATCCATATAAATGATATAAATAACGAGCATTATCGGGGGAAATTGACACTTAATATTCAGGACTATTTGATGTTATCAATGGGGAATGTATCACATGTGGGAATACCTGGAGCTTCTTTTCTCGGTCTGAGAACATCTCTACCAATGGTCGGGTTATAATCCTCTAGTTGTGTTTGAACCCTATGAATGTAGAAGATAACTTGAACATTGATTCAATCGCTCGCTTTTTGTAGTAGTCGCATCAATCATACGATCTCTATTGATCTTGTAGAGAACTTGGTCATAGACTTCTTCCATTCTTCTTTCAGACCGGCTTCAGAGAACGTGTCCATGTCCATCTCCCTTGTTACATCCGCCAAGGCATGTGCAAATGGAGTAGATACTCCATTCGGCTTTTCAACCACTGGGTTTTCGTTTTGCACATCCTCTTCTACTAACACTGATTTCCCCTTATCTTGACCAATACCTAGATCCTCTGCTATCTCCCCTTCTTCCATCCCTGTATCAACCTCAAAAACTCCTTCATCTTCTTCCAAATCAACTCCTAAATTTTCTTTAGCCTATACCAAATTTTCTAAATCTTCATATCGTTTGTGACGAAATTGAAGGTTGTGATTGTGGAGGATAGATGTGGTTTGTTCAATTAGAGTCCATGTGGTACATTGGACCCATTGTCCTCAATATCTTGGTAGCATTCTCCCCTCGGGATCATCTTGCTCGGGATCTTCCTGTTTGCGTTTCGATATTGAGGTACGCATGTTTGTTCTAACGATAATACCCGACAATTAAGCTTAGTGATAGCTTGCATGATCTTTGAAGTCGTGGTGTTCATTGACTCTGCATGGTTGTCATATCTCGTTCGATGAGTCTTGTTGTGCGGGATTCGGAGGAGGGTTATATAAGAGCTTCGAAAAGGTTTGGTTGTGTTTCCTGAAGTGATAAATCTTCAAGGAATTGCATGAGCATTAGTGTTTTCAGATCATCAAGTGGTGTTTTGTTGAAGTTCTACCAGTGCCTTGATTAAGTCTTTGTTCCACTGTTGTTAATCTTTCATTGAGTTCCTGGGAGACTATACCTAACGACTTATGCAGACTACCTTCGGTAACAAACCGCAAGGCATCCGCGTAAATGCGTCGTGGTGTGGTAGGAATTGGTGTTGTTGTTGTTGATGTATGTTTATGGACTATATTTAATAGACGTATCCGGATCGAACTCAAGACTATGGGATTGCACTCATTGCGTATGAGATTCAATATATAATAATTAATTTATAAATGTTATGATTTAATTATTATTTCACAATAACGCCTAACGGTCGTTAGTACTTAATGGTAGTTTGTCTAACGGTCATTAAATATTAAAGAGGACTAATATGTAATTAGAAGAGAGAGGTTTTGAATCCTTGGGGATTAAGGGGCGGTCGAATTGGGTATTCCATTAGGGATATCCCATCCAAACTTGGACTCTAAGTTACCTAACTATAAATACAAGGCTTTATATTCATTAGTTGCTAATCTTATGTAACCCTAGTTAGCCAATCGGCCATATACCCTGTTAGGATATTCGATTGCTTTTGAGCTAAATACAAAAGGTTTGGTTAATTATTGTGATCAAGAAACTAGCATTCGCATTGAATCGTTAACAATACGCGTGTACAAGACCGTGGTAAAAATCCCAATTAGATTTTTGTGAAGAAACCCTAATCGACTAAGGAGTAGTCGATTTGCCCTAAACCCTAATTTTAGGGTTTGTGATTTTGGTGTTTCGTGTTATAACCATTAGCTAAAATGTACGCTTTCTATTTATGTTTAAGTTAATTAATTACACGTATTTGATATTATGCTTTCATTCGTGCTTTGTGATTACTTGTTTAATTACACGAATGTCATGGTATTTAAATCCAATAGTTGATTTCAAGATAGGTGTTATTAGTGTTGTTGCAGACTTGGTTGTTGATGATGATTGAATCGAGATTGTTGTTATGACAGTTGTTTTTGTTGTTGTTGTTGGAGATGGTATGATGACAGTTGATGCAAGTATTGTTGTAGTTGTTATTGGTGCTTTTCTGAACCTTCTATGGACAAAAGCTCACGTTTTTTATTGGAGCAGCCCGTAATTACAATCCATACTTATGGTACTGGCAAGATAACCGACTTGGAACGTGCATAATTTTATACAAAAACTTGTTTGTGGTTTTTTTATGTCTTTGTTGTTGTAAACACAACTCGATCTATTGGTGAATATAAAAAATCGGGCTCTTGAAATTTATTAGGCGTCAATTTTAGTGTGGGAGAAAAAAATAAAGGGGCACTTGTAAAAAAAAAGCATGTGAAAGGAGAAATAGCAGAGATAATGACTTATCGGGTATCATTTTGTGGATTTGTAAATAAGACCCATTCAGTTAGATCACACGGTACCTACAAGTCATAGGCTCGTGTTATAAGGAAAAAGTGATACCACCTCACCACTTTTAACCTATAACTCAGCACAAAAACACCCTCCTTCTAAAACTAGTGTTATTGAACACTCATGGATCCCACTGTTTTTATTTTTTATTTTTATTTATTCAAATAAAACAATACATTAAAAATTAAAGCATTACATAATTTAAGTAAAATAACTTATAAAATTTATACATTTTAAGAACTAATTATGTAAAAAAATAAATAAAGGACTAACGATGCAAGAACTTAACTAACGATGATCAAAGTGACAAAAAGAAGAAGATGCATCATCTTCTTACTTCCTTCCCTTCGTGACCTAAAAAGCACACACAAACATAACACAAACACATCAAACACTGAAACACACCACACAAACACATAGGGATGAGCATTTGAACCGAATCCGGGAACCGAACCGAACCGTCTGATATCCGATCAAAGCGGCACCGATTCTTGAAATGCGATGCAGTGCGGGACTACGAAATAAGGTGAAAAAAATTCGGGACCACTAATTGATGCGGGACCGGTACCAAATCGAAATTCGAAAAAGTCGAAAACCGATTTCGGTGCGGTGCCGTCAGACGATACCGATACCGATATCCGAATCCCGTTCGATGCAGTGCCGGTACCACTAATTTATGCTCGGGAAAAATCGGTCCACTAATTGATGCGGAATCGATGCGGGACCGATCGCTGCTCATCCCTACAAACACATCATACAAAACACATTACACAAAACAGTTAAACCCAAGAAAATAAATAAATAAATAAACGTATCGCGTGGATCGGCTGGGACGGCGCCAAAACGGATGGCGCCAGCTCCGGTTTTGTCCTCGCACCATAGGTTGGCGTTACCGGTTGGCACTACCTTCTCCAGCCACCTGTACCGTATCAATCCAATTCCCTCATTCCCATACACATAAACCTATCACACCCTAAATAAAATGAGAATATCATACTCTTCCTTTATACAATAACGTATAAAATACATAATGTAATTTGTAAACTGAAAACAGGTATTGCAGGGTTGTTTGCAGATTTTATATACAGGCATACCCGGTTACTTCAAGCAGGTATTGTTGGTTCTCAGGCATGTATTTATCCATAATATACATGGCATACCCGGCACCACCCATACCCACAGGTAAACATCCTCGGGTTTGCCCATTCGCCAGGAGCGGATATATGCAGGTTGTGAGTTCACATTACTTCAAGCAGGTATTGTTGGTTCTCAGGCATGTATTTATCCATAATATACATGGCATACCCGGCACCACCCATACCCACAGGAAAACATCCTCGGGTTTGCCCATTCGCCAGGAGCGGATATATGCAGGTTGTGAGTTCACATTGTAGAGTCACCCTTAATCCAAACACAAAAGTTAATATGCGAATAAACATGCAACAAGAAAGGATCCTAGAAAAACACATTTCAAATGGCAGGTTAAAATGAGCTAGAAAATAAAACCCAAGGGTCTGTCATTTAACCATATCTCTGGATGCATCCTATTCCTTGACTCAAGTCACAGGTTCTTGACCTCAAGGTGACTAGTTGTATGGTTAGGGTAGCAGAATCAAGATATGAGATTTTATAATGTTTGTAATGTGATGCATATGTAAGCGTACAGCTATATCTATCGAGCATGTGATATTTGTAAAACAGATGCTCTAACAAGTGGAACATAACAAGTATGTGGTGCAGCTACGACTCAAGAGAATAACATTAAAATCGAGGAAGATAATGAGCACAATGTGTTCCTACTGACCATAAAAGCAAGGATATGCTCTTCAGAATTATTTCATGTACACTCTTCATTTCACCTCTGACCATGTTCCAGTCATATAAAGGATTAATCAAAAATCACTAATAGAAAACTGTCTTACTCAGCTACAACCAACTTCAAACCTTGTTAAGGATAGCCGGGTGGATTGAGGTGCAAAGATAGTACCACAAACAGAATAAAACAATCATTAGCTCTTATGTATTAATATCAATCTATATGTGGATAAACAATAATAGAACTCGTTGTACATTATCAGCATAAAAGCAAAACTATGCACACATGGTATGGCAATTTATTTGAATATTTGTTCATGTGTATAGCAAACAAAAGGTATCAAAGTTTTTAAGTTAACTTTAACATACCATCTCTATTAGCAGTCCAAGCAAGAAGTGGCAGTACCCCTTTGATGAATGCTTATTAGCTACCTCTTTTTAACTTTTCTTACTACAAATAACATACTACTACTAATCACCTAAAATGAAAAAGATCGACAACTTTTAACCTGCCGAACTAAGCTATTATTCTATGCAATTTCCCTTTTCTAAATAGGAGCACCTTAAAAACATAGTGTTTGCTCAATCAATTTATCACAAGTAATGTACAGTTCTCACGTTTTCCATCAAGCCGTTTCGTCATTTTGAAGAAAATCTTCCGCACGCTTGCGAGCTCGTAACTGATCACGGACCGTCTGGTTTCCTTGATCTTGATCTTCATCTTTCTTCATGAAATGGAAGCCCATAAGATACCTGTACTCTCCCGTCCCAAGACATCGTGAGCAATAGGCAAGCCCACTACCACCACAAGTCTTGCACCTGTTTAAAACCACAAAAGAGGAAAGGTGTATCACTACCCTTTATTCCTTGATTTTACAGGCTTAAGAAATGTTTGAGGTTCGGGAATACCTCACCATTTTGGCCACTCTCCATTCGGGAGCATAGCTAATTCAACACAATTTGTCCTTCCTGCAAGATGATAAAAAAACATCGGGTTCAATTAGCCCACAATAGCTTTTTGTCTACTTTATGAAAGTGATAATTATGATTACAATAGCAAAGTAAAATTAAAGTAAAACGATATCGGAGGTTGTAGGTACACGTTTGATTTGTTCCCTATTTCATTAGTTTGAGATGAAAGATAACCCAAATAGACCAACTTGTAATCAAGCGAAAGGTCGAAATTGCTTAAGTATGAGTTTAGAAAAGGGAGAGGAAAGAAGGACCTTTTCCAGAACAATCATAACAATCAACTCTGCCACTCCCTCTGCATACTACACATGAAGGCTCTGGTTTTCTTTTCTCTAATCTAACATTAGACTGCAACAAACGGGCAACAGAAAACAAGCAAATCAAGATATGTCTTTTCTCTAATCTAATTTAAAGACATTAATCTTCAAAATGATATATGAATTAAGCAGCAGATAACAGCTAAAAAACCAACAGAAAACAAGCAAAGCAAGAACTGTGTTTTACAGTTTGAGCTCATTTTTTTACCAAAAGAGTTCTTCAACAAAAATATGCTTTTTTTTCTAAGATACTATCGTCCATTTATATGAATAACATATCTTCCTCTTCCTCATCTACCCGTGGAAGTCAGTTCCAATTCTACCCTTGTTACTATATGCTATAATTATAGTAAACAACATGATCATCAAAGCTATAAGGTGTCGGAAAACATACTAATCCCTCCAAATTCTAATAGGTGTTTTGAATTTCATAACTCATAACATGTGCAACAAATTATAAAAATTTCTTGACAACTTGTGGCAAACACATCAAAACTGATTTTTGATTGGTAATAGGCTTGGTGTCATGCAATCACTAGCACCATTCGTCCCTTTTTTTCTTTTTTTTTTTGTGAGTCGGTGAGTATTTTTGGTAAGGTATTATGTGGAGCTACGGGTACCAATAACATGTTATTGGTTTTTTTGTTGGGAGTTTATTTTAGTTATTGGTGTGTTATTGAAAGGGTAATGAGGTGGGCAGGTGGCGCTGAGGTGGCAGACGAATAACATGTTATTCGTTCTCCCCACACCTTGCACTCTTATGTTCTAGACGTGCATCAAATGAGCATGGAAAGTTCAATTCCATAGACACAATCTATACCAATTTTACGTTTTCTAGCTCTAACATTATGTTGATGAACTCGAAAGTATCTTATTTAGTTCAAATACCAATTCAACAAACTAACTTTTGGATTCAATTTACACAACATGTACGCCTTCACAAATATCCATGAGAATTAATTAGTAGTATTTTCGAAACGTTTGAATACTCTCATACCCACTTAATTTGACAAATAAAAGTCAAACAGTAAGAAAGCAGTGAGTGAGTGTTGTTACCTCTGATTTAACAATCCAAGATGGCTTAGGTACTGATAACAACGGTGTTCGAGGCGGTGGCGGTGACGGTGATGGTGGCAGGTTGTTGCTGTCCGGTGGTGGTGGTGGAGCACCGTTGCCGGTGTTTGTGGTCGGAAATCTAATGGTAGCTACTGTCAAGGCGGAGGCTATCATTTTTGTGTGAGGGTGAGACTCGAAGTTAATGGGGTATAATGGTAATTATACTTTGATGAGTGTAGTGTTAATTCAGTTTTTTCTTAACATAGTGTTTTGGATTAATTATTTTTTGTGTTTTTACTTGAACTAGTGTTTCAAGTAACAGTTAATTTTCATTATTAGGGATGTATGTGGCAATGTTGTTGTTAAATGTCAAAGTTGTAAAAATCGTGAATTGATAGTTGGTCAGTTAAACTCTTAGCAGCTTGTGATTGGTTTAGATGAGGTTAATTGGTGATTGATCGAATTGTCATTTTTGAAAAAATTAAATATTTTCGACGAATTTTGAGTATTTTCGACAAGTTTTTGGTATTTTTGCTAAGATTTGCCTTATAAAAACAACCTGTAATAGATATAAACAACAACTATAAATGATTAAAACAAGTTTACGGTATTTAGAGAGATTTGTAGATTTTCGATAAATTTGATAGCGTTTGCCGATTTAAATAAATTGAAAAAACTGGTAGCCGATTAATGTCCAGACAACGATTAATCGGTCTTGTACACTTTTTGTTAACAATGTTCAATGTAATTCAAAGGCTCACATCTTGTAGCCTAGCATATGTAATTTCAATTGAATTTTCAAATCCGTATAAATATCGATATTATTAAGTTTTTCGAAAAGAAAAATAATAATAAATAACTAGTGTTTTAGTTTTACTTATTTTGCAAAAAATACAAAAGTTTAACATAATTTTGGAGGGAAAAAAAGTGCTCTTTCGTCATTGTTAGTTTAACTCACACTCGTGTAAAGCTTTTAATATTAATTTTTGTTTTAGAAGAAAAAACAATAATCCTTGACATTTTATGTAAATTACTTGTTTTAACTTTTCTTTTGATAAGTAACAAGGTTCTAATAATTAGTTTACAACTTATAATTTAACAATGTTATAGAGATGTGTAACAATAATGAAATTTAATCGTAAAACTTCTTGTAGTTGATACATGAAGCTAATCCCAGGATGAATGTGCCCTTTGTTTCCACGATTAACCTTAAGTCGTCCGATGTCGATTTGGGAATAGTGTTATGGTAGCTCACCATTGTAATGATTCGGTCATCTCCTAATTTGAAAATGTTGGATACCGAGTAAAGTAACGTCAGAATGAAATGTATCAAATAAAATATTCCTAAATTGCCATGTTCACAGTATCTCAACACTATTTGATTTTTCAGCCGCAAACACGCTTAGTGATCCACCTTGCCCAATTTTTCCAATCGTTGTAGATAGAAACACATTCACCATGGCCATTCTGAGACGGTGGTGTTTCGAGCTTTTCCATAACAGCATGAAATAACTTTAATAGTATACTTGCGTGTTCCCGGCCACTAAATACAATCAATATCGCAGCCGATAGAGTCATGATGGAATGAAAATACCAGAACAATGGGAGTTGGCTAGAAGTCGTTGAAACTCATCGAAGCTTCCCACAGTGGTAGATTTCTTTGACCGTTCAGTTTAAGTTTGGGTTGAATACCCCGACAATTAATGTTGCAAAATAGTTTTGGTAATTTTGTACACCAATTGTTTATATGGTTTGCTTAAAATTAGATTGTTCATATGTTGTTGTTTCGCGTGTTGTAGGTGATGAAAGTTTGACATTCGAAAGTCAAACCGCCATTTAGCATTTTAATTTGATTGTAGCAAGTAAAACCGATTTCAGCTACTTTAGTTAGTCAATACTTGAAAATGGTGAACGGGTTAAGCGTGAGCCAGAGTCGTCTTGTCGGAAGGATTGAAAACCTGGAAGATTAGTGCAAAAGCGTAGGTTATTTGAAGTTTGATGATAAGGATGGCTAGTGGAATGTTCAATAATATAGAATGGTATTTGACTTTGTAAAGTCAATATTGCAAAACCATTATCAATATTTGTTTTGGAGTGAATTGATAATTTGATATGTTTTAGAAGTTTGACTTAACAAAGTCAAACTTAATGGTTTTGTGTTGTTGGCAACTGAGAGACCAATTGTGTATTCTAAAGTGATTATTGGCGGGAGTTTTAAGTATGACAACGGCAACCAAGACAAATTCGAGGACCCAGTATGAAAAAAGTAACTATTAGACCCTCGACCGCCTCTTTACCGGAGACGATATTAACTAGTGCACCAAACGATAAACAAATCTACCACTTTTCCACACACAAACAATTTTCCAATGGCGATTTCCCATTTTAAGCGAACTTATGGAGTTCTTTGATTCGCCTAATTTGAATGATCGTATGTTATTCGGTTTGAAGAGGTCGCCCGAAGGATTATGAGGAAGCTAGTTCTTCATGCATCCGGCATCCCGAGGCAGGAATCATCGCGTGGGAGTCGAGAGAGAATCAAGCTCGGGACCTCGTGGAATTAGGCTGATCGACGTGGACGCACCGACCAAAATCTAGTCGAGGCACACAAATCAACTTGCCCAACTTACTCTGATTGTTGGTCAAGCAGATGAAGGTATTGGTTCAACCAAGAGTTTGTTAAGAAAATGGTCGAACATAATGCCGAATTTTGGTTTTCCATGAGGTAGATAAACGCGGTCTTTTGGGTGATAGTTTTGGGAATATAGGTTGCTAAAAGGGTATGTAAATTAGATTTGATGTAGTTGGTTATGATGTTTAACAAACTTTATTAATGATAAAATATCATTTGGGTTATGTGTTGTTTAATCGTTCTTCTATTGTGATATTGGGTGTATTTTAGTGTAATTAGTATCAACAAAACCAAACATCCCTTATATCGCCAAAACCAAACATGCCTTGTCAAACAAACCAAACAGGCCCTTGTATCGCCAAAACTTTAATCGGTAAACCAAACACCCCTTGTATCGATAAAAGCAAAGACAATGGTTTAAAAGATGTGGTGAAAATGCAAATACTTTAGCACTAAATCATAATGTATCAACAAACATCCGCTTGTATCGGCTAAACCCTTTTTTCAAAAAGTTGTTACAACAAAACAAACACCCCGCATCGGAAAATTAGGCGGTGGTTTCAAAACACGGTTGAAAATGCAACGCGATAAACAACAATGTATTGACAATGGTGTATTGTAACATCTTGAATTTTGACTTACCAAAGTCAAACAAACTTATGAAAGCCAACAAATTGTAACTTACTATTGTGGTATGACTTGGGTAAGTCAAACCTATTAACAAATGCAAAATGATTTCAAACACAATTACTTTAATAAGAACACAAAATTTTATTCATCGATTTCATGTTCTCAAGAACTACAAATGTTTACTATCATCTAAACATACACCCTTAGCTAGACAGCAACTCTTCTATCATCGTTTCCTTCTTTTCCTTTCTTTCCTTGAGATATTTAAACAAAATTTCCAGTTTTTAATCCTTTCTCCAAATCGTTAAACTTTGATAGACTAAAATACACCGTTGGTCCCTAAACTTGTCTTGGAGGATCGCGATGGGACGAACCACGCCTTTTCATCGCCACGGGTCCAAACAGTGGCCATTAAATGCCGATTCGTCCCTTGACCGTAATTGGGACAACCAAACCGATTTCCTTCGAGGGTATTATAGACCATTCACTTTTTTTACCCAACCTAGTTAAATGTAACCCGACCTTCAACCATATGTATGAACGAGCAAGATTGAACCCTAAAATACAATCAACACACATTCTTCCCAAACCATAAACAAAAACAATAATGGCACAAAACGATAAGGGGAAGGGTTTGTTGAGTTCGTTGAGGAAAGCAGACTGCGCAAATGAAAAGCGGTTGGGTGTTAAGAAGGAGAAGGAAGAGGATGACATCTTGTTATCAAAGTTTAACGATTTGGGAGAAAGGATTACAAAACTGGAAATTTTGTTTAAATATCTTAAGGAAAGGAAGGAAAAGAAGGAAAACGATGATAGGGAGAGTTGTGGGTCTAGCTAAGTGTATGTTTAGTAGATTGTAAACATTTGTAGTTCTTGAGAACATGTAATCGATGAATAAAGTTTTGTGATCTTATTTAAGTAATTGTGTTTGAAATCGTTTTGCATTTCTTAATAGGTTTCACTTACCCAAGTAAGTTACAATTTGTTGGTTTTCATAAGTTTGTTTGACTTTGGTAAGTCAAAATTCAAGATGTTACAATACACCATTGTCAATACATTGTTGTTTAATGCTAAAGCGTTTGCATTTTGAACCCGTATTTTGAAACCATCACCGTATTTTTTCGAAGGGGGTGTTTGGTTTTTTGTAACAATTGTTGCCGATAAAAGGGGCCGTTTGGTTTAGCCGATACAAGCGGATGTTTTATTTGATACATTATGATTTAGTGCCAAAGTATTTGCATTTTCACCACATCTTTTAAACCATTGCCTTTGCTTTTGCGGATACAAGGGGTGTTTGGTTCTCTTGATTAAACTTTTGCCGATACAAGGTCCTGTTTGGTTTTGATGATACAAGGGCTGTTTGGTTTTCTTGATATAAGGGGATGTTTGGTTTTGTTGATACTAAAAGCACTAAAATACACCCAATATCACAATACAAGAACAAATTAAACAACACATAACCCAAATGATATTTTATCATTAATAAAGTCGTTAAACATCATAACCAACTACATCAAATCTAATTTACATACCATTTTTAGCAAAACTATCACCCAAAAGACGCCTTTATCTACCCCATGGAAAACCAAAATTCGGGCATTATGTTCACCATTTTCTTAACAAACTCTTGGTTGAACCGAATACCTTCATCTGTTTGACCAACAACTGTATGAGTTGGGCAAGTTGGTTTGTGTGCCTAGACCGGATTTTGTTCAACGATCCACAAAGTCAAGCGCAATTCCACGAGGTCCCGAGCTTGATTCTCTTGTATCGCCTCCCTACGGTTGATGATTCCTGCCTTCGATGTCGGGCAAGATCAAGAAGTAGCTCCTTAGAATCCCTTCGCGCGACCTCATCTTCAAACCAGATAGCCATCCGATCATTAAGATTTGGCGAATCACCACCTCCATGAGTTTGTTTAAAATGGGAAATCTGCCATTGGAAAGTTGTGTGTGTGTGTGAAAAAAGTGGTAGATGAGTTTATCGGTAAGAGACGGTGAAGGGTCTAATACTTACTTTTGTTTCACACTCGGTCCCTGAATTTGTCTTGGTTGCCGTTGTCATACTTAAAACTCCCGCCCAATATTCACTTTAGAATACACAACTGGTCCCTCAAGTTGCCAACTTACGTAAAACCATTAGAAGTTTGACTTTGTTAAGTCAAACTTCTAAAACATAGTATCAAATTATCAATTCACTCCAAAACAAATATTTAGTAATGGTTTTGCAATATTGACTTTACAAAGTCAAATACCATTCTATATATTATTCAACATTCCACTAGCCATCCTTATCATCTAACTTCAAATACCATTATGCCTTTTGCACTTAATCTTCCAAAGGTTTTCAATCCTTCCGACATTACGACTCGCTCACGCTAAGCCATTCACCATTTTCAACTATTGACTAACTAAAGTAAACCTGAATACGCACAAACATCAACATATGAACAATCTAATTTAAAGCAAACCATTTAAACAATTATTGTACAAAATTACCAAAACTATTTTGCAACGTTAATTGTCCAAGGGTATTCAACCCAAATGAAACTACAACCAATCAAAGAAATCTACGACTACATGGGGAAGCTCGGTGGAGTTTCAATGACTTCCTAGCCAACTCCCAATTGTTCTTGGTATTTTCATTCCCATCGTGACTCCTATCGCTTTTTCGATATTGATTGTCTTTAGCGACCGGGAACACGCAAGTATACACTTTATTAAAGTTATTTCATGCTGCTCGGGAAAAGCTCGAAACACCACCGTCTCAGAGTGACCATGGTCGAATGTGTTTGTGTTCACAACAAGGAAATTTTTGCAAAGGTAGATCACTAAGCGTGTTTGCACTGAAAAATCAAATAGTGTTGAGATACACAAACATGTCAATTTAGGAATGTTTTATTTGATACATATGCATTACAAAGATTACACTTACTCGTATCCAAGATTTTCAAATTCGGCGATGACCGAATCATTACAATGGTGAACGCTACCATAACACTATTCCCAAAATCGACATCGGACGACTTAAGGTTAATCAGGAAACAAAGGCACCTTCATCCTAGGATTAGCTTCATGTATCAACTACAAGAAGTTTTCTGATTGAATTTCATTATCATACACATCTCTATAACATTGTTAAATTATAAGTTGTAAACCGAAATTGTTCTTACGTGCAATCACCAAAATCCAATGTAAGGGTCTCAAGATTTTGAAGTCATGTCAAGTGAAAGATATCGATGTTGTGATTGTGGTCACAACATTATAACGACCTAATGACAAATGTAACTTCTTCAAATTCCCATGTTTTGCAATATCCCATAGTCTCATCTCATTAGTACTAGGACGATTCATCTTAAGAGACTCAAGTGAGGGACAACCAAGAATAAAGTCCCAAACTGTACAAACTCAGATGTTAAATAATAAAAGAAATCCTCATCAAGTATGACATCGGTGAGCAAAGTCCACTTAGACCTCCGTTTCTCGCTAAACTAGAGGTTCTCACCGCTTCTAACAAAGGCAACCGATTCAAAATGTTAGTGATCACTTCATCCGCATGTTGGTAAAACGATCGATCGACATGGTTTTGCTGGAAGTTGGGTTGGTCTTTTGAGTTCGAAATGAGGATTTATATTTTTGATTTCGATTTGCGTTTATCGCTTCGGATAATGTGGTTTTATGTGATTGGCAAAGTTGTTTGTCAAGGGGTGTATTTGTTCCGCTGAAATTAATTGCAAGATATCGTGGAAGAAACGGCTAATAGCCATACTCACAATTGGTCCCCGGGTCAAGGTTGGGTAAAAAAGTGAATGGTCTATAACACCCGAAGGAAATCGGTTCGACCGTCTCCACCCGTCGAGGACTAATCTGGCATTTAATGACCACCGCTTGGACCCGTGGCGATGAAAAGTGCATGGTTCGTCCCATCGCGATCCTCCAAGACAAGTTTAGGGACCAACGTATTTTAGTCTTAAATTATTATTATTATTATGTCGGTCGGCTCCAAAATTGACGAAGGATTCATCCTCGACCGATAACTCACTCGACTAAAAACAAAAAAGTGAACCGTTACATTATTGAAAAAACATTTTTAACTTTGTAAGATTTTCTTTTTATTTGTTTGTTAGGCTACCCAATGGTCACTCCGCAACTCACAGTAATAACAAAGATATACCTAGGCTCGAAAACGAAAAGGAAACTAAACAAGATCTCAGTTATTATTATTTCTAAATTAATTGTTAAAAAAGTATGGTACATCACATTACCAGAAAATTCAATCACAGGGTACCCGCCGCCGCATCGCGCGGGTACCCTGCTAGTGTATTATTATATGTCTTATACTTATGACATGATTTTTTTTCTATTAATCTTTACTACATATAAAAGAAAAACGGTCAAATGTGAAAAAATAAAATATTAAAAATAATCAAATATAAGAGAAACTTAAAAACATCTATGTTGAAAATAGTCAAACGTGAGATAAACTTAAAACATCTTAACTTATGAAAGTACAAGCTATAATAATGCAAGGTACCATCTCGTAGATCTATTGAAGGAAACATGGTTGGACATAAAAAATGCAAAAGCTGTACACGGCTGTAAACAAAAAAACTCACCCTTCCATCCCATTTATTTCTACTTTTTCTCTCACCTTAAAAAACAAACACCTTATCTCATCCACTCCCCACCACTACACCACCGAGCTCCTCCACGACTGCAACCCCATGTCACAATTCTCAATTTCCGGTCATTTCTCAAATTTACTATTCATCTCGGGAATTTACTATTTATGTGTTACTATTCATCATTTATTATTCATCGTTTTCGAAGTCGATTTAATATTCTGAGAACGTATTTCAAAATTTTACTATTCACGAAACACTATTCATTCCCGGAGAAAAATTGCTATTCATGATTAACTATTCATCAGTTATCGTAAACTAGGTTTACGAGTATCAAATTCGCGTAACCTTAAGGGTTTAGCTGCGAATTCATGAACAATCATTAAGGACATTTCATATAGACTAGATTTAGTCTACATATCATTAGTAACATCATCATCATATTAGTTCATGCATGGTTCTGCATATTTCATTTAACGTTTATTTTCCTATTAAATAAACACTATCGCATAATCATTTATTTTGAATAATTAATCTGACACTTCCAAAAATTATCCTGATATATTTTTATACTCATTTTAAAACTATAAAAATTATATTACTAGTTTACCCGATGTTTTAAATTTATTTTGTATATAAATTGTTACGTATATATAATTACGACGGTTTTCGTAAATAGTACTCGATAATTATTTATTCACTCAATTCTTGTGAGAAATGTATTTTTATAATTTTTATGATTTCAATAT
Source organism: Chrysanthemum lavandulifolium (assembly GCA_022545495.1). Classification (NCBI taxonomy): domain Eukaryota; kingdom Viridiplantae; phylum Streptophyta; class Magnoliopsida; order Asterales; family Asteraceae; genus Chrysanthemum; species Chrysanthemum lavandulifolium. Next base: position 71,619,386 of record CM040243.1, read on the forward strand.
ATTTTATTTTGTTCCGTTAAAATCTATTTTTAGCTAACGCTACACTTAATAATTAATTATAAGTATTAAATACACATTAAACTTAACTTAAAATACATTTATTTAACAAAAACACAATTTTTTTCCCCCATCTCACCTTGCCGACCTTACCATGGCTAGTCACTCCAATATTGATATTTTATTTACTAAAAAAATACACCTATGCATTTTAGAACAAATATCTCTTATAATGTATTAGTTTTCTAATAAGAAAACACATACAAAACACTAAGCAAAAGGTGAAAATAATCAAAACTCTTCTTCTTCTCCTTGGGGTTCGCCAACATTAGAACAAGAGCAAGAATCAAAAATATTTTGAAGATCAAGTGCTTGTATAATCTCTAGTATACTCTCTTTTAAGGTTTTGAAATAAAACCTAGGGTAATTAGGAAAAACCTCGTTCCAAAACCTCATCATCATACTAGTAAGCATTTCATGATCACTTTTACTCTTTCATAATATTCATGTGTTATTTTTATCATTCTAGTAGAAATCATGCAAGTTTCATGTGTATTTCTATACCACTTTTAATGTTTTTAGTACTTATAATTAGTATATATCATTCTATAATTAATCCCTTGAAACATGTCGTTTTTGATGATGTCTAGGAACCCATGACACCCTAAGAAGGTGTATGGTAGGTTTAGAATAGATTTGGTGTTGATTTGAAGTGGTTAGAATAAGTATTACGCGAGAAAAATCAATTTCGACAACAATAAATAGTGGTCTGATCATTTTTGTGAAATCTGGAAAATTCGACAGTTTATAAAATATTTTGGGCTATATATTCAGAAAATATACTTTAAAACGAAAACGTGGTCGCTTGAACGGGTTAAAACGGATTTATAACGAAGAAGTTATGCTATTTTCAAGTTTAATGAAGAGAACTATATTTTCCGGAAAAACAGCATGTGTCCAGATTTTTAAGGGTAAAAAATGAGTCTTAAGTGTTATCTAAATGAGTCGATTTATCAAAATATATTAGTATACTTTAACACGGTTAAGGACATATAAAACGAAAACGGACTTATAACGATTAAATTACACGTGTTTAAATAAGTTTGACGTAACTATTTTCACAAGTATAACATATATATTTCCTATTAGCAAAAACTAGTTGTCGCTAGTGGCCATGTTGAGAGTCGTTTTCACATCGATAGAATACTTTTTAGAAAACGATGTCTTCTAGTAAAAGTGAGATCACCTAGCCTATTTTCCAAAATGTTCAACCGCTCGTCAAACGGAGTTGTAACGAATAAAATACGGTCACCAAACTTTGCGAAAACTACCTTTAAACAATATTTTTGGTACAAGTACCCTACTTCACCTATGTTTTTCTCCATGATCGAGACCTCTGTTATAAAAATTTAAAAGCTAAGACTTTGAGATAATGCTACAAGCTTTCCAAAACCGTTGAGTTTGTTTCCTAACACTCGATATTCACTATTTTACGACTAGCTTTTCGAGGCAATTTAGTCACTTTCATGAATTGTCAAATTATATTGTTTTGCGAAGAAAAACTATAATTTCTTAATAAATCACTAAATGATTATCGTAGAATATCATTTCAACGTAAATACTTGTAAAGTAATTTATAAATTGTCAAGACGTTATAAGATTATTTTTCGACGATAAACTTTATTTTCAAAAGTGTACAAGTGGTATGGATATCATATGAGTTTGCATGCACGACATTATCTCGTGACTTATATTAGAGTACATCACTCATATAGGGTTGCGGATAGAGATTGCACCTCATTTCGTATTCACTTTGGCATCATAATTATTGCAACAGTGAGTAATCACATCCTCTTTATACCGCTTTTACTATATTTTGGGGCGAAATGCATGAACCATTCTTGAACTAAATTGATTACTACTCTTATGAACTCGTTTGACTAGAACTTTGAACTCGAATCAAATCCTTAAACATAATTATGAACCTATGACTTGTTGAACTTATTGAACCGTACTTGCTATGACCCTAAAAGTCTCGCCTTATTGGTGGAGCGACAAAGTCTCCTTTGTTCGAGCAACCTAAAGCCTCCCGGTCCGGAGAGAATGTCTCCCTATGGGAGCGGAGCATTTTCAATTTAAATTCTCCCATGTTCGGAGTGTTCTTAATTGTATATAATAGTTGTATGATGTACTATTCGTACATTCGCATTGTTAGTCTCCTATTAGTAGGTAGTATGGATAGCGCTATTAGAGGTCGCCAACCTCTCGCTCACTATGTTACGGACGCATATTATTTATTCTAGGGCTTTGCAGCATACATTATTATATACGTGGTGCTATATTGTGGACTATTATGACATCGTACACTTGACTACTAGACACAATATATTTTGTGCAATGGGTTGTGAACACACAGGTTGCAAGTTTTGTATGGGCGGAACTTGAAACTGAGTGGATTCACTATGTCTTTGCTTTGTGGACTATTCTCGATGACCGAAACCTTTGACTTTCTCTCTTTAACGTTTTCATATTATACGAAACGTGTGTACTCACCAACTATTTTCATAGTTGAACCGCTTTCTCTCATGCATTTCGTGTGATCGTTAGTAAGTTTTTCTACAAGGTTTTTGCATAATGAAGTTTCACATGTCACTACAAATCATTATGTATTAAATCAAGTCTTTTGGGATCTAGACTTTGTACTTCAATTGCCGATGTCGGCTAAACTAGTATTGTAATAATGTATCTTTTCCTTTAATCATAAACGTTGGTATGTTCTATTATCTTTGCTTGTGTTCCTTTCCGTTACACCTCGTGTTTCCGCCTCCGGCGAGGGTGTGACACCCCATCACCACCAAGCCCCTCTACCACCGAACGCTGCCAACACAGTAACCTTCTCATGGTGAGTTTATATATAATCACCAGTTCCTAATTATTGTCATGGCAAATGATCTAATATACTTGTATATGTTAAGTTTTGAGGGGTTTTCGAGTTATTTTGTTAGATCTAATATTATATTTCGTGTTTTGAAGGTTTTTTTCATAGATCTACGTATATTTTTTATAGATCTGATTTGTTGCTATTGCGTTGCCTTTGCCGGAAACACATCTGCTACTAATGGTCTCGCCCGACGCCACCGCTTCCATCGGAATTTCTTTGCCATGATGAATACATGGTTTTCTTTTCACAGTAGGTGGTAAATTTGTTATAAAAGCTATTGTTGTTGTTGTTGTTGTCTATTATTATTTAAGTTCATGTTGTTTATAAAGTTGGTGTAAAATTTGTTATAAAGTTTATATATATATATATATATATATATATATATATATATATATATATATATATATATATATATATATATATATATATATATATATATATATATAGGTTTATGTAAATTTCGTTTTTTATTTGATTTATTTGTGTATATGTTTTCTTGATAAATATTTATTAACTTGTGAATTTTGATATGTATATTTGTTTGTGAATCTAAATTTAATTTTTTGGTAAATTACTATAGTAAATTTGTATAATATACTATTTATCGTACAAGAAACAAGCAAATCATTAGTATCAGAAGCACAACCAAGTGCATTAAATGCACACTTTGCCAAATTAAAAAGCAGAATTTGAGGTTCAAGTGTCGTTGCAAAGTAAGTCCTTTAGCATTAATAATCTTTCGCAACTTGGCAAAACAGCCCCCGAGGT